>VUYV01000507.1:118260-353413 GCA_008711295.1 Anarhynchus alexandrinus
ACCGTCCAGCCAGTTCTTTATCCATCGAATGGTCCATTTGTCAAATCCATGTCTCTCCAATTTAGAGACCAGGATATCGTGTGGGACAGTGTCAAATGCCTTGCACAAGTCCAAGTAGATGACATCAGTCGATCTTCCTTTAAATGCATGCGTTTGAAATCCCGACAGTACATAAAAGGATATGGAGAAGACTGGCCTACTTATTCCTGATGCTATTTGTACTTACAAAAGATGCTATAAAAATGTACTGCCTCTTAAATCATGGCAAGGTCCATACAGAAAGGGCTACGCAGGCTGGCACCCTGCCTTTGAGACAGGCCAGTAGTGGGCACGACAGGAATATAAAAACAGGGAAAATACCAAGTTATCCTTCCCCCAGTACGTACTCCAACTTCCAGCAAACTCCAGTTTGGGAAATTCCTGAGCCAGAGGTTTCCTTTGCTCCTTTGTGCTTCAGAGCATCAGGGGGTTCCTTCTGTCATTCCTGAGGACATTTTCACTCAAATCCCAATCACTTCTTCTTCCTTTTATGCCATTTATATTTTTATGTATCTACACTAGTTGTCTCTTTTCCAAACCAAAGAGTCCTTGTCAATTCAATCTCTCTTTATAGCCATGCTATTTTAAAGCCCTGATCATACTTGCCATCCTTCTCTGATTAGCTTGCACTGGCATATGTGGAAGCAAATTATGCTTTCGACAGCTCTGTGGTCAGCACACTCTGCTAAGGATGGCCACAACCAAGAAACCAACTGCCCCACACCTCACAGACTGCACGTGGCCTCCCAGGCAGAGCTTTACAGAGACTCATATAAAAACGATGGGGAAAAAGAGTCCTCAGTTTCATTCTTGCTAAGTCCTACCCTCCCAAAAAGACATGTCTAAGATCCATGATCACGTCAAGTCCTTGACCCCTCCACCCACCCAAGATATCCAGCTATGGAAAACTTTACTCCTTACGGTCAGAACTGCCAAAATTCTAAGGCTTGAAAAACAGCCTTATAAGATCATCAGCATGAGCAAAAGGCACTGCTGAGAGCTCTGCCTAGTGCCAGTTTTGGCAACTGGTGCACTGTCCTGCTGGCAAGATGCGCTTTCTGTTTGTAAGCAGAGGTCAGTACTAATTTGTTTAATTTTGAAGGCTCAATGCTATTTCCATTCTTGTCGAAGTGTACATTTTTGTGCTTGACCATTCTATTTATAGCTTATGTTATGTAAACAGTGGGCAAATCTTGAAGTCCTCTCTTTGTGTGATTGCCTCGATCCATTGTCCCATCTCTGGAAAAAGAGACATGCTGGGCAAGCGTGGCAGCATCCAATTCCTGAGGGCACATAAAATGGCAACAATGATTACTGGTTTAAATAAATATAGCAACAGTGGTGGCAATGCAATCTATTCCTACAGTGAATATAATTTAACATCCATGTTCAGACACTTCCTGCTATCCATCAATTACTGGATCAGCAAGAAACAGCATACTCAGACAGAGCCACTTGGGTAATTGCACTGCAGATAGCAGTTACGGCTGTTTAAGGAGTAGACAAGTCAGATGGATAAAAACTCAAAGGAAAGCAAGCAATTCCTTTTTGAAAAGCTCAGATTTTAATCTTTCACAGTGTGGACTAAATGATTAAAAATTTTAAAATATAATTTTTCCTTCAGAGTCAGAATTTTTATAGTATACCCCTGGCAGCTGCCTGAAAACAGAGCAGAAAGATCAACTGGATCTGCTTTTTCAGTGCCAATGTCAGGCTCTTATCTACAGACCTTTTAATGAAGCACGACACCGAGCCACTGATAGCAAAGTGATGGGATTCCCATCATTTGCCTTTTGTAGCTAGTTCTCAAGCAATCCCTGATATTAAGTTTTTTCCTGTCACTTTTTGACATTTTTTAATCACTTACTTTAACCATCTTAAATATCCCTTCAGATTCCTATTGTATGAGAAGAATAAATATATATTTCAACCAGAGTCTGAGACTAGGTCTTTCCTGGCCTTACACAGAAGATAGTTCAATTCTATAGCGTATTTAGCGACATCCACTAGCTGACGGGCTTAGCCGGATAAAGTTCCCAGTGGGTATCAAACTAGTAAGCCCTTTATTGAGCAGATATGTTCTTTTCATTCAATATAAAGGCAAAAAAAAAAAAAGTAAAAAAAAGAAAAGAAAAATCTAACAGAGACAGAGAACCAATATAAATTCAGGAAAGCAAAACTATGAGAAAAGTATCAAACTCCTTTTCAATAAAATGATTGTTATTGCAACTAGAAGAGGAAGGCATGAAGGGTTCTTGCTGCTTAGGTTGCACAACCTGATACCTAGAGAAACTAGTATCATATTTGGCCATCAAATGTCCTGTTCCCTCCTAGGCAACCTTCTAGTGGGCCAACAATGCTGTTATTGCCAAAGAACTCAAAGAACGGTGACAAGACCCTACTTTCTAGAACATATCCTCCTCTGCCAAAGCCCACATAACTGCAACTCTGACTTGGTGAATTTAATTTTGACTTAATTCATAGCAAACTGCAGCTTCAAATGAAGTTCTGTACTTACTGTGCTCATAACAATGCAGGAGGGAGCCCTTCTCACCCTGGGGCAAACAAACAGCAGAGAGAAAAAGAGAGGAAATGGAAATGTAAGACCACAATTCAAGTAATAAGCAATAAAAGGCACATCCTTAGCCCCCAGCACATTCCCTGTCCTATGTCTGCTGTTCATTACAAAAAAATTAGTTATGAAAGCTTCTTAAAAATTTCTCATGGATGTTTTAAAATAGGAATTGTTAGGTAAGTTAAAGCAATCGCTGCCAAATCACCCCACATTAAAATAATAAAAATAATCTTAATTAGCTGTAATTTACCTACATGTTTCCTCAGAATTGTCATTCTCATTGGTTATTTGGATTTTGGCCTATTTTCACTGGTATGATAATTTTCCACAAGTTCCTCACTTTGCTGCTTCCTTTTCTGATGTTTCCCTCTCTATTTTCACTTGAGTTTTAAAAGCCGTGCAATCCATCAGCTTCTGGCTGTGCACAGCAGCAAAAACCTTAGTTAGGCTTCCACAGGTATGACCAGATAACATCATCTGTGCTTTTAGATCGTATTTTCATATTAGCAATGTTAGTATATGTGTATGTTGCTATAGCAGTGTTTTTCCTTCACAGATATTAAATGAGTGCTCAGAACTTCCCATTGTGTGGTATGTCTGAGGAATCCATTAATCCCACTTAAAAGCCGTATCACAAAGTGTACGCACGGGGCACCGCAGAGAAAGGGACCTAAGACTCTGACAGTAGCACTCTGTTAGGAACCTTCCCTAAGGGGTATAGTATGGCTTCACGTACCAAAACTCCAGCAGCTGTGTCAGTGTGCAAGACAATGCCCTGTATTATTTAAGCACAGAGCACTTTTGCACTATTTGATGCAAATTGTGGAAAAAAAATGAGCAGATCTTGTTTGACCTCCTTGAACCTGTGCTTTGAGGCACACACTGCAATTGCTCACTCTGACCAGGAGCCCTCCCTGTTGCTCAGCAGACTCTCTACATCTACTGCATCAGTCCCTTCATGCACAACCCAACTGGCAGTAGCAGGTGTAAGCATCAGACAACAGCCACCATGTTGCGGGCATGAAAATGTGAGTCAAATACAGCCTTTGTTTTCTAAAAAACAAGCATATCTTTCCTTCTGCTTTCCAAAAATATAGTAGATCTAGTACTTAGAGACATGGTTCAGTGGTGGGCTTGTCAGTGTTAGGTTAATGACTGGACTAGATGATCTTACAGGTCTTTTCCAATCTAGGAGATTCTGTGATTCTGTAAAAAGCAGCTGAATGATTGAGATGGCTTGGGAGAGCCCATGGTGCATGCTGCTTAGTGCAGAGGTCAGTCTCAGGAGCACCCAAACTCAATTACTGTGTTTTTCCAACCCACGTAGACCCACACAATAACTTACAGGTTCCAACGTAGTTTCTTATCTGAATTGTGCCCAAGCACTGAGTGGCTGAAGCCACACAGCTGCAGATACTAACAATCGGTACCTGGGGCTGAGAGTGCTGATTATCTGTACATTTGCCTGGGTTACAGTTATATTTTTGGTTTTGCTGTTTTAATACAGCCTCAGCTGAATGGAAGCATTTTAGCTTGGCCTTACTCTCAAATAAGAAAGCATCCTCCAGAGCCTGACAAGATATGTAAATATAAAACTTCTAAGCAGGGCTACAAGTGCCAGAAGGAAGGAATCCCAGAACCCTTTAATTGTTCTCTTTGAATATATTTCAGTGGCATCTATAATTGTAAATTAAACAATGCCAGTGAATGTGCCAGGCCCTGCCACTTGACAATTTACACTACTGAACTGCATTACAGCACGTAGCCCATTTTGGTCCAGGCTGATTAACACTGTCCCAAAGAATTCACAGGCACAATTTGGGTGTTAGCACAAGCCAAGGACCACTCTCAACAGGCAAGGTAGGTACCCTCAGGGTGTAGGAAGGTGTGAAGGGTTAATAGTGTGGATCCAGGCTATTCCACACCACTTGGCCCTAGTGTCAAGGAACAATACCAAGCAAACTGTGTTTGCCAGTGTAGACATGTCCTTTTTGTTCCTTTTTTCAGGACTCTGCCTTACCTTGAGCTCACAGGTGAGTTCATGCAGTTTGTGAAGTCTGTTCACTGTTTGGTTTCCAAAAGAAAATATTTGAAAACTTCTTCATGATTTCACACTTATTGTTTCTCACATTCATGAGGGATTTTTTGTTTGAATTAATTATTTTCTAATTATGTTCTTTGTATATGAACAAAATACTCTTGTTCCCATGGTATAATAAAAGATGACAATCCTTCCCCTAAAAATAATGCATATTAATCAAATTGTATTCTTAAAAGGCAGATAGAGAAATGAGTTAAAGCTCTGCCTGGGGCAACTCTGGTTAAAAACTGAATATTTACATTTGATTTTTTTCCAGTAGTGATTCTACTTTTTGGAGGAATAAAGAAAGCTGAACTGCCCGTCATCATCCTGAAGAAAGCCCCAGTGCTCCTCACTTGCTGGGGGCGCGTGAAGAGATAAATGAAGCAGGCAGGAGAGTAAGAGTCTGGTAACAAAGGGGTCAGTAGAAAAGCTTTTCTTATTCCATTATGGAGTCCAGGATTTCACCTTGAGCATTGTATTTGTTTATTAGAGCCTCCCAGGAGTGCACCAGTAGCATGAAACACTTATGTTCTGATATTTCAGAATCACAGGTGCCATCAGTACAAGAATGGATCTGCCTGTGCAACTGATGTAGACCAGAGCACATTAGAAACTTCCTTCTTTGAAGTCCACATTTTGGATGATTCACCATGAGCTTTTACTGATCCGCTTTTTTCTGCTTCCCTAACACCCGTTTTTCTCACTCCACACTTAAACTCAGAGATAACTACTACCATAACTACTTGCATGACTCTTAGATCTTGATTTGTTTTTCCCATGTAAAGACACTTTGAAGTGAAGACAATTGTATTGCCCAATTTAAACCCTCTCCTCTTCCACTCAGATGGATGTAGAAAAAAGTATCCCAGTATGTAAAAATCTGTCCCACAGTGAAATTCTGGCCCAAGCAACACCAATGGCGAAATCTCACCACGTTCAATCAGACACGTGATTCTATTCTGCACTTTAATTACATGTTAAATGGAAATCTAATTATACCTTGTTGCACTGGTACAATCCACTATTTATTTGCTCTGAACTATTGACCTTTCCCTGCCGTGTCTCAAGCATCAAGGTGCTGTTTGTTCGATTTAATTGCCGATGGGCAAGTGAGTCCGATGTGTTCCTCTTCGCCTTGATGATGCAAGTGCTGTTAATTGAGAGTAGCTGATTACAACACAAGGCACGTTGCTGTGGGAGCTGGAAAAGTCAGGCCAATATGTGCAATCCTGTGGGATGATGAGCATCTTTAAGTCTTTAAGGAATCGATGCAAGCTGAAAAGCTGAAAGGCATGGCTGCGGTCAGGAGGTGAACGGGTGCATACAATGATCACACTCCTGGAGGGTGGTAAGGAGATGTCCTTCACGTCCAGCTGCACATCCTTCATGTCCTTCCCTAAAGACCTGTCTTTTCCCCATAATACCCTTATTAAGGAGTAACGAGGTAGTGCTGTTTTTCTCAGATGAATGTTTTGCAGTCATCAGCATACTCCTGAATTTCTCAGTTTTATCAGGTTACGAGTAATTACCATGCATCGCATCACCTGGAGTGCCATTATGCAAATTTGCATATGGCTTGAATGCTCTGCTTAGACAAATATTTATCATCCTTTAAAGCTTCTCTTGGAAAAGAATATCATGCCTTCTGTTCTCCCTTATCACTTCACATGTACTGTGATTTAAACAGAAGCCATAGCTGAAGGGAAGGTGTGTGGAGAAAAGGTTGGTGCCTGCAGAGAAATTCCTTTCAAAATTCTGTCAGAATAAGACAAAGGCAAAAATTGTAAATAAATACCATGTAAAAAGAAACATATAGTTTAATGGTCCACCTTGTTCAGAATGAATTGAACTCTCTTCTCCCAGCTTCCACTCTGTGTACTCTAGGGCTGCTCCTGAGCCTGACCAAGAGCATTCGGTAGTCACAGCAGGAGTGTTATTACAGAGCAAGACTTTCTCCCATCAAGGTTGCTGGAATATTTGCTACCATCCAAAAAAAAGCTGGGTGTTATTCTTGCCTCTACCAGTTCATAAACTCTCTCAGTGATGACTCATATTCTGACTATGTTGATAGAATGAAATATGTAATGGAAAGTCTGTAAGAAAGACAAGCAAGAAGGATATGGTCTTAATCAGGTTTCCTTTGGAGATACTAAGGATTATCTGCCTAAGTAGTGAATGAGGACTAGCAATGATGCTTCTGCCCAAAAACTAGGCGGGCTAGTATGCAATTGCCACCTTCAAGTTTCTGGAGCACAACTCATTTAGAGATCCAGGCAAGCCATGCACTGACAAGTGCAAACATGCACTTGTTTCTGGTGGAAAGAGAAGGAGCAAAGAGAGAGAGTTCTCTTATATTAAAACTTTGGGGTTAGGCAAGTATCAAGACTCACTTGAGATCTAGGCGTGGCTTGAAAGTGCAGTCATTTATAAACTTCCAATCTTGGCTTCTTCTGAATGGCCAGGCGGAGCAGGAAGCTGTGCAGGAAGGTGGCAGAGGTGGCAGACGCAGGCTATGCCTGCTTGGTGTGCACTGTCCATGCATGGTGGTTGTGGGTTCTGTGGGGTGTCAGCAAAGCTCTCCATACCACAGTGATAAGCTGCTACATCTGGAACTGGAGTCTTGTAAATATTTCTGTTGGTTGGATTGGATATAAGAAAATGTTGGTGAATGTAACAAACATTCAGCACTGACTCACCCAGCTAGAAGTCATTTCACCCATCCAGAACAACCAAATTGTTGTGGACCTCGTCTACTGCACGTACTGTACTGGTGTTGGTACTTCTCATGGGGTCTCAGAAGAAGGCAGCACAGCACCATCGCATCAGTTGAGCACCACACATCCCGTTGTCATTGGAGGATCCCACTCACGTTTTGGAGCTGAAATCCCTGTTCTGTTTACCTGCACAGACTGAATGTAGGCCAGAATAGCAGACTTTTTTCCCCCCAGTTCTTGCTTTGTCTTTCCTACAGAGCACTGCAAAAGATATATGGTGCCTTCCCAAAGACACAGCATAATGCAGCTTCTGACTAATGCAGGATCAGCATCCAAGAAACAGAGGAAGAAAAAGCAGCTTTTTCTGAATTATAACAAGAAACTAGCTTAATTTTATGTCAGTCAAGCTGATCTGGTACAAGAATATGTAGATAAACCAGGGAAGGATATTTTATATCATAAGAAGGGAACTTAAAATCACTTCCAGAGGCTAGTGATCTTGATTCTATCAGTTGAAGCAAGAGATACAAAGACATACACATTCAGATAGCAATTTGAGATGCCTTGAAAGAGTCTTTGGTCGAAAGGGTGGTGGTGGGGAAATCTTTGCTAAGTAGAAATTAGTAAAATAACGATTTGTTCATTTTCTTACCTGTTGTCCCTTAATTGTCTTCTTTGTCATGTGAAATTTACAACCCAAGTTGAACCGGAACATAGCAGTACGTTGTTAATGGCTCACATAAATCAGGTAAATTAGCTATTTTTACCATTTTTCTTCTTGAAAGCTTTAAGATCAATTTGCGTTGTCTGCCCAGTTGGAAGAAAAATGTCTGTGCCTTTGTGTGTTGATAATGTGGGAGCTGCAGGAAGTGTTGCATTAAACCAGCTGTTTCTTAACATGATTTTCCTAAAACTGCCACGTTCACCTGCTCCAGAGCTATCTGACCCTGCTTCCTCTTAGCACCGGGATATGCTCGGAGCCACGCACTGGGTATAAAGAAACTTTAAAACACTGTCATTCTCTTAAGTCTCTAACTCCAGTCTCTAAGGAAACACTGCACAACGCTTTCAAACACGGCAAAGTATTGTTGCTTCCTTCATTTTTGGAGATGTCTTTTTTCAGAAGCTTTAAAAAGACCCTGATATTCAGAGGGAAGATGCTGACCTTGTTATCACTGTGAATACTGGGTTCCTTTGTGGTGCATTGCTAGGTGGCTTGACCTTGATCATGCAGAGAAGATCCATATTCTGTTTCAGACTAGTGAATATCCATGACAAAATCAGGAACAAAACCCTGATTATGGAATTGTTAGTAATTACTATAATCACTGAGTAGCCTTTCTTTTTATGTTAGAATTAAACTGTTCCACCTTTGTTAAACCAAATCCTGCTCTGTTTTTTGTGCTTCATGTACTTCAGCTGGCTTGACCAAAGTCTAGTTGGTAAGCAATGCTCTGAGGAACAGTGGTGTCCATCTCTACTGCTTCCATCACCAGTGGTGGAGAGCATGTCATGATTTTGGGGTAAGTACTGTCAACTTCCTCAAGTCCATAATGTGCACAGAGTCTGTGTCCAGTTTTCACCCTTGGCAGAAGCTACCTTGTCCAGCCAGAAGTAACTAACATATATATGTAGTATAGATCATCAGGGCACTGCACTTGCGGGGATGGCCTGAGAATTCCTGCATCTAACAAACCCTGCCATAGAGATTTTCCCACTTCTTGCTTCAAAGCGTGTAATATTTTTGCTTCACTAAACACTTCTGATGGTATCCCAATAATGTCAAAGGGATTTGAGCAACAAGGAGGAAATTTTAACAATGTATCAAATCCAGCCAGCAGAATCTTCCATTTTCCAAGTAAAGTGCTGTTTTGTGATACAGCTGAAGAGCAAATGCCATCCACGGGGTTGGTGTCCTCTGTGAGAGAGTAAGACTTCAGACAGCTCAATAGCACTCCCTGCAGCCAAAGAGAAAGACCTCATGCTGTGGAGTCCCACCCGCCCGCTGATCCGTTGACGGGTTAGACCTCCCCACTATACACTGCATGAGTCACAGATGACCAACTAGAATGGATAGCTAGGGTGGCTAACCTATGAACTTACTGCGGGAGGTTTAAATACATCATCTTTAGAAAAAACCCTAACATCTGCAGGTCACCAAGGCTGATACTCATATGCCACTCTTTCTTCAGTAGCATGAAGGCAATCTTTACCCAAAGATGAGAACTGGAAGGCAAAGCTATTGCACTGTCATACTGCATGCCACTCAGCACAGACAAAGCTACCACACGTTTCCTGTTTTGGTATGTTTGTTGTGTTAGCACTCAGAAGGTTGGCTGCTGTTTCAGGTGCTATGTCTCTTGACAGAGAGAAACACAGTTATAAAACACCAACCATCTTCATCATGTACTGTTGTTAAAGAGAAGAGTATTTGGGGGCAATAGTAAGTCTGGAATTATTTCAAAACTTGATTTGACTACGGACAATAAATATTCTCTTCTGCTTTTCTTTTGTTTTTCAAGAAAATGTGGATTTTCATTTCAAAATTAGCAGAATAAAGAACATAATCTTTGCCGTATAATCAATTTCATGGGACAAAACTTCATCGTGAGTTCATCCTTTTGTTCATTCTATTGTGACCGTGTTTGCACTTTTACATTTTGCAGCATGTCACTGGTCATTTCTGTTGGGACTGGCTTACATAGCATAGACTTAATAACTAAATTTCCATGAATCTAAATTCCTTGTTTCTCCTTCTAACTTAATTTCTTCTGAATAATTTAACTCTTGTTCACACAAGCAAAAGTGGATATAAAACCTGTAGCATGTTTATGAGACAACGCAGAACATATTCAAAGCTCCTTCTTCCCTTTCTCCTTCCTCCCCTCCACACACATGATTCAGGAGGAGAAAACAATGCTCCTTCTCAGAAGCCTTTGGAAGGACAGAAAATTTAAAGGCAAAATGTGTTTGTACAAGCAACTATGGTATAAAATCTGTTTCAGACACACCATCAAGCTGCAGTCTAGGACTCTCCCACTTGCCTAGATAAGCCACAATTTTCCACCTCATCTCCATGGACTCTGCAGAAGACTTCACCTTCAAGGTCTCCCTAATAGTCAATGAAGAGACACCATCTCTAAAGATCTAATATCTAAACATAGGAGACTAATACCAGTGTTTATTTCCATCCATTGACTGTCAGTGACACCCTAAACATCTACTAGGTTGTTGAGCTGATGAACAGTTAGAAAAAGGTAGCTTCCTTAACAATGAAAAGTGGCCACATATCGTCAATTTTAATATTTAATATGAATGCACGTAAACATAATGCAATTCATGTCTTTAGAAGACAAGAAAGATTTCTGTCAACCTCTGTCTATCGAAATGGTCTCCAGCCTTACCCATGGGCAAAACACTGGAATAGGACTGTGCTGTTGCCAGCTCCATCTATGCATAATGCCAATGTGTAGAAACATGCTCCGAGAGGCAACATGCGGGCCCATGACCAATCTCAGAGGCTCTCAGATGCAGAGGTGTTGGGGGATCACAGATCTGCTACATGGGATCCTCTCGGACTGTTTTGAAAATAACAGCAGATAGTGCAGACATTTCTTGCCAAGCATTTCAGTTGGATTTGCCAGCTATTCACACCTTACTGGAATGTACACACCATTACACGCATCATCATATCCTCTATATTCCCACCTACCTTTCCTGGATTGCAAAGCTGCCCAAGATGGGTCTCTGATTTGTCTCTGCCAGGCCCCCTTCCCTCTCCTCTTTCACCTGGGACATCCTCCAAGCTGGTACGGGGCAACGTGCTGGCATTTCTCCTTGACATAGGCAAACCGAAAATGGACCACAGGAGATTGGTTAATGTAAACATCAGGAGAGACATTATGTTTTTTAACTCAGTTTGAACCTTGTAAGAAATTCAGGTTCCTGCTATCTTCAGTAAGTCAACAGGAATTTCCAGAGAAGAACAGTGATAGGTGGTTCTGGAGGCTCACCTTAGGAAGGAGACTTAAGCTTTGCACCAGACAAAGCATCCCTGATCTGCCACCACAGGAAAATATTTCTCATCCTAAAAAAAACAGGAAAAATATTTAGCACTGGGGATGGGTCAGAGAAATAAGATTTTAATTGTGTGAGAAACTGCAGCATTTTGAAATTAGTTTCTGCTCAGAATTAGATTGTTTATGAAGAATGTTAAAACCTGCGGAAAGAAGAATGCCTCTGTTAAAAATGGGAAATGCCAACTAAATATGTTAGCATTTTCAGTACAAATGAAAGTGTTTCATCTGCTGAAAGAAAATCAGTTTGAACCTGACAAATGGAAGGTGTGTTCCTGTGACTTACTCATTTTTGAAACGTTGACTCCAATTTTTCCCTTTCTGTTTTCATCACCAGATTTGTTTTTTAAATAATGGAAAATAAGATTTGGTCAGAGAAATTATTTACCTATGTTACAAAATCATGTTTTCTGAAGGGAATTGTCCAGTGTCAGTAGCTTCAAGAAGCCTCGACCACAGCATGTGACACGTTTGGTGTGTACATGCATGCCTCCACACAGATGCACCCCATTCTTTCCTGGACAACCCATATAAATCTCCGATTCTTAGAAAAACAGGCTTTAGCTTCTGTTGTGTCAGCTCCCAGCAGGGTCTTTTCACCTCACTGCAGCAGATTTACTGCTTGTATTAAGCTTTGCTGCTCTGCAGTATGTATGCACTTGCAAAGTTAATTCTGGCTACTGAGATACTACTGGAGCCCTAATTTAAGCATGGGAAAAATAGCTGGAATTGGAAATGCTTCTGAAACCGCAGTGAACTCCTGAAGTGTGCCCACTGTTTCTGTAAATTACATCTGCCTGGGAGATGTAACACTATATGCTTTGGGATTTGTTTTATTTGGCTTGTTGTTTGTGTAAGCCTAAGACCATAAGCAAAATAAAATCTAAGCAACTGTAAAGTTCAACTGTGAAATAAAAAGCAAAGGAGAAACATTTCTTTCTCCAAGTCTCCAGGTGGAGGGTTATTGCAATCAAGGTAATTATTTTCCTAACTTTTTGATTGTTCTTTGGAAAAAGCTAGCAAACGCAGCCTTCCCAAGATACAAACTCTCTCCTGCCCCAAGAAAAAAAAAAATCAAATAAAAGAAAGAAACCCCCTTTCCTCTAAACCCAAAAGCTGAATTCAGATTTGTCTTCAGCTTTTTCAAAGATTTTGTCGGTTTCGATTCCCTTCGTGCCCCTCAATAGTTAGATTTCTCTTCTTTTCACAAGCTACTCACTTGCCATTGCACAATGTGAATATTTTTTAGATGCCAGCCTTTACCCTGAGCCACTGCACTGCTAAAGCATCTTGACTGTGGCGTTGGATGCAGAACATGGGCTGATTTGATTAGTTTCCCTTTTAAAAATCTGATATGGGCAACAGTTTTTGTATTATCTCATAATGTGAGAACAAAATGAAAGCCTGAAATTAATAGGCTATGGAGAATTGCATCAGCGGCGTGAGAGACAGGCTAGCACTGCAGCGTGCTATATTTAACCTTCAAGGCTCTGGAAGCATAAGAGCACTCTGACCACACACAGCAGGGCTAATGGTTATTTTCAGGCTGATGTTTATCTACAAAGCTCATGGTGTTTAGGTGCAATAGTTTATAAGACATCAAAGGCTTAAGTTGAGCGAATGTATTAGCGAACCAAGACGCAGGTGAGAACAGCCCGGAGTCCTATGGCAAGACAGCAAAACTGCTTAGAGCGTGTCTGTTTTCCTCCTCCAGGTTGACCAGCTCTGCTGCCGAGTAGTGTCAGCTCCGAGATACAGTGTGTCTCAAATGCACATCGCAGGGGTGACAGAGGAACACATTGCTTTTTTCAAATGCAGCGTCTAAGCATAAGGTGGTATAGGTTTGTCAGCCACAAGAAGGCAGAACACCACAGAAGAGGTCATATGGATTATTGTCAATACTGTCCCAAGCACATAACGTTCTCAACTGAACAGACACCACATTGGAAGAAAAAAAAAAATAATGGAGCCATCTCAGACCCACAGAAGTCATTCAGTGCTGTGAAGCGCATATGATGGGTTTTGGAGGGGTGAGTGTAGCATGAAAAGAAAGTATCATTAACAAAATGAAACTAACTTAAGTTGTACTAAAAATAGACTTTCTTAGGTCACATCAGCAAAAGAGTGCATGCCAAAGGTCACTGATGAAACATATCTCTTTATACAAGATAACTGCAAAAGTTCACAGACGTAGCTTTGGCACAAATTACAAGATGGAACTCATGAAGTATGTTCCTTGTCAGTGCTGGGGACCTAAGAATGATTAATAAAGACAGTTCATCCCTGCTTTATACGGTTTACATTTTCAGACTAAAGCTATCTTTCTAGGGAACTTACTGCTAAATATATTGATTAATTCAAGTTTTCCCACTCAACCTCCCAATATGATAAACAAGGTTCATCAGTTTGAAAAATCTTTTAAGGAAAAACAAAACACTGAGCTTATAAATTCCTCGATAGCCAGAGCCTCACGTTTGACAACAGACCTCACAGAATCTTGAAATCACAGAATCACACAGGCTGGAAAGGCAGCCTGGAAGTCATCTGGTCCAACCTTCCCATGCAAAGGAGGGCTAACTGCTGCAGAACAGGTTGCCTGGGGTCTTGGCCAGCCAAGGCCTGAATACCTCCAGTGATGGAGATTCACATCCTGTCTGTGCAACCTGTGCCAGTGCTTTACCACTATTGCTGTAAAGATTTTCTTTTTTTCCTTTAATGCAACTCATGTCTGTTACCCATTGTTTTTCATAGAGCACCTCCACAAAGAGTCTGGCTTCTGTGCATCCTCTAGTTGTAGACACTAAATAAGATCCCCCTGAGCCTTCTCTTCTTCAGGCTAAACAGTCTCAGCTCTCACAGCTTCTCCTCGTAGGTAAGATGCTCCAGCCCCTTCATCATCTTCATGGCCCCTCACTGGACTCGCTCTAGTATGTCCATGTCTCTCGTACTGGGCAGCCCAGCACTGGACACAGGCACTCCAGATGTGCCTCACCAGGGCTGAGCATAGGGGAAGGATCATCTCCCTTGACCTGTTGGCAATGTTTTTGCTCATGCAGCTCAGTACACGGAAGTTGCCAGGGCACTTTGCTGACTCCTGTTCTGTTTGTGGTCCCTCAAGTCCCTCTCTGCAGAGCTGCTTCCCAGCTGGTCAGCCCCAGCATGTCCTGGTGCATGGGATTTTTCCTCCCCAAAGACAGGACTTGGCATTTGTCCTTGCAGAGCTTCATAAGGTTCCTGTCAGCCCACTTCTCCAGCCTGCCCAGGTCCCTCTGAATGGCAGACCTGCCCTGCAGCCTATCGACCACTCCTATCAGTCAGGCAAAACGTGTATTTATGCTCTTTCCCAGTTCTCACAGGGAAAACATCCCAATCTGAGACCAGATCCTGAGACAAAAACAAAGCAAGCAAAAAAAAAAAATAACCAAACCAAACCCACCACACATCTCCCACACTTGTTCATCACCTGAAAAGATATTCCTGGAAGAAAAGTCTCCGTATGAAAGGGGTACATCCAGAAACTTCCCCATGTGCACAGTGCTTCAAATCTGATGCCATCACCTGTAGATCTCTCAAGACCTTCAGATGTCACCATCCTAAGAGTGGGAAGGTGTGCTGAAATAACACTGTGCGGAGCACTGGCTTTGCCTGTGTCATTCCCTGGTCTCCTGAACGTCGGTTCAGCTGGGAGAGGGATCAGCCTGCACCCATGTTTGTACCCCGTGTCCCCACCTTGCTGCCTACTGGTGTTTCCCAGTAGGTCTGTGCTGAGGTCCTGTTGCAGGCTGTGACGTAAGAGCGAACTACTGAGCACTATTTCTGTACATCCAGGAGAGCTGCACTTTGTGAATACTGATTTCTTTCCTGTTGCATTTCTCTTTCCTTTTCCTAAGGTATATCTGAGCAAATTCACTTTCCTGACAAATTGCTATCAGCCACTCAGCATTAAAAGTGGTAGCTTTTACGTGACAATCAGCATATTTTTCCAAATGAATTGAACAATCAAGATAATATAAAAAGAAAGTAATTTTTACTTACAGTACATTTGCAGGCGAAGTGGGGGGTAGACATTAGAAATATTGAAGAGCATGAAGGTTAACAATACCCAATTTTGCACTGCTGGCAGAATATTTGTACTTAGGGGAAAAAATGAACATTTTTCAGCATAACCATACTGTGATTGTGATTCAGTGAAACCAGGAAAGCCATGGAACAGGGAGATAATGCTGGCTTAGTCTATGACTAGCAGAGACTGATTTCCATTGAGAGTAAAGGCAGGAAAAATGTTAATGTAATTACTTTCCTTTGGAACAATACAGTCTAAGTGAAATAGCATATCTTTACTTTCCTCTGTATTTTTGTGTACGACAGTTAATAATGTTGGAAAGCAAAATATTTGGATGGTAGGAATATGCAGATTTTATTTTATGATACAGGAGAAACCCTGCATAATGCAGAAACCTCTTTTTTACATACTGTACTTCTGAATATCTGACCACTGGCAAAACATGAATTGCTTGTCTCTTGCAATTTAAACACTGACCTGTGTAAGGTCTTTTATAATTCTGAGGGTCTTAATAGTGTGCCCTTTCCTACAGAAGACACAGATTTATGGGAAGAACAAATACTGTAAGAACCAACAGCCTTAAATCAATTATTTTAACAAACCATAAATTAATTGTCGTCATTTTTGTATAGTTTAGAGGTCACAAGAGAGATCTGATGAGTTAGTACGATTTGCTGCATAGCATGGGCCACAGCTCACAACCTAAAGCTGACTTGCACACCACAGTTAGTTACATAACAAAATAAAAAGTGCCCTGAATTTCCACTGGTGGTGCTCAATGTCTTTTAATAGAGACAGACGTTGCGGGATCACTTAGAAAAAAAAGATTTGCCAAAATATTAGAATTTGTGAATTTGTTGAGGTTAGGTGCTCCATGGCAAAGACACGATAGCAGCTAAGTCCTGAAGCTGCCAGGGCCACCTGGTGCCATGTCTCACCACCATCTTTCAGGTCTTCCAAATATTTCAGGTATTTTCTCAGCTAAATGGGGCAGTCCCCTCAAGCCCTGCCAGCAACCGGCACTGGGACTGGCAATGGCGCTGGCAATCATCAGGCCCATTTCAGGCATAGCCTCCAGATATATAGAAATTTCAAGCTCCTCCGAAGCCCTCCAAGTGAACCAGGAACCCTGGTCATGGTTTCAACGATAACCGAAGCCAAAGTGAAATCAGTTGGATTTTGTAGTCTGTAATTTTCTATGTTTATAGTTTTGAGCAAACAAGATGAATGCACCCGGGAATGTGAACAGACTAAAACAAATCATTTACATTTGAAAACATCTTTTCAGCAGAAAATATTCAAAGCACAGGTATTTTATCTTGGTTAGATCTTCATGAAAACAAACAGCATAAGTCACCTGTAAGACTGCTGGGCTTGCAAGAAAATATTAACTGACTTTTCTCACAGAGCACAATTTTCTGATACTAATAAGTTTCATGCAATCTGTTGGCGTAGAAGGATGCTTCACTTTACAAATTTAAGCATCTACAGTCACATGCTTTTTTCTTCCAACACAGCGAGAACAATGCTACACTGCACATCAAAGGCTCATTTGCATGTACTGCCTCATTATTTTACACCTGCTGAGGACTCCAACGTTTTGCTTACTGTATCAAAGAAAGATTCAGTCCTTGAAAAATCTTTTACGAGGTCTGTAAAAAGAAGTATCCTCAGGCACACACCTTTTTGAAATAAAGGGAGAAGTGTACCACATGATCTGCCTTGGATAAAGGCAGATGAAGGTCTTTTAGTTAAATTTTCAAAGTGTCAATAGCAAGAAACTTTTTGAAAATAAAACCTTTTGTTTAAAGCATTACATGACAGATTAAATAATGAGATACATGTTCTTTCTGACTTACTCATTGGTAACTAATTCTAAATCTCAAAACAATGTTTTGGCCAAAAGAAGTATTAATTTTGGACTTCGCTGGCAATTAACCTTCAAATGATGTATCTACATCAGTCGATCTTGTAAGACCGGGTGAATCAGAAAAGCTAAAGCATCTCTTCTGCAGCAGAAAAGCAGAATTTAAGCAATTCTTCCTGAGTCATACAGTGTAATGGGTCTGATCTGGTAATGGCTCCTTCTGGATTAACACTCAGAGCTCAATAATGCAACTGACTGATTTACATGTGGTTATTAAGCAGGATCAGGTGGTGACAAAACAGATGCTTTGAGGGCTTGGCAAGAGGAAGACCACAGCTAACAATGTGGGAAGCACCTGACCAAATAAAATTTGGTACCTGCCAAGGGGTCCCTGACTTTGGCTTGGGACTGAATAGGACAATAAGCACAAAGCTGGTCTGTTTCCTGAAAAGAACCAAGGTGGCACCAAGGGCTAGACGTGGCAGGGCCACCCAGAGAGGCTGTGACTCACAGGGGTCAGCGGCCAGGCTTGCAGGGGAGGAAAAGGTGGTGGAGAGGGGAGTGGTGGTGTACCTGCCCTGGAAAACACTCACACAACAGACACCCTCACAGGGCCAATACTGCATTTCTAGGAACAATGCCCTCAGGAATGTGATCCTTGGAGAACAGTAACTGAGTTGTGTTCCCTCTCCTTTTCCTTTAATTTTTCCTTGCTTTCTATATATTTCCTTTGACTGGTCTCCTCCCTGGAGAAAAAAGTTCACTTCCTTCACGAAGGCTTTTTAAACCACAAATGGCATTCTATACAAAATAGAGGCCATAGATGTGCTTCTCCAAGGCTTTTAACCCCTTGGAGCAAAGAGGAGCAGTGATTACCTTCTACACAAAGCTTTTTCTTCAACCCATTTGTGCCTTAACTGAAATGCAGTAAGGCTTGTTGCATCTTTTAAGGTAGAAGCCAATATTGAATTGCAAAAGAAATAACAGCTACCCACTCAAAAATGATGGCTTCCAATGTATTTAGATGATTGTGCGTTTTATTTACCAAAGTTCAAATTTTAGCAGTGTTTGACATTTTACGTACTTTCTTGTATGTTCTATTTTTTCCTTAAGATAGACCAATTCTGAAAGAACAACGTTAACATCAGACCTGAATTCTGATGAACTATGAGATAATTAAGCATTTAAGTAAAAGCTAAACACTTGTAAGAAAAAAAGACCATATAATTATAGTCCAAAGCCAGCAGTAAGGAAATCAGAAGGAAGAACCCACAGCCTCTCCGTTTATTGTAACACCAAGCAGGAGGTAGGACTACAGACTGCCTGTGTTGTCTTTCGACCTGTATGATTTGTGATTCTATAATTGCAGAAATAAACCAGGGTTTGAATATTGTCACAGAGTAATCTACAAGCTAAGATGATGGACGCGTTGGCTAGGGGCTGCCCTAAGTGGTAGCGCATAGAGGGTGTGACCTTCCCATAAGATGAGAAGGGTTAGGTGTCTTCTCCCTTGGCACATCTCTCTGCACCACTGCTTTTCTTAGCAGCTTATGTTCTTTAGCAGTATTTTACCACTTTTCTGCTATATTTGATGACCAACAGCCCAAGCTTCCAGCTCTTTGGAAACCTCTGCTGAGTGACCACTGGGAACACGGGTCAGCTATGAAGTACATATTCACGCCAGCCTCTCTCTCTCAGACACCTCATGCATGTTGGCTAACCTGCACAGCACACAGGACAGCCCACTTGCTACTAAGAAGTCTCTATCTGTGGCTGCTCAAGATGAATTCCTGCTTCTGATGACTCCTGGGCAGCCTTTCTGCACCACATCATGGCAAACATCACTAGACTACCCTTGGGTTGAAGCGTGACCTTACACATACGTGCTTTGTTCATTTGCTCAGTTTTACATGGTGCATGCAGGTCAGGCTTAAAGCTTATCCATGCAATGTTTAGGAACAGCTGAGGAAGGCTTTACTGTGACAGGCTTGGTGCAGACCAGATAGCCTGATGCTCTGGGCTGTTCTAAAGCTTGAGCTTCTCCAGGCAGGAGCCCTGGAGCTCTCCTAACCCTGCCCTGGAGCACAGGAAAGCAGTGTAGGTAGTCCAGCCTTAAGAAGGGGTTCAGAGCCGCATTTAAATGACAACACAAGGATGGACAGGAATCCAGATGGCTCATTCTGTACTGTCACTGTGATTTGCTTCCTGGTTGTTCCTGCTTTTGGGCCCAAGTGGCATGGGGAGGCTTGTGTCCACACTGCCATCAAAGGCAGGTTGGCTGCACCATCCTGCAGTTCACCTGACAGATTCTCAACACGTCACACACAACACTGTGTCGCATGTCTGTGATGCTGTTAGAACCGTGTTGCCTTACCTGACCATGGCACTTTTCCACACGGGCAGTCCATTTTACATGTCAAGCAGCACACCTTGGGGCTATGTTTGAACCTCTCAGTACGGGGCCACCTGCCTGTGTCCTGAGTTGGCCTCAGGAGTCCCAGCCACCACAAACCCCTCCCCTCATCAGCAGTAACCAAGGGCACATTTCATCCCTTTTGAGGCCTCGTTTTGAGTCACAGACAGGTTGTCATTTAAAATGCTTTTGGAGTTCACACTGTGTTATGAAACAATGAGAGGACTGACTCTGTGGCAACCTGCCATGTTTGTTACCCCTATAACATAGCACGTGGGTGAAATGCCATCACAGCACGAGGGCACATGGAAATGAAAAATAAAGGCTTTCTGGGACACTTCAAGGACCAGTCTGAGCTAAGGCACCAGGACGTGGTGCAGTCCCACCATATTGCCAGGTAGAGCAGTCTCTGGACGAGCCCAACAACAAAATCACACACAGCTTTTACCTTCCTATTATTTTCCATTCTCAGGGAAATTTTTTGAGTACTGCAGCAAGCAGGCCTTGGCCATTCAGAACAGTGTCCTGGTGTGAACTGAGGAGCAGTACAAACCAACAGTGTAAACACAGCCAATGGTTGCAACACCGATACAAATTTTGCATTGAATGAAATAATTAATTTTGAAATCCTGGAATATCTTTATGAACATCAACTGTGACAGGGCTGCTGATGATCCACATACAACTGTTTCAAGCCTGGTCTGAAGGCTTTCTGGTTTCTGTCTTGCTGGTCAGATCAGCTCTCCCATGAAGTATCCTGACTCATGCCCCAGTCTGTGGCTAACTAGACAGATCATTTATTATAAAACACTAAGTATGGATTCCATGAAAACTCTAGCAGAGCATGGACAGTAAAAGATCCTTTCCTCCTCCCCTTCCCTCAATTGAAGCTTTAACCTAAGGCTAAACAAATCTGCAAAATTACTTCTGGAGGAATTTAATTTCTCTGTTCACTAGTTTTACTTGTATTAATTAAAAGCAAATTCTCAGTCACATCTTATTTGGCTGGGAGAAAATACCTTAGCATACAAACCTTTCTGAATAAAATATCCTTTCCACTTTGAATAAGTTCCTCCTTCAAGAACTCCAGTTAAATTATCTAGTTATGCACATTTAATGAGCCCATCCCATTAGTATACAGGTGCCAGTCAAAAACCTAAAATCCAGAATAAATTTTGTTTATTTTACCTCATTCTGAGTTTAGTGAGATTCATATATGTTTCAAGGAAATTTGACCATTCCTTCCTGAAATTTGATTGTATGGGAATACTTTTTTAAAGTGGATCTTTTTTCCCTTGCCTTAAAGGCACCTTTGAATTGCATTTTGACTTCTGATTGCAGAGCATGACAACATCGTGGGGCACCTGGGAGAGATGCTCTTCCTCCTGGTCAGTCTCAGGAGAGCTAACACAGAAAGAGAGGATCTTGCAGGGAGTTCAGACCTGGAAGAGAGATCAGTGCAGGATTGTGATAAATCCCAATTTTACATGTTTATTCCTGGGTCTCCCTTTCACAAGGAATTCTATTTCTTGAGAAAGAACTCACCATTTCAACATGATCTTATCTTAAAACAAACACTGTAATACCCCAGGCAGGGCCAGCGAAATTATTCTTTTTCACTAAAAATTAGTTTTTACTAAAATTGGCAGTAGGAGAGTACATTTGTGTAATCACAAAATGAATCTTTTCTTCTCAAACAGAACACAACACCTGAGAAGCAAAAAGCCAAAAGAGCTATACAGTTTGTTCAGACTTTGCTAAAAAGCCGGTAAATTTGCAAGTGTTCCAGAAGCACTTAGTCGTGAGCATGGAAGTTACTCTTCATTGCAGAGCTTGCTTAACACAAATCATACACACAGGCAGCCTTTCAGATGCAGACTGGAAGCCTATCAGAAGGTGTACATCCCAGAGAGGTGTATTGAACTTCTTATCATTAATATGGTTAAGGTACTCGCTATATTTTTTAGATCATCTTTCTACCACAACATGTTTTCACGTATCTGAGCTGATGGTGTGGCCAAATTCATTGGCTTGGCTAGGTCCCCACTGTTACACCTCTCCCCCAAGTTGGCAAAAATCAGTACGTTTCATAATTGTCCTTTCTTTCCTATTTGCCTCTTGCTGTAATAATTAAGTTTCCACGATTGTTAACATGTCAACAACTTTTCTTGGACACCTTTCTGGTTATCTAACCTCTGGTGGGAAGTATCATGGGTTTAGCCCTCTTTGCTCCCTGCGGGGGTAGTTCTTGGGCTTTCAGAGGTATTTTAAATTTGGCCCACAGCTGTGTGTTCAAAGTGTTTGTGCCCTGAGCAGAACGGGCTCCATCCCATATTGCACAGACTGTGGTTGCCCTCAGATTCTGTGGACTTGCAGATTCTGCCAAACAGCTGTTACCATAAACTCGACATGGCTGGTGAACTTTTATTATGGCAGCATGTTCAACTCGTAGAAAGGCTGCCTTTGTAGTTAAATGGCTGGGGTGCTTGTTAAAGACATCTGTCTTACTGTGAATGCCTTTTTTCCCTCTAGGACAACATTGCCAGAGTCTTTGAATATTTATTATCCAATAAGTGAGTTATCATCATAAAATATCGTGGAAACTATTGATTGAAGAAAACTAAATCTTTTTTAATGTATAATCAAGAGTTCAGTACAGCAAAAATAATTTAATAATTATGAATTGACAGAAGAGATAATGTACATTATATCCATTCTCCAGTAGATACCGATCACAAAGGTTATCAGATCAAAATTCTCTTGTGTCTATAATACACAAGGACTGCAGTTGTCTCTGAGACAAGTACAGCTGAATAATCCAAGCTGACATCTGTCTGGGTGCACTATCACAACTCGTTCCTTAAATTCCTAGATGCTGGTCTAAGATGTTTATTCACATCCGTGAGCACTGAATGAACAATTCCCTCACAAGACAGGTGTCCATTAGCAAAATGGCACGCTTCATTTGGCCGTAAGCACGGGTGACAGCAAATAAAAGCATATGAACATGTGTTATGCATATATGCCATAAGGCATAATCCTCTTTGCTGCATGCAGAAATATTTCCTATTGCCCTGATTATTGTGGGTGCTGGGAAGTATTTCAGCATGGACAATTATGTCCATAACATCTGTGTCCAGGCTGGAAACAAGCAAATATTGCAGAGTGCTGTTCACAAACATCCATTTAGAGGTTATTCAGTTCCTGCCGTCTATTGACAATACGAGGCATATAAAGACAATTCACCGACACATGTTGCTTTCCTGCCAGCTGTCGCAGTAGCTGCTGCTGGTCCCTGGCACCGAGCTAGGACCAACAAATGGCACAGTCAAAGGCTGATGCCCCTTCCTGGTGCAAAGCTATAGCCCAGGAAGCAGAAATGGTTCCTCTAGGCTACTTTCTGAAGCAAATCGCAAATGGAGAATCTACCCAGTAAACGACCAAGTAGGGTTCAGCATTTGTGTCCAATTTATTTCCCGATGTCACAAAAAGAGATGTGCAAACACCTTCTAATATGGTCCCTGATAGGAATGATACATTTCATTTTAAATCTTTTATGTGACACTATGTTTCACCAAGTAGATCATAAAAATTTAAATTACTTAAGAGGAGGAGAGAAGACATGCAAGTGTTACGAAGCTTACTGAGAGCTTTACAAATGTGACTCTGCAGCAGACTTTCCATTTAGGTAATTGCTTTCTGTCTCCCAAAGAAGAACTCTTCTACCTCAGAAAGGGTCCAGCAGTGGACATTGATTTCAGCTGCATGTCTGCAATACAGCTAACTGTGCTGAACGTGTCAAAGCTGATATCCCCATTGTATCTGAAAGCAAGCTGTCTCAAAGCAGCAACTGCAGAACTCCACTACAAAGCAAGGAACTCTGTTTATCTAAAGCAATACAGTGTTTTCTTCCCAGCTGGCCAAATTAACAAGCCTATGGGAGTGTCTTAGATACGTTGACAGCAAAGAATTACTATTACCGTGAGACACAAGCCCAGTAAGAAAAGAAAAGCATAAGAAAAAGTCCTTCATATTATGAAGCTGGTTTCTGCATCTGACAGCCCAAGTTACGAGCCTCTCTCTCAGCTGTTAGATTTTCGAACAACCACCTTCAAGCTTTCTCCAAACATGTCCTCAAAATTATAAAAAAGTCCCCTTAACCGGTCATAAACACTCCACGGCATCAACTTCCTGCAAGGTTTCCATAGGTGAATGGCTACAGGAAATAAATATATGGGCCATGCCTATGCTGTTTTCATTATGATCGACATTCTTTCACAACTTCATCATGCTCCTTTTCTGTATGCAACACTATTGCACGTTACACTTTGACTGTACAGGCAGATCATCATTGCCTGCTGGGTTTGTGTGCAGCACTTTGCAAAATGGTAAATTAACTCACAAAGTCTTGCCAGATGAGGATTCAGTAGCAGGGCACTACAGCTTGTATGGCTGTTGGAGACACAAAGAGGCAGTTGATGACCAGGTCCTCCAGTAGGACCTGACAAGCATGTAAATGTCAGTGTTTCACAGCATAGTGCTCTTGATCATGTTGTAAACCTTATTCCTCGTGCTGTCTCAGCTGCGGTCTTTTCCTCAACATCTTAGTGTGCTTCTTATTTCTCTCATTCTTCATTGCCATTTCAGTTTCCTGATCCTTGGATTAGCTTCCAGCCATCTTTCTATCCTGCTGTGCAGATCACTGCCTATCTTGGTGTCCTGATCTCAGCCTACAACCTTGGATAATAAAGGAAAAAGAGGAACTGAGAAGTTATTTGCATTCAGTTAGTAGAAATGGAAGGGAAGATGCTGAGAGGGGACTCACAAGTGAGTATTCACAGAAAGACCAGGACTAGACATTAGCTTGGGAGCAGAGGCCACTGTGGTGATGGTGACAACAGGGAAGTCACTGAAGAAGAGGAAGCACCAAGAAGTGCTCTCAGGAAGCTCCTCTGACTGCAGCCAAAATGTACACAGAAGTGTGAGTGGTGGTGCCTGGAGCAGACCGTCTGTGGCACGAGGAGCTGGTGGCTCTGATCTCCCAGGTCCTCACCAGCATGGAGGGCAGAGCCAACCAGGGGGACCCAGCCAGGTGGAGAACCTAGTGCATGAGAACTGCAGAGCAGACTCCCTCTTTCCAAGAGATCATGCAGATACATACATATATTTCCCTGAAACTGAGGCACAGACCAGACCAGAAGTGTGTTCGGAGCACAGAGAATATAACTACCAGCCTTGCGATTTGGAAGGCTTTCAAAACTGTTCTCCTAGCTGGAGGCAGACACCACAAGCCACAGAGTTTAATAAAACAGTCCTGACCGAAGGTTTACAGCACTGAACTGCACACTTGAGGCCAGATTAGTAAAAACAGATGGGCAAAATATAAAGCTGCATAGACTAATTGGGCGCCCTGTTGGTGGACACTTCCCGTAATCAGGGGAGTTTTGAACGACATATGTTTATCTTTTCCCCCTCCTCAGGATACTATTTCATTATACGCAGTAATGAGACACCTGGCCTGGTGATTGCTGGGCTGAAAATCCTTACAAGGATTTTCACCTGCTGTGTGCAAGCTTTTCTATTGGTAAAGCATAGATGCTCTACCATGACCACTCCCTGGGGCTCAACAGAGGACTGGCTGTCTGGAAATCACCATAATTGGAGTTATTAGCATTAGGGAGACATCTCTGCCTTGACTGAGAAAGGCAGCTGGAGGTAACTTTTTAGCCAGGATGGAAAGTTAGAATGGGAAAAGGGAGAAATGAAGCAAAAATAACTTCAGACATGTCACAGACAGTCTGGATAGAGGTGTAGCAGCTGTGAGTGATGGGGTTTACAAGACCAGCTATCACCCTTGTTTGGAGATGAGAATCCAGCCTGGTGGCTTACAGCCATTTGGGTGGCCCGCCACTGCTTGGGGCAGCCACAGCACTGAGCCAAACCCCCACAGAAATCCTTGTGCAAACAGGAGAGCTCTTACTCTAAGAAAGTTGGGGGCACTAAAGCTTTGGGGTGGAGTTTTTTGGCTTCTTAGTGATTCCCAGACTTTTCTGTTCATAGCCCCTGTTCAATCAAGGGACGCTGTGATGGACATTTGCAAAATTGAGTGGCTATTTCCCACACTTTAAAGGGCATTTCTCTCTTCCTGTGGCACGTCTATCCCACCACACATCTGATGGTTTTGTATGGCTGGAAGTACAAGAGAAGTCCATTTATGCCCCTGTCCAGTTCCTTCTACCTTTACATACATGTTCATTGCACCTGGTGGACCCAAGATGCTGCCACCTGCCCTGGGATGTGTGTCCAAGCTGGAGCAGGGCAGGTCTGTATTGTTTCCCAACCACTAACACCAGTGGGACTGCAGGCATAAGGCACTGGACAGGAGCTGGCTCTGTCCACAAAGGCCAAACAAAGCTCAACACTAGCTGAGTTATTGGAGACAGGCCCCAAGTAATCATGTTCATACCTGTATAAACTGGAATCAAAAGTGAGTTATTCAGTCAGTAGAAATAAATTAATTTTTCCAGCTGGTGTGGCTGACGTGTACTGTGTATATCACATTTATATATCTTCCTTCCACCAACCAGCTCCCCTTTCAATAATCAAGCTCTATAGCTATAACAATTCTACTGACTGGAAAGAAATGTGTGTTCACAACATGCACCAAGAGATAAATCCTGATACAGCACTGGGAACACATTCCGTGCATTACATGTGCCAAAGGAGTAGGATTTATTCAAGTCATTTATGCTCCACTGGAGTGGAAAAAGGAAAAAAAATAGGCCTTGCTGTAATGAATTGGACCCTTTGAGTCCTGCAGAGAATAATCCCTATGCATTGGCTAACAGGGATTGCTATCCATCAAGGCAGCAAGGGGTGGCTTTGTAGGACAGGTCTCTTCTGGACCCTCAGCCACGTGTATACATTACCTCTTTCAGGCCCTGACTGGTACCTACACAGACCCCTGCTCCCTGCACTGCTCATTTCTGCTGCCGCACCTTGTATACCATGGCCAGGACTCTTCCCATACTTCCCAGGAGCACAGGAGCACCTCCCGCACCCCGTCATGCCCTGTCCTACATGAAAGCCCTTCTTTCAGCACTCTGCCCTTCCTGGAAAGGCCTCTCCAAGAGAGTTCAATTTTGCACAAGCTATTGCTCATCCTGCAAAAATTCCCTGAGCCTGCAGAGTGACTGTTGTCCCGTTTGGCTGTGCAGCCACAGAGCCACAAACTCTTGTCATCTAAATAGAGCAACGGGGGGAGAAAAGGGCAGAGGGAGCACAGCAGGCCAGAGCTACAGCTGAGACCAGAGCTGACTTCAAAGCCACCACCATCCCCTCCTACAAAGGAAGAAAGACTAAATTATAAACTTCTGGGAGCTGCTGCCTCCTCCTCTGACTATCGCTAAGGCCGTGAGCTCTCAGAACAGAAAACACCCCTTCCTCAGTGTTAAGAAAACAGCTAGCACATTGCAGCTAGTGCTACAATGACAGGCTAACCCGATAGACATCTGCAGGCACCTGGCTGGTGTTTCACAGCTGCTCTAAATAAACAGACTCTCTGTCTATACCCTTATGGACCAGTGTGTTTTGCTTCTTCATCGCACTTAAAATTTATTGGCACTAGGGAGGGGAGGTTGAGGGAGAAGAGCAGAGCAGGAAAAAAAAAAAAGCCAAAGTTGTGTATTTGTACTTCACCACCAAACAGAATAAACCCATCAAGATGTCAAGGGCTGCCTGTCCCCACACCGGGAGAAGGGGCAGCAAGTTCACCTTGTCTCTCAACGGAATAGCATCAACGATGCTTTTAACCCTTACTAGCTTACACTATCCCCAGGAGACACTGAATGAGGCCAAAACAGCAACAAATTATCATGAAATGTAGAAATGCAGGTGAGGAATTGTGTCATGGAAAATTAAAACAGCTCTGTACTCTTTGAAAGCGAAAATTAAATATATTTTTCTGAATTACTATCAGTGTAGTGATGTATGTATAGATCCAAAAGGATATGATCTTTAGTCTTTTATTGTAAAGGTATTTTAGATAGGAAACACCACACTAGAGTGTAGATGTTTCCAGTTTTTGAGTAAAGAACTGCAGACTTCTAGGACCATGCATTTCAAAAAACTTCAAGCTACACAGGAAGTCATCAATTATGTATTTGCTATTCCAGCTATCTACTTTATGTCTGTATCAAAACAAGGAAGAAGAAACAAGAGCTATTACACTGCGATTAAAACAGTCCACTCCTGGGAAGGGACAGTGCTTTGAAAGAGTGAGGGAAATGGTTGTGCAGCTCCTGAGTGTCTGGTGACACTAAGCTTCCTGGTCTTTCCAGGTTGCAGCACCTCAAACACATGTACTTAGCACTGGGTTCCCATATTGTCGTAACATAAGAAGTCCTGGGGAAGGATGGTTGGATACATCATGCCTCAGTAGGCACAGAGAATTTTAAATCTCCTCAACTAATGAGCCAGCCCAGACCTAGTCTGGCCTATTCTCCCATCATCCCATCAGCCTCAGTGGTCTGGCCAAGAGAAATGAACAGGAGATACATGGCTATGCAGAAGTGAATGGGATGGGGAACTGTGAAAAATTTCCTTCTCTCTGTCATTTTCTATATAGAATGGAAGTGAGAAACCTATCTGACAATTACATACTTTGAGAAGATATCCAGGCCACGGGGTGGAGAAGGATAGTAGATGGCAGAGGATCAGCAAAAGAAAAGTTAAATATATGGTAACACAGGACTTGGAGTGACCTTCTGGGTCACTGACTGTAGTTGGTAAGAGTCACTGGGAGCTACATTGTGTAATTCCAATCCTTACAGGATCACACTCCATCCTGAAATGCAGAAGGATGCTCCTGTTGGAGACAAAAGATGTCCCAGAGACCCCTTACTCTTGCAGTCAGAAATCCACCACTTATTCTGTCTGATCTTACTCACAGGTTGCTGTTTGTTCATACAGGTCTTCTCTGCTCGTTTATTCTTCCCTTTTGAGAAATATCAGTCCTAAGATTGTTATCTGAAAAAATCCTACTGTGGCATGTTTTATTACTGCAAGTTTCATTTTATGTTATTTTGTCTTTATCTTCACATGTTCAGTCTTTTTCACATTCAAAAGTGGGTTTAGTGGTGGGGTTTTTTTGCATGCTGCTGATGTGTAACTGATGGGCTATGGATGCTTGGGCCATGCTTTCCCTCCTTGTTAAATGGAAGTGCTGTGGGTTTTTACTTTCTGGGAAGATACTTGAAAGCAAAATGTTGTAGGAGGAAGAGAGATGAACGCAATGCGATACACAGCTTAGGGGTGGGAAATGCAGTTGTGAATGTCTTTCACATGGAGGCATACATTGAACTGCAGCTCAGGTTCAAATATGTATACCACATATGTGTTTACATATACATGCACTCCATAACCAACAGTTTTAGAGACACAATTAGGTAAACTGTTTAGAAACACAAGGGATTTGAAATGTTGTCTTTCCTTTCTAAAGAGAATTGGAACTCAGTCTTAACATGGAATCTGCAAAAGCACACAAAAGGCAAACTGATTCACATTTTGTGGTTGCATGTTTATCCCTAAGACAATAAACATATTACCCAGAACAATAAATTAAAGCAGATATTCTGAATATTTGTGAATGTCCTGATACTTCTGCCTTACTGAAATCAATAGGAAAGGCAGAGCATGAACCCGGAGCCGGGATACGGCAGTGGCTCCAACCAGGACACCAGTACAGTTGGCAGAATCCAGTTGCACTGCTGGAGCAGATGGTCCTAAGTAAACAAAAAGAGTTGTCAGCATCTTCAGATAGATAGATCTGACTAAGCAGTCCCTGATGTTTTTTTCACAACCCCCCTCCAAATCATGTTAAAACTTATAAATATGCCACTGGTGAAGTAACTGCTCTGTTCTTTATTCAGTCCCTGGCATAGTGGCTTTTACAGCAATCCAGATTTCTTCCCCAAGGTATTATGATGACCCAAGAACATGTACAGGTTGGGAGGAGATCTCTGAAATTTTCCACAGATAACTTGTGTCCAGGCCTATATCCCGCCATGCAGTTCAAGGTCTGCTCTTAGTGTGGGTGTCTCCACAGGCTGGGGTAACTAAGAAGTATCACTGTCATTAAGAAGAGCCCAAAAAGGAGTGATAAGGTTACCATTACTCATGTTTTGAGATCCTCCCAACAGAAAAGCAGGGCTTTCTCAGGTGAATTTGATAATAGCATCAATAGTGAAACACTGTAGTTTCTCTTCTGCCATATCCTCTATGCATATATTACCTACACCAATTACCCCAGGAACAGGAGACTAACACTGTTAATCAGGATAGCATATTAAATATTCTTGATACTTCTGTGGGGGTGGGAAAAAAGACAAATGTAATTGTCCTGAGCAGAATATATTTCCATAACAATGAAATCTCAACATCAGTCTCCTGTTCATTTCAGCAAAGGAAAAATTAGCATATCTCCAGATATTTTGGGTCAGTGGGGATACCATTATAACCTTCTGAATCTGCAAGAGCCATTTCAAGATGTATTGTTTTATGATGACTCTGTCACTGCAATGTGACATAATGGCATGGTTTTTAGTTTAGACCAGTAGATGGGGATTAATCAAGCTGTTATTCTTGCTGTTGCATACCACCAGTGGAGGCTTTTAACTAACCAGCTGAGAAACTTATGAGTGTGGAAATTGTTTTTTGCATATTCATTAAGAAGGAGAATTGTTCTCCCTTAGCAGAGCAATCTGCATGAGAGCAGTAGACCAAAACTTCCAGTGGAGTCAGGCGAACAGCCTGGTTACAACTGAGCCACACCTCTGGCAGTGGGAATGAATGTTTGAGCGCCCCGGGAATCTAAACTAGTCTGTAAATAAGAGAGGACTTTCCTTGCAGGCAAAATCCCTGCAGAGTTCAAAGGGACAGCAGGAAGCACTACCTTTTCTCCTGAAGCCATATAAAAAATCATGTAAAAATAGTATGATCTACTGTACCCTCCCCACAGCTGTGACATGACAGACCATTACCATCTGGAGAGAATAAATTTGAAAGAGGCACTAAACCCCTTATCATCTTTATCGATCTCCAGGTTAAAACACGGACATTCAGGGAAGAAACTTTAAGTTGCTGCTGGGAATTTGTGGTTGGCTTTGGGGGCAGAAGAAGGGGAGTCGCATCTCTAAAGGAGACAGCCTGGTAGACAGAAAGTCTGGACATCTGAACCAGTTGCCTGAGATAGTTACCTTCATCATCTGCCAAGGAACAGTCATCATCAAAGCACAGGTCAAACCATCATGAAGTGAACATCTGACATGTCAGATGAGCTGTGTCCCAAATCAGTCTGTCTCTCCACCACCCCCTGCTCCCAAATGCTGCCTCTGAGCACTGGAGTGGGGGCCCACTTTGTAGAGATCAAAAATGAGGTGAGATAAACACCACTTTATCCTAAAGTCCAAAAATGAGCCTTGAGATCCTCAGACAAATGCGCTTCTTGTGGTCTTTTTGCAGCCTCCTCCAATACACCGCAAAGCCATGTGCTACACATGCCTGTAAGACACAATGTTCCTGGCGTGAGGTGGGGACAAAAAAAGATGCCCTGGACCAAACTCTGCACAGTATGTAGAAAATCATTGAACTCAGAGATAATTGATGATGAAGACAAGTTTAGTGCATTTGGTAGGCTTATATTTTTATAAGTCATGGCTCAGACTGAGCCTTGACAGTCTATTTTTCAATGTCAAATCCCCTAGGAGTATAATTTCCAGAAATGTTTAATGACTATTTAATAACAGCTGCATAAAATATCTCTGATCACATTTTAATATTCCCAATGACAGAACTGTTCAGTGTTGAAGTATTTCATGGTTATAAAAAATATATCACTCCTTTTTCAGAAAGCTGCCCTTAAAGGGAACCCTGACCATGCAGCATGACCCTCTCCTGCTGCCTGAAAGGGCAGCCCAGGTACGAGCTACATGAAGTGGAGGGAGGGAGCTGCCTTGTCTCTTCACAGCCATAGGAGCTCACTGAGGCAAAACCTGCGACTGGCTTTTTAGAAAGGTTGGAAAATCTTATCACTTAAGCATTTGCAAGCGGGCAGGTGAAGACAAGATATGGGTAATCAAATTCCTTGCTTGAGGGCACCAGCTGATCACCTCTGGGGTGCAAGGCAAGAATTTACCTCCCCAACGGCTGCCTGAAGAGCGGAGAGCAGATGCTGACACATGTTCCTGGAGCGCTTGCTCTTTCCTTAAACATAAGTTGCTGCCCAAAGGTGGGATACAAGCTATGCAGAAGGTTTTCACAACCCAGCTGCATCTAATCTCTCCCTCCTGAGCAGCCAAGGCAAAGCAGGAACAGCTGGTGCCACCAACACCTCCTGTTTGGTTTGCCTGAGCCTGCCAGAGGTACACGGGGCTCCCCTTTGTGTCTGCTAGGGTTGCTGCTCTCCACCCGGCTCAGCCTGGCTGCCCTTTGCTTCGCTTTTGATCGGGGACACAGAGCCCACTAACACCTACACCTATGATAGAATCACAGAATCATTTTGGTTGGAAGAGACCTTTAAGATCATCACGTCCAACCATTAACCTAACACTGGCAAAAACACCACTAAACCATGTCCCTCAGCACCACATTTACTCGCCTTTTAAATGCCTCCAGGGATGACGACTCAACCATTTCCCTGGGCAGCCTCTTCCAATGTTTGACAACCCTTTCAGTGAAGAAATTCTTCCTAATATCTAACCTAAACTTCCCCTGGTGTAACTTGAGGCTATTTCCTCTTGTCCTGTCACCTATTACTTGGGAAAAGAGAGCAACCTCCACCTCACTACAACCTCCTTCCAGGTAGTTGTAGGGACCGATAAGGTCTATGAATTAACTTGCCTTGTGAGAGATGTGCACTAAGTTCATATGAACTGAGCCACAGGCTCGTGAAGATGTGAGAATACGATTACGTCTTTGGGGCAAGAACTGCCTAAATTAGAAAGCCCCATTTTTCTTTAGCCTGGAGCCAGCTGATAGCAGCTCCCTGCTCCTGGGCTCCGAAAGGCTTGGGTGTCACTACTGGCCATGTACCCCACTTTGTGCAGCAGCTGCTGGGGTCCACACTTGCTCACAGGGACATCTGTAAAAATCCTAAATAGTCTCTTGTCCTAAAGAGGACGACCTGCAGGTGGAGCATGCTTAGATGTTTGCAGCCTTCAGGTGGATGAAGGAAATTCATTACAGCAGTTCCCTTGTGAGTGAAATGTGTATGTGTGTATCTGTGTGTGTGAAATAAAACATAAAGGAAGAAAAAATGTACATGAGTTTTCAGACCATTAAAAGCCAGTTTCTGGTAATCGGATTGTCAGCCCAGTTGACTCAGATTATTTGCTTCTGTAATTTATTGCTAGTTTTAACAGCTGCCACTCTTCTTATGATCAGGTTCCTGTGAGCTGGGGAAACAAAATGCGTTCTTAAAGCACTTTGCATTCCTAAAGGGGATTGAAGTAATCCTAGACCTTGTTACATTTCCATTTTTAACTGAATTAGTGAGCCTGTTAATATGTACAGCAATTAGACTTTTCCTTGCAAATAGAGATGGTTCCAGAAAAAAATCTTTTTTTAATATATCTATCCTCATCACTATCAGGAAACCATTTTCTCTACGTTAATTACACGTGCATTTAAATTCCATTTTGAATGGGCTTCACCAGTCTGAGACCCATGAAGTGCAGCTACCTCTGAGGAGAAAGCTATAAAGCTATAAAAACTATTCAGTCCATTGCAGAGTATTGATAGGGAAGAAAATTCTGTTGAGAGTCTTGAGGGTTTATGCCTGTTCTTGCAAGAATTCTTATAGGATATTTATGTCTACTTGGAATAGACATTTTCTAAGGCTGCCTATAAAAGATCATTCCATGGCAACCTGGAGGTTTCAGTTTACCTTTTCTGGCTGCTTTCTAAAAGGAAACCATGTCTCATTATAATTCTAGCATTTACAATAAATCCAAGTTTATGTAAAAAAGCATTGCTAAGTTCATTGATTAGGTATCAATCATTTTATTTTTACCAAAGGAAAATGCAGAACTCCCTGTATCTAAAGTACTTCTTTGTACACTGTTTTTAATACAAGTTGTATATCAATTCCAGAGAATTTACTTGTACCGTTCTTTTAAGTAAGGTGAGTGATTGATGTGACTGATGCAGCTCATGTAATCCAGACTTCTTCCTTGCTGTGTTGCAAGAAGCAACAGGGCATAGAAACCTCTCCTTTCTGTATGTGGAGACGCTTGGTCAGTCAGCTGCATAGGAAAGTTATTGTTTTATAGATTCTTATAGTACCTTGATCTATCATCCTTTTCTAATAGCTGTCTGACAGCTTAGACTTAATGAGCCTTACAAGGCAATACCAAAATGAGTATGGCTGCAGTCTCATCCTTTAAACAGCATCCAGACCACTATGAACAAGTGTTGTAGTTTAACCCCAGTAGGCAGCTAAGCCCCAAGCAGCCGCTCACTCACTCTTCCCATCGATATGCAGATGTTAGACCGTCTCCAGGTAAGCAGGGCTCCATCATGCGTAATGCCACAACTCTGAACATCCCTCCATCCCTCCTCCTTCCCCCAGCTTTTATTGCTGAGCATGAGGTCATATGGCATGGGACATGCCTTTGGTCAGTTGGGGTCAGCTGTCCCAGCTGTGTCCCCTCCCAACTCCCTGTGCACCTCCAGCCTACTCGCTGGCAGAGCAGTGTGAGAAAAAAAGGCCTTGGTGCTGTGCAAGCACAGCTCAGCAATAACTACCCACCATCAACTACAACTCCACCTTGAATACTGTGCTCAGTTTTGGGCTCCTCACTACAAGAAAGACATTGAGGTGCTGGAGTGTGACCAGAGAAGGGCAACGCAGCTGGTGAGGGGTCTACAGCACAAGTCTTATGAGGAGCGGCTGAGGGAACTGGGTTGTTTAGCCTGGAGAAAAGAAGGCTGAGGAGAGACTTATCACTCCCTACAACTACCTGAAAGGTAGTAGAGGTTGTAGTGAGGTGGGCTTCCGTCTCTTCTGCAAAGTAACAGGTGATAGGACAAGAGGAAATGGCCTCAAGTTACACCAGGGGAAGTTTAGGTTAGATATTAGGAAGAATTTCTTCTCTGAAAGGGTTGTCAAGCATTGGAAGAGGCTGCCCAGGGAAATGGTTGAGTCGTCATCCCTGGAGGCATTTAAAAGGCGAGTAAATGTGGTGCTGAGGGACATGGTTTAGTGGTGGTTTTGCCAGTGTTAGGTTAATGGTTGGACGTGATGATCTTAAAGGTCTCTTCCAACCAAAATGATTCTATGATTCTATGATTCTATGATTCTGAAGCAGGGTTATCAACGCTCTTTTCATCACAAATCCAGAACATAGACTGATACATGCTTCTATGAAGAAAATTAGCTCTATCCCAGTCCAAAACAGTACAACAAGAAAATTCAAACACCATTGCAAAGAAGAATCGTCACTGTCTGAATGGATGTAAGCTGGCTCTACTGTTGTAAATGCAGGGCAAAGCCTGTCTAAGATGACCTGGCTATTGTATCTGGCAGCGAGAGGCAAGATTAGATAAGGCCAAGAGTACGAGCACACCACTTGCTTATTAAAACTCCTTTTCTTCAACATGGTGTTTGAAATATTGAAGAAAAATGTTTATTTGTTTTGAAAACCAGTTAAGCAGAATTGTGTGGTCCCAAAAGTGGAAATACAAAGCCCAAAAAGATCTCTAGAGCAAAATGGAGTTGCAGATTACAGGTGCCAAAAAATAAGTTGTCCCATAAGGCTCAGGAAGTCACAGTGGTACTTTACCCTTGTCTCTATTTAGAGAAAGCTGTTATGTGCTTTTTGGTGGCAGAGTTAAAAACTCAGAGGGTCTGTACAGGTATGGAGAGAGAAGAAACTCTGAAGCAAGCTTAAGACAGGTCAGGATGCATGACCAAACACTTGAGCTATGGTTAGTGAGAAACCAGAAAAGGAAGGAGGTGAAACAGTCTTTAGCACTTTGATATATCCACCACCACATACACAAATGTTATCTTTCTTCTTCACTCAAAAAACCATCTCCAATGATATTAAAAAAAATCGCACTGAGTAGTGCACAGTGATTCCCTTCAGGATACCTTGCTAGGACAGAAAGAGCGTTTTTGAACAGGTATTTGTGAGCCAGCCATCCTTTGGTCTGTTCGCATGGGAGACATATTACTGTTTTGAAACGAGTCTCAATGAGATTTATTTATTCATGTGGTCTCCGAGAGGATTGCTAGGTATCTCCTGCATCAAGCCACTGAGGACTTGTCCTGTCACACTGTCTAAATCAAAACACAGCTCCTAAACCTGCATGACTTCAATAACCTTAGTGGAGCCTTGTTAGTTTTGATGGAACAAGTGGACATGACATAAGATGCCAAGGATTTGCTTGTCATCTCCATTGTAGCTTCACTTTGGGATGCTTGCTGGGCTACAGAAATCTGTCACAGACTAATCTGCTTGGGATGTCAGGGAAGCCGGAGCTGAAGCCTTGATGTATGAATCTTCTGTGCTGATAACTCTCTGCTGAGCTTTGATGAATGCATAAAGAGTTGGCAGATGAGTGGAGTTTTTGATTAACTGTGCTAGTCTATGCACACTCAAGCTTCAGTGAGATTGTATATTGTCAGCCTGCTGTCTCCTGTGTGCTGAATTCTCATTTAAGCTTTTGTATTTAACTGGAAATTCTGATTTCTCTTGCACTATGGAGTTTAAAATGAAGTTCAAATCAGACATAATTTACAGCATTATAAAGACTGTGTAATATTTTCTGTCTCTGTAAGTAGCTTTGAGATGGAATTACCTTTAATGTTTATAACTTCTTGTATTCACATTTGCATTAACGCATTTTTCTTAACAAGATAAAAATATTTCTCCACCGAGCACATCCATATGGAGTTGTGCTCATGAATATTTTTGTCCCAGGTATCAAGTCCCTCCATTTCTGCAAAAAAGAAGTTAGCTTCTGCTTTTTAAAGGACAACTTGAATGTAATTGAATCATCTAGACACAGATGAAGACTTAACGATCGCTAGGAAGATCAGAATTTAGATCACAACATACAAAGATGAATAGATGCATCCTGAGCATGGCGAACAAATATACAGCAAACTATGTATTCCCAAACCTACAAGAGAAAAGAAACAGTGCATTCTGCTCTTGTAATAATGCAGTTCACTAAAGCAGTGCCAAGACAGCCACCAAGATGGGGAACCATTATCCTAATCATGGACAAACATAACAGGTTATACAGTTTCTGTTCTGCTTTACTTGTGGACTAAAAGCAAAGTGAGGCTGTAGGAATGAGGACAGACATATAATTCAGAAATAGTCAACATTGCAAAGCGCAAATACGGCTCCAAGGTGCCTTGCTGGGCTTTATGTTTTCATCTTGTGGTTTGCGGTTTTGTTAAATATTGGACCTGTTCTTACAGTCCTTAGTTTGCATCAAGTTTCCATTCAGTCAATGTGTCAGACTGGTGAAAACCAGCCTGGCTTAACTGCAATGTTTTCCTGATTTGTATTAGCTGGAGTACAGCTCAATACATTGTACAGAAACTTCTCAGAACCAACGTCAGATCTCATTTTTGTAGCATAACTGTGTTGACTGCAGGAGTTAATCCAGTTTACAGCCGTGCAGGTGAGATGGTGCCCTGCTTCTGACCCATGAGCTTGTACCTCTTTATACTTGGCCTCAGCTTGTCCCTATGATTGTGATAAAGCATTTGCCTGATGAAGACCTACATGGCGTCATCTGCTGTATTCTTATGTACAGTGTCCCGAGCTACTGTGTGTTTTCTCCAATAAAATCACTATGGAGCATTAACCCAGCAGTATGTGTTATTTAATAATCATTGTATATTACAATTATTCAATAATTGTATCATATTCTCTCATTGCTCTGTCTTGAGACCTCTCTGTTGGTGCCAGGGGTATTTTATTTGTAGGAATGCAATCTCTTTCAATTATTATTTGTGTACAGGAATCCTCTAATCTATTATTTTAGTTCAGTTAAACAGAGCATAAAATCTAACTCAATACAACATAAAGCATCACAATAGAGCAATTTGTTAAGGCAAGTCATCTTCACGGTATGAGACTTCTGAAAAGGAAGGGACAAGGTGGGAATAGCATGCACGGGGTTTTACCTGCCGTGTTTTGCATTCCTCAGTGCACATGTCTCAGAGAAGCCTCTCAGCCTCTTTTCACTCCTTTTCATTATGATGGGTAAAGGTAGCACTTGGTGCCTCCACCCTTTCCTCTACCCTTTACTGTTTCTAAGCCGTGCAGGACTCCAGTCAAAATTTATGGTCTGGGTGTGCTGCTGGGGGTTTGCTGCTCGAGTGGTTCTGCAGCCTGAGGTATTGACAATGTTTAAATGTGAGCGTTTACGGCCTCTGTACATTCTGTCAGATGTTCTTTCTGCAGAAACCCCCAAGAGGTCCTTAGGAAGAATTGGTCACAACTGAAGGGTTTTGAAAACACGATTTCCACTGTCCTTTATAGGGACGGTGCCATTTACAGCTATTTCTGGCAGAATGCCCCTCTGTGCCCAACAGAACCAGGAGAAACCAATGAAGTGTGGCTGAAATCTTTCTTTAATTGCAATAGGGATCTCCCAAGTTTTGAGTTAGATGCGAGGAATTAAAGAAAATGCATTCCAAAGCCAGTTCATTTCATCTATGTTGGGGTTAAAAAGAAATTAAAAGGTCTATGTCTCTCACTACCAAAGCTTGATACGCATGATCCGTTTGCTTTTAACAGTCAGCCTGTCACACACCCTACTGAAAGGTGTGTGAACCATTAAACGGTATAGAAAAGACCATGAAAAAAGGAAAAAGAGGAAAAATCCCACACACTTCAAGCTAACAAAGGCTCTAGTTAGCTGCTTTTGAAGATAACATAACATTTCCAGTACACCAGTCTTCAGTGATTTTTAAGTTGTATTTCAAAGTGAACAAGTGTATTTCAGGGCACACCCTCCCACACTTGGGGGACCCTGAACTCTGGTAACAGCTTTCTTAGCCAGCGATTGTCCTTTCCTACCTTACTCATTTTAAGTTATACCTACTTGAAACTTCATCCCTTTTTAAGGAGTTTTAAATAATTTGGGTATTTGTCTACTTAAAGTGTCTCTCCAAATTCTGTGATTTTATACTCTAATTATCTTTTTTAAAAAGAAAAAGACTTTAGAAGACTACATTTTCTACAGTTCCCAGTACTTTGGTTACTTTGCTCAAGACGCTTTTAGAGGTTGGTTTTCATAAACACTCACATTCTTGGAGCAGCAGTCCACTCAAAAGTGTCTTGGTGAAATTACCAGATGACATTGATCACCATGGGTGTGATGCATTTTGTATAAATTATTGCTCTGAAAGTAAGGTGCCAAGACATCATAGCTGGCCATTTAGACTACATCTAAAGCACTTGGAGAGAAAGAAGCATCGCTTTTCAGATTGTAAAAAAAAGCCTTTTACTGAAGACTTCATGGAGGAAAATATTTATAAGTTCAAGAGGTGGTTCATTCCACCTACCTTACATACTAATTTTAGCATAGGATGAAAGGGCAGCTTCACCTTCACTTAAAAAAAAAAAAAAGGACTACAAAATAAAGGTGAGGGAAAGCCACTCACAGGGAGTGTTTTATGACAGCTGGTGCCAAAGCAAGCTGCACCGCCACCTCTCCCGAGAAGCCAGGGGAACGGGGCAAGGCTCTCAGGACCAACAGCTACACTGGGATTTTAGGTCACATCTTGACAGCTGAGGGTGATTTGCCAGGCCAAGTGAAAGCCATATCCTGTCCCAGTTTGAACCAACTAACTTGATTAGAAAACACCCAAATACAGACGAGAGTAATTTTATGTAGAGACAAATACCCTGGTATTGCTCCCAAGTAAAAGCCTGTGTCAACACTGCAGCAAAAACACGGGAGATCTGGGGTTTGCTGAGTACCAAATCCTCATGAAAGCCTTACAAGCACAAGATGGGATTTTTCGTAAGGTTCATAACTCCAAAGGATTAGTGAGCCTCAGGCACTTCTGAAGCCCCGTTCATAATTATCAAAATACCACATCCCGTATTCTGAATTCTGAAGGGAAATTTTAGTGTCTGTGGTTTCAGGATTATTTTCTGTAATTTGTACTGTGCGACACAGCCATTCTACTAACGGAATTTGAAATTTTTAATAGTCTCTTGTTTGTCTGAAAATATATATTTTTTATATTTCTCTTCCAGTACCCAAAACTATTGTAGTAATCTGTAGGAACAAAATAATATAAAAAACAGAGCACATGCCCTAACAAATACAGTGAATACAACCTATCTCCTATCCTAAACCTGTTTCACTCTACTATTCATGCTAGTATAGTCTGGGCAAAGAGTTTCAAGCACCGGAAGCTTTGGAATCATAAGCAGGTAGACAATTTATCCAGAAGGGATCTAATGTTGTAGTCACATCTTGAAGGAAAGTCTATGATATGTACATTGAAAGTGTCCAGGCTCTGCAAACCAAATTCTCCAGTAACAGAAATGGGTCCCTAAAGTCCACAAAAAATTTAGTCATGTATCTTGGGTTAAATCAAATCTTTGTATACAAAGCAAATTAATTCTCTTGATGTATAATTTTAGTGTTAACTGCTTGAAGACACTTTATTTTGTGATCGGATAATATGTAAAAGAAATGGGATTAGGCTTCTCCTAGATGTTTCATTTAATTTATTTTTGGTATCCTTTTAGATGTGAAGAAATATGTTTAGATTTCAAAACAGAAAATTCCTTTGAACTGAGGAATAAAATCTTTCGTATTGCAGCTATCTTAGAGGGACACAATAAAGTGTTAAAAACCTTTTTTAATCTTTTATTTGGGGCCAGTTTCAATGTACTTCTCAGGAGCATTTTGGTTCTAATGACTCATCATTTTCCAATGGAAAAAAAAAAAACAGCATACATTTCTTAATCAGCTCCATGAAAAAAACCCCAACCAATAAGTTCTGTTGTTCAGCACAGCCATGGCCCCTGCACAGAGCTGTTTAAGGTCAAATTAATTCTGTGAAGCATTTTGTCAGCTGTTGTGAACCAGCACAGTTTCCCTGAAGACAACAGAGACACACTGATTTACAGTTGCTGGCAGTGTCCATGTAAATTTTCCAAGTTTTCCAAGGCACTTTTCTAGATCCACCCCTTCTGAAGATTTATGTGAATGATGCTCCCCTAGACAGATCTTCAAGGTGATCATAATGGAATATAGCTAACAAATAATTTCTGTGATATGAGATCTGCTGTAAAATCTCACATGGATTAAACAATCCCCATAATGTGTCAGGCCAAAGATCCACCTCCAGTCCTCCCCTGTCTCCAGCAACAACCAGTAGCGGATGCTTTGAACTGAGAGCAAAGATGGTCCTTCAACAGATTTATCTGTCCCTTCTTGCCCTTCCAAGAAAACCACCACAAATTCCTATGCTTTGGAATTGCATTCCATAATATTAAAAAAAAAAAGATAATGCATCATATGCTATGAAAACAGGTAAAAAATTTTTACAGTTCTAACAGAAAGTATATCTCCTACCTGTCCTTATTCTCTTTAAATCCATTTCTGTTAAAAGATTGGAGCCTGGCAGCAGTGGGAAGAGGTATCTGCCTGCTCTGGGCAGTTGGAACCCCTGGGGCACAGAGGGGACCTTCCACCTTGGAAACAATCACACCTTTGTAGTTGAAACGACCTTCTGGAGAACCGGGCAGAGAAAGCAGACAGAGGGCAGGGACCCTGCTACACCACCAAAAACTGGGCGGCCTCTGAATCTGAAAGAAAGCCAATTTTCTTCAGAGGTCCAGAGAGGACTGTGTGGTGCCGTAGCAAAATAATTAAGAGTTTAAAGTTTCTTTTATCCTGAGTATTTTTGCAGAGAAAATAAGAATTTCTCTGCAAAACACCTATCTCTGAAGCAGTTCCATCTATGGGTGGGAATGAAATATGATCTATTTAAAAATAACTTTAACATTAAAAGGTATTTTAAAGATAAATTTAAAGCTAATGCTGCTTTAAAGTAAAATTGCAAAAATAAGAAAGTATTGAATTAATGGGACTTGTCTAACACCATTCATCTATTGAAAGGTGATGGGCAACCTCTAATGTTACAATATTTGGCTTATCTTGCCAATGAAGCATTGTGATAGTGCTGTTTAACAGGATGTGAATCTTGTGGGAAGCAATTTACTTGAGTATGCGGATATCACATGAAATAAAAAAATGAGATGGTGGTACGTGAAACATTGTGACCTCCTGATCATAAAAAAAAAAAAGAAAAAAGATAGTTCAGAATTCAGAAAAAGTTAGCAAAATGAGTTGAAGATGATTAGGTAGAAAATAACTTCTTTTTACCTCAAGAGACACTGAAAGACTGTCATTGTTTCATTCAGGAGGAAATTATTAAGAGGGGATATCATAAGTGTGTATCAAGTACAGAATATAGAAAGAAAAATGCAGTTTCTCACAAGTATCTCTTGGGCTCAAAATTTCACACACCTCAGAGAAGGTTTGTACATACATATATATGCATTACAGGAACGTTCAGGGATGTAGTAGTTACACAGGGCCCCCTGAAAAGGGAATGAAATCCGCCATTTGGAAAAACTAAGACAAACTTTAGTTCATAGGAAAGAGAAGGAATCTTAAACAGATATACCACACTGCTTTTGCTTATTGCTGGGTACACTACCTTTTCTTTTAATATTGATGCTGGCCAACAGTGGCGGCACACTCGATCGGTTGGTCCATAGACCTGATCTAAACCAGCAATTTTTACCTTCCATTCAAGACCCGATCGGGTGCTTCCTAAATTTGACGCATCTTTGCATTATTCCACTGCACAAATATTTTCTGTATTGGAAGACATACAATTCTTCATCAAGTTGATATTGTTATACTGTGCATTAGATTCTACTCTTCAGGGCAGCCAGCATGATGCCAGTGGCTGATTGGGTCTTCAGACTGCAATTGTGTCAGATTCAAGTAGTGAAGCACTCTCTACCATTCCTCAACAACCATGGAAGATTCACTATTTGGGATTCTTCAATTATTTTTTTTTTTCCATTTCATTTTTAGCTTTCTTTTTATTTGATTTTATTCTGTTTTACCATCAACTTTTTATTGGTTTGTTAATTGCCGTGTTTCACTTGCTTTTTTGAAGTCTGCATCAGCTTTCTTGTAGTTTAGTTTAGACTGGTTTCCAGTTTAACCAGTTGGGACCTTTTCATTTCCATACAATGAAAGAGAATGAATTCAAAGAATAGTAGAATAAAATATATTTCAAACATCTAGTTTAAGCTATTTAAAAATGAGCTTTACAGGGATTAATTACATTGGCATCACAGATACATGACAGGGTAATTTTGACTTGCCTGTGGCAATACAAATTTCACATCTCATCAGCTCACTCCTCGAAGCAGCTTTGTGCTAGGAAGTGATCAGCTTGGATCCTTCGGGTCTGTTCTGTGTTACTTCAGGAGTCCATCAGGAAGTGCAGTCAGGGTACTTTTATTCATATTAATTCCTCTGGTTACGTTGTTGCTGCTCCAGGCAATCCCTAGAAGCAGGTGCGATACAGTCTAATCTTTTATGTGAACTGGATCATAACTGCCAAGATAAGAGATTCTTCATTCTCTCCTAACACTTATTTCAGTTAAGTTTTTCCCCATTTTAACTTAGCTTAATGGCCAACCAGATATCAGATGAGTTAGTGGAAGGAAGGAAGGAAGGAAGGCAGGCAGAAAAGAAGGAAGGAAGGAAGGAAGACATGGATCTCCCTTCTTACTGTTAATATGTCTTTGCACCAATTATTAGACAAAGCAGCAGTATCTGCAAAGTAAAAATTGGTTGATTACCTCTTTGCCACCTTTCAGAATGATCAATTATTCAGCATCTGAGAGAGAGGCACAGAGGGTACACGGGTTAAGAGATAACCTACCCTTGGGGACAGTGAGCCTGAATGCAGCAAAAGCAGTAAATCCATGCAGACTCCTCCTTGAAGTATGCTGTTTTACTGAAGAGTGACAGCAAATATCCTTGCCAGGGATTCCTGCTCTGGTAAAGATCAAGCAGGAAATTGAGATGCTCAGCTGTTATAAAATGACACAACACTACTTACTCTCTCCCTCCATCTCTCTCTCTCTTAAGCTTTTTGTTCCACAGCTTAGCTCCTTTTTCCCAACTTCTCCCAAATTGCACAAATCCCTGTACACTGTATCAAATTCTTTATCTGACTCCATCAGTAAGTTTAAAGCTTTTTTAAAAGTTAGCAAATAGTTCCTCTAAAACATGACTTAAAAGTCCATGCTGACCTTTCTTGATTTTAAAATAGTGCAGTATCAAATTTTATTGGTTTATAATTTCAGTCAGTTTTGCAAACATAGGAAAAAGGCTTTATGGAGGACTGTTAAAAAAAGTGAATCTTTCATTCCCCTAGAACCACAGCCAGCTTAAATGATGGGTTAGACATCATATTGTGTAGTGAGGCAGCATTGTGTTAGAGTTTCTTGAGTTCTTTTAGGACTCTTAGATGAGGACAATCTGTCCCTGAAAACTTGTTACTTACTAGTCATTTTCTCAGTTTCTTTTAAAACTTCTTATTTTGACAGGTCAATTTAAGATGATACCTAAGGCTCATCCTTTATTTAAAACAAAAAAAAAAAAAGAGAGAAAAATCAGTGTGGGAACCTCCCTCAGCTTTTCTGAAATGAATACTAATGTAAAGAATTGAGGTTTGTGTTGTGGTCTTATCTTCCCTGAGTACTCTTCTACACTTCAGTCATTTAATAACCCAATACTCTCCTTGGCCAGCCTCCTGCTTCTGATGTGTTCAGAACATTTATTTTTGTTTTTATGCCTTAAGTGAGGTTTCTCTAAATTGTTTTTGGCCTGTGCTATTATGGTTTTACATTTCAGTCATCCATTTATTCTGTGAACTGCTTCATTTTCCATTGACTTACCCCTGAACTTGTTGATGAGGCAGCAGTAAAACTGAAGGACTTGCAGGTCATTTCTATATGGAAGACAAAGTAGAAAGAGCAGCACGACATTATTTTCTTACTGTAATTTATACACTTTGATTGGAACAATAAGCACGTACCTAATCTGCCAGCGATAGAAGCACAGTACAATTCAGGTTGGAGGGGACCCTGGGAGGTCCCTAATAGCGGGGTCAGCTCTGAGGTCAGAACTGATTGCTCAGGGTTTCATCCAGTCAAGTTTTCAAAACCTCCAAGCATGGCGACTGCACAACCCCTCTGGGGGACCTGTGCCACTGCCTGACTGTCCTCACCTCAGGGTGAGGTATTTTCACCTCAGGGCGAAAATATTTTTCCCTATATACAGTTATAACATCCCGTGTCCCCTGTCCTCCTCCCATGGAACTTGATAACCTCCTTGTAAGCAATGGCAAACTGCTAGTAAGTCCCTACCAGCAGAGCTGTCTCTTCTCCAGACTGAAAAGTCCAGTTCCTTAAGCCTCTCCCCTTAAGGCATGTGCTCCAGCCCCTGGAGCATCTTGGTGGCCTCCACTGAACTATCTCAAGTTTTCCAATGTCTTTGTTGTATTGGAGAACTCAGAATTGTCCTGTCATTCTTGAGCTAAGCATTCCTGTCTTCCCTCTGCAACTTGTACCACTCTGTCTCAACAGTGAACCACAATTTTTGGCATCTGAATGCTGTTCCCTTTCTCCCAATGCAGCTTCTAAGTATTCCACAATCTTAGGCAAAACCAGCCATGGAATCTACAGCTATATCTAAACTACGGGAGCCGGAGTGTGCCCAAGTTACCTTGTCGACACTCCCTCGCAATGAGAGAGGTGGGTTGTGCATCAGGCACTCTCTTCCATCCTGATTTCTAGAGAAAAGAGCAAGGAACCCGGACAGCAGGTTGCCATATGATGTAGCTTGGTGGGTAAGAGTAGGTACTACCCATATGATGTGAAAGGGACTGGGGCCTGTTATTCCCCCTGTGTGCAGCTGCTGAAAGTACAACTCCAAAAGGTCTAATGAAGGAGTCAAAACAGGACGTTAGCTACTTACTAATATCCTTGTAACGCTTTGAGAGGCAGTCATGGCACTGTTTCCTGGTTTTATTTAAAACGTTAATCATAGCTTTAAGGTGTGACTATCAAAAGTGAGATGCCTTCCCTAGACAATCCTACTGATGAGTTTGTTTCCCTTTTATTATGAAGGGCACAAAGCAATGACCATATTTACTTAGGGGCTCACTTGCTCCTGCTGCTGATTCTTCATGGAACTCTGACTACAAGAGGAATTATCTATGCAAGAGGATCTTTCTTTAGTGCTAATGTCATTTTCAACAACAAGGAACAAATTATGGCATTTAACCTCAGATGCCAAAAGGAAAAGTGTAATCTCTCCTTCCCACGTCGAGCCTGTGAGGGCAGCTTCAGGAAGTCCAGTCAAGTTAATCCTAGAGAAAGACCTTGAAGGCAAAGTTTCTTGATCCTCTACAAAGAGGAGAAAGAAAAACTGGAAGCAAAAGGTTAGAAAAGAGTAAGAGGTGGTTTCACGTAGATGTGTCGTGGTTTCAGCTGGGATGGAGTTAACTTGTTAGCAGCTGGTGTGGGGCTATATTTTGGGTTCTGGATGAGAGCACTGTTGATAGTGCATTGATGTTTTTGGTTGTTGCTCACAGTCAAAGCCTTTTCTGCTCCTTATACCACCCTGCCAGCAAGTGGGCTGGGGGTGCACAAAAGGTTGGGAGGAGACACAGCCGGGACAGCTGACCCCAACCAACCAGATATTCCATACCATATGATGTTACGCTCAGTCTATAAAGCTGGGGGAAGAAGGAGGAAGGGGGGACATTTGGAAATATGGCATTTGTCTTCCCAAGTAACCGTTTTGCATGATGGAGCCCTGCTTTCCTAGAGATGGCTGAACACCTGCCTGCCCATGGGAGGCAGTGAATGAATTCCTTGGTTTGTTTTGCTTGTGTGCACGGCTTTTGCTTTACCTATTAAACTGTCCTTATGTCAACCCATGAGTTTTCTCAGTTTTACTCTTCTGATTCTCTCCCCCATCCCACGGGGGGATGGGGGTGGGGAGTGAGCGAGCGGCTGCGTGGTCCTGGCTGTTGGTTGGAGTTAAACCATGACAAGATGATACTGGAACACAATTGGCCAGTGTCTGTTTTCATTTAAACTCCATCGAAATAGTAACAGATCACAGTGCTCTTTATGATAGATATGACTTTTACTCCTTCACGTCTCTTTGCACCCCTTCCCCTCCCTAAATCATCAGGAGAATTCTTCCCAGCATTGATGTAACCAGGAGCGAAACTCCTCTTTAGGGGGATGTAAGCTATATGTCCCGATGTGTTACATTGTGTTCGAAGCTATGAACAAAACCTATTTCTGCATAGATGAAAATCAAGTATGCTCTTCCAAGGGACATTTTGTGTTTTCCCAATGCTTGACAGTTCCTTCCAATGAAGAAAGTTCATACTGAAAAAAAACCTCAACTACAAACATTTTTTTCTTGAGTATACTTTGAAAAGTATACTGCTGAAATTACAGTAAATACGGTCTGGCTCTTGATTCCAGTTTTATGGTTTTTTTTCTCTGACATACAGTCCTCTAATGATTTGCAGAAGTTATTTTTATAGATGCTAACTATTAGAGAGAGTTACACAAACTGTGTATATATAACTAAAGTGCCGTCTTCTCAGTATCAGTGAGGTGTTTGCTGTATCTTTATTATGTTAGAAATGCACTGTAGTGCAAATACCCTTTTAAATTCCAATTCACTAAGTTTTCTTCTCCTTTTTCATATGCAATTTTCTTACAAAAATCATAAGGAAAATATTCCAAAGCCAATTGACTCAGAACAAGATGGAGTGGACAGGGCAGTACCAGCAAATGATATTGCAATTTTCACTCACTTCATCCTTATTGGAACCCAAAGGATAGAAACATCACTTCAGAGACCTACCTACAATGAACTGGAATGCTCACTATTTACTGGTCACTTGTCTTCCCTAAAATGTGTTTCCTGTTCTCACATCACAGTGTTCCTGATACTGGTGGCTTAAATGGCTCCTCTTCACTTCCAGTCATTTTACAGGATTATACAATCACAGAACAGCTGAGGTTGGAAAGCACTTCTGGAGATCATCTAGTCCTACCCTGCTTCTCAAAGCATGGTCATCTAAAGCAGGTTTCTAAGGACTGTGTCCAGTTGGGCTTTGAGTATCTCCAAGGATGAAATTCCACAACCTCTCTGGGCAACCTGTGCCAGTGCTTCGTCCCCCTTAAGAGTAAAGAAAAAAATTATTATATTTAATTGAAATGTCATACTTTTCAGTTTGTGCCCACTGTCTCTTTTTCTTTCACTGGGCACCACTGAGAAGAGTCTGGTTCTGTCTTTACTCTATTCCATCAGATACTTATACACACTGCTATAAGCCCCCTGAGCCTTCCCTTCTCCAAGCTGACAGTCCCAGCTCTTGCAGCCTCTCCTTGTATGTCAGATGCTCCAGTCCCTTAATCATCTTCATGGCCCTTCTCTGGACTTGCTCCAGTATGCCCATGTCTCTCTTGTACTGGACAGACCAGCACTGGACCCAGAACTCCAGATGAGTCTCACCAATACCGAGCAGAAGGTCACCTCCCTCGACCTGCTTGCCACGCTCTGCCTGATGCAGCCCAAGAAGCTGTTGGCCTTCCATGCTGCAAGGGCATGCTTCTCCTCACTGTTCCTTCTTCCCATACAGATACTGAAGATGTACAGAAATAGCTGCGAAGAGGCCCAAGCGGTCAGGCAGTGCCCTATCCACTTGCACAAACAAGGCATCTCCAAGGACTGAGAAATTCACTTGGTGAATCACTTATTTCTAAAAAGAACTACATCACATCTAACTATAAACATTTTTTAAGACTGAGCTGCTTATTCAGCACTGCTGATAAGAAAATTTCCTTCAGAACAGACTGTTGATGCAATGTTATATACGCTATAAATTGTCTTTACCTTGCAAAACCCCCTAACTTTTCTGCGCCGGTCTCTCACGAGGGTCTAGTCCGCAGTACCATCTAGTGGCAGACGTTGATATGACCATGCCCGTCACCAAAACGCTCTTAACCACGGACATTTCTTAGCAATCTCAGTAGAGAGATAAAAGTGTATGAAACACCCTCTCACGCCTGGAAATAGTACCATGTGGGATAGCATGAGAAGCACTCACTCACCTTGTCGGGGACTGAGAGGAGACGGACAACTCTGATGATGAAATCGCCTATCCGGTACACTTTGTAAGCATGATTACTAATTGCTTCTTCCAAAGATGACCCATTTAAGAAGATTCTTGTTTGCTGCTCTGAAAAAATAAGTGAATCTAACAGTGGGTGAAGATATGAAGAACATCTCTGAGACTTCTTTGGAGGACAACTGAGGGAGGTTGCTTTCTCCTGAGATGCAAAGCCAGTAGTAATTCTGACACACTGTTCTTTAGAAACTGCTCCCAGTAAGAGTCCACATATCCCACATTCATCTTGGGCATCTGGTTATTGCTGTTTAGGTAACATCCTTTACAGGGTCATCAAGCTAGAATGACAGTATGGACAGTATGGACAGAATAGACAGAATGGACAGTATATTTACACTGTATTCAAATCATATGTGCTTTCAGTTAATTTATGTGTTGAACAAGAACACAGTAATGCAGACGGTTTTGATAACAAAAAAGGAGAATAGCAACTTACTGTAACACAGGGTGAATACCCAAATCCTTGCATGGACTAGCCTCTCATACCTTCAACGCCATTCCAGAATCAGCAGGTACAAAGCTTTCTGGATATTCTATTGTAATCCTTTATGCATTATAAAATTTTCAAATAAATTAAAACAAATTAATTTTTTTAAAAAAAAAAAGGAAAAAGAACACCCCAATTTCCACAAAGTTCATTCCCAAAGGACTATTCCTCAGGCAAACTGCAGTCCATATTAACAGTAGTTATTGTTGTGAAGCTGTTCAAATAAGTAACACCAACTTTATTCTTTGATTTTCTAAAAAACATTAGTGAAGAATCTTTCTGTTTTCCTACTGAAAGTGAAAAAATCCTGTTCTGTCGCTTTATAGGCATCTTACATAAAGGTCATGAGAACTAGAAATCACAAATCTAGACCTTAAAGAGAAGCATTTCTTGAAACACACCAATTTAATGAGCTCTGCTATAAGCAGCTTCAGTGGCAGAATGAAAAGAAGATACAGGAACGGTAGCTGAGTGATGCAGCCTCACACACAGGAGGTGACGGAGGATGGCCTCCAAGCAGCAGAGTTTCCAAGGAAGCTTCTAATATGTGAAGAACTCAAGTGCACCCACGAAGCTGTACACGTTCAGAGGAGAATGCAGCATAAGGACTCACAGAGGGTGGGCTTGTTTCCTCAGATGTGACCCAATCTTTATTTGTCTTCAGACTCTTCTACATCTAGTTTCTTATTCACACCTTTTGTTTTCAAAGGATAAAAAAAGTAAAAATTTAAAAGAATTAAAAAATATGTAAAACTTCATATAAGAATTTTTAGCCCTAGTCAAGCCTGCATATTTTTAGTACAGTAACCAATACTAAGTATAATTTATGTAAACTCATAATTTATGTAAACTGAAATGAAAGACAGTCTATCAGTTTAAGAGGTTATATAATGATTCATACGTGACACATTTGAGCACAGACTTGAAGTTTTTTCCCCCATTCAGCTCTAACAATTCCAGAGCTGTTTGGGGAGATACTGCTCTTCTGAGTACTGTTCTCTGAAAGCTGAAATAAAGAAACGGAGGGGACAAAGGTTAATTTGTATGACCAGTTCTGTTTGCACTTGGCATAACTTGTGTAAATTCCCTTCCACAGCAGCGGTTGGATTTTAGTGAAATTCTAGAAATGTTCTAGGAAAAATCTTAAGTCTACAGTTTCTCCTTAACACTACTACAACTGGAGGTGGTGTGTCACAATCATAGGTCACTCAGTTGATAAAATTCACATGGCTGTCTTCAGCCAGGCAGTCCACTCATAGGAGTTCTTCTGTTCTGGAACATTTTAACCGGGAATTCAGTAGCCAATGTTAAAACTTACAAGCTATGAAAAGAATGAGAAAGAGTAAGTATTTGTCTTCTTTTGTAAACAGAGCAGCTGAGAATAACTAAAATGTGCTTCTTGTTTCTGAAAGGTAGTTTATCTCAAGTAATAACGAAAAAAGACTACTATGGGTTTGACTACACAACAACTTCTTCTATTTGGGAACGTAGCACGCTCTGTGACAGTAGACTTTCTGTGAACTTGCTAAATGCATGAAATAACATGTCTTCCAAGAGGTGACAGCACCAATACTTGACAAATACTTGACTGCTATAAAGTGTAAAAGGAAGAAACTGTTCTCTTTTAAATGTAAGATACATTCATTTGTAAAACAAACACAAAAAAGATTTATTTGTATTATAAACGCTCAGATATTACTGCACAATCTTCACTATTTTCAAAGGTTTTGTTATTCTTTGAAGGTTTTTTTACCTCACATTTTGTCACTTTGATTTCTATTGATAACAATTCGCACTTAATCAAGATACGCCTCTTTCTCAAGTCTTCAAAAGAGGGTGTCTACAGAGTAGAAATCTGTATTTTCTGAGATTTCTCTATATATTTTAGTCTTACAAGTTCCTATACTCTTGAAACTGAAGAGCAGAACAGACTCCTTGAAACACTAGTCAGACCATTATGGTGTTTCTGATGTTATTGTTTCTTATGTTTCCCGATTCATACTTCTCACTTGTGACACAGCTGCACTTTGGTGGTTATAAACACTCCACAGTTCTGTCTTTTACTACCAAAAATATCATTCCTATGACAGACAGTAGTAGTTACCTGTAGTATCTTTCATTTAGATTACAACATTGTGTAGAAAGAAAGCACATCATACGATGCAGACAGACAGTAAGTATCAAGGAACACCAGATAAGTAAACTCTTTTTCCTCTTTAGGTCACCTGGGAGCCCTCCAAAACATCAGGGTTACAATGAGAGTCATGAGAAGGAAAGATTAGTGAATGACTTGGTCAAAATAAGTGTCAAACCTACTGCTTAATACACTGTCAACATAATAGATAGCTCTGAAGATTTTTTTGTGATAATATTATACCATCAAAAATCTACTAGATTTCAAGCTGGCAGACCAGCTTCAGATTTAATTAAATTAGTTTTTTGTCCTGTGCTAAAAAAACAGCACATCAAAGACACTGAGGAATAGTGTGCCTTTTACATTTGTAACATAGATCAGTCTAGATGAGCTCCCAAAGGACTTCTGCCCAAATAAAAATACAACTCAGTGCTCTAGTTATAGCTAAACATTACGAGGGGTTTTTTTGTATCACTCATGGAAGGACTCAGGAAGGGCCGAAGCAAGCGGACAATTTGGGTAATGTGCAACGGCTCTAAACCAAGAGGTGAACCAAACAAACGGAGATGTAATGAAGCTGTGTAACAGTACTTTCCGCTCACAGAAAGAAGGGTCTCAGAGAAATGCCTGAATGCATTTTGTCCTGAAAACAAAACTCTTGATGGTGTGAGCTGAGAAATATTCTGCAGTTCTAAATCTGAGGCAGTGGGAGATGATGGATACCAGAGGTAACAAACCTCCACAGCAGAGACAGGCCAGTTCTGAGGGGTTAGGGCACAGAAAAGTTATCGGCAAGAAATTGAATCAGTTCCTGACCCTGAAATAGAAACAAAGATAGTGTGGTTGGTCTGGAGGAGCCTCTTATATATTTAGGGTTTTTTTTTGTGATAGAGTCAATATCTGTATATTAGTAGAATCATTAAAGACTTCCTGACTAAATATATGAAAAGAGGAGACTTGAAACCAGAGGTTCTAAATAACATTCGTATTTACACTTGGCACAATGGAAGGCATTTTTGAAGCTTACAATTAGGTGCGGGGAAAAAAAAACAAAACAGATGAACCCAAAACATGAAAATCCCCATATGTTCTACTAATATTTTATTTCAGGGTTTCTACAATCCATTACAACAGATTTTTATTTCCCATAACAAGCAAGACATCCAAAGCCCCTAGTACTTTTCTGGTCTCTACTTTCTGAGCAAGGCACGTTGAAATACGATGTCTATTTTCCAGACATCTTTGTCCTAACATAGGTAGTTATCTGAATATCTGTATTCCTCTCCCTGTCCACAATAGAGAAGCTGGAACTAGTAGGAGTCAGCAGATCTTCTTTTGGGATTTGTCTACCAGCACACCAAAGCTATGGCAGCATCCCAGCATGATACTTCATGAATCAGTGAAATCAAACTTGAGTATCCTGCACTGAGAATGAGACTCCAGGAGTCTCACAGCACAGACCAAAAGCGTTATTATATCCCTCTGATTAATCGCTTAACAACTGGGTGAAAAACTTTTTTGTTTGTCTAAGGAATTTTCTATCTTGGCCATTTATGTGCACATTCTTACTGGAATTTAGTACAGTTTCATAACATTTTTTTTTTTTTCAGTAACTTCTAGATAACAACCACGATGGTAGTCCCACTGAATTTGTAACTCCACGTGAAGTTTATGAAGCTCCTATTATTGACTACCAATACAAAGAAATACAATTACAAGTGAAACATCATTAAAACAGTGAGACATTTATCCTGTTTTTTATATTCAAGTAAAACATTCAATTTCAGTTACAACAGTTAAGTTTTATCATTTTATTTTATTAAATAATGGAGGCACAAGAATAACAGTTCAAAAAGGATAATGAAAAAAGTGATCGAAGAAAAAATGTTGACTTTGAATTTATATTCAATATTTATGGGCAAAACATCAGAAATTTCAGCAAGTCTGAGAAAGAAACAGAGCATATTACAATCTAGCGAAACAAGCCAAATTAACAGTTTGCTGAATAGTGCCATGTTAACTTTTACAATATATCGCAAAGATACAATGAAGTTCTATCCAAATAGAAATAATTTTATATATCTTAAAAAAATAAACACGGGAATTTATAAACCATTGCTTAAAAAATGTACAAGCAATTAATCTGAAGTTTTCTTTTAATAAGAAACAACCGTGATGTTTAAATGATTCTATATTTCAAGAGTTCATTTAATGCAGTTTCAGATTACTGATTTTTTAAAAATAAAGCAGCGCCACATTGAATCCACTGGTCTTGGTTTCCTCCACAAGGTACGTCAATATTTGTCACCACACGGTCTCTCTCCACGCTAGTATAGACTGGTAAAGATATGCATTCCTCTGGAGAATATGGGCCATACGCATCCTGTCAACAAAAAAGCACTTAGTTATCACTTAGACAACAAAATATGAGAAAGGAAGAATCTCCAGTGGTACGGTATCTAAAGCTGGATCCTAAGATACAGTTTAGACACTGCAGCCCTGGACAGGCAACTCTTGGTCCAGGCTACAAAGGAGAAGGATTACTAACAAAGCAGAGACTTCAGAAAATGTACTTGACTACTCCATAACTAAGCCTCTACTTTTTCTCTCCAGCTTGTTAAACTGAAAACACAAGAAAGGATGCAATAGGGGTGATCCTATGAACTACATATCAAATTCTTCATTCAGCTACAAAACCCAAAAATTACACGTCAAAAGCTTCTGCAAACCACAGAATCACAGAATGGTCAGGGTTGGAAGGGACCTCTGGAGATCATCTAGTCCAACCCCCCTGCCAGAGCAGGGTCACCTACAGCAAGTTGCACAGGATGGCATCCAGGCGGGTTTTGAATGTCTCCAATGTGGGAGGCTCCACCACCTCTCTGGGCAGCCCGTTACAGTGCTCTGCCACCCTCAAAGTAAAGAAGTTCCTCCTCACGTTTAGATGGAACTTCCTATGTTCGAGTTTGTGCCTGTAACCTCTGGTAGTAGGGGCGAGGGAAGTGCCGAACAGTTCCCAGAGGGGAGAAGGTCCCTCGGGAGCACCAGGGCGGTACGGCAGGGAGCCGCTGACCCGGGCAGGCTGGAGTCCTGGGGCAGCCAGTGCTCTCGGCAAGCCCTGCTGCCTGCCCTCCTCCATCTCTGCAGCACAACCCCACCACTCCTCTGGCACTGCTGCCCCAGTCATCAGCTGCGTCTGAGATACTCCCAAGTGAGATACTTTGGGAACTGCATCCAAATAAAAAAAAAAATCTTACCCCACGCTTTCCAGGCTACTTTATGGATTTAAACAACGATTTCTCACATTAGTGAATCCAAATACAAAAATTGTTCTCTGATACAGACAGAGATATTATATCTTACATCAGAGCCTATCAGGGGCCCCACTTAAAGCAGGATATTAAGAGGAACCCAGAAGTATTAACCACGATTTTGTTAGACCGGGATTTAAAACAAACAAACAAACAGCTTAAATCTCCTAGTCCTTTCCTTTTACTTCTAGCACTTCAAGACATGCACACATATGTAACAAGTTACATTACTGGTAAAAAGAAAAAGTAGGTTTGATGACTTTTTGATGTTTTGTTTTTATTTTTTAAAAATGCCTTTCATACTAATACTGATCATAGTCACAGTTGGGGTTCTTTGGTACTTCTGGAAAACAGGCCACTTCCATTAAGTGCCTAAATACGAAATTATCAAGTTAAGTTTAAGCATTCAGATTTGAACTGAGTGCTTTGAACTTGTGGCTGAATTAATTTATAATTTACATTCTCCTATACATGTACTTCCCTACTGCACAGCATTAGCAGTACTACTATGACAAAGATCACAATTATGTTGCGAACACTACTTAGAGCAGGACCTTGGTTGGACTCATGGCTTTACCTCTCCATCTGTATCCTGATGACCAAGCAACGCTCTACTCTGAGATCAGTAACAGCTCCGCTTCACTTTCTGTACTACAAAGTGTGTGTGCCTTGGACATGGTTTCCTGCCAGGGCTTTGCACGGGGCATTTGCACATGAGCTGATAATGTGCACTCACAGCCCAGAAAACCAACCGTTGTGGAATAATTACTAAAATGATCAATAATACACCATTGTTCACACATTAAGGAAAGGTATAAAATCAAAAGGTTTTCAGGGTAGAATACAGCTGCAGCGAGTCTGCTACATCTGCGATTCCCTGTACAATATTGCTTGCAAAACAACACGGGGAGTGGAGTGGGGTGAAGACTCCAAGGCCAAACCCTGTGATAATCCAGCAAATATGGGAACAAGATGACACCATGGAACTGATAAGCTGCATACGTACTACCCTTATTCACCTTTTGAAGAAAAGTACAGCATCGATGAGACTTCCGGGGACAGAGTATAGCTGATGCATTTCGCAGGGGTTCCATAGGCAACCTTGGATGTTGATGACATTGGGGGATTCTGGTGCGCTAACTCTAAGAAGAAAAACAGTGCGGAGGATGGAGCGGAGTGGAGACACCATGGCCAAACTCTGTGATAAAATGGGAACCTGAGGGTCAAATGGAACCCTTGGTCTTATGGAATTGATAAGCTGCCTAATTGTTACCCTGAGCCAACGATCTGTCATTTTTTGACAAAATGCTATCCTTTGGGTGAACTTTGCTCATTATAACATCATTATGTATTTATGACTAGAGTCACTCAAACTCCACCTTGAAGATAAAAAATAGTATAAAAATGGCCCAAGAAAGGGGGGATGTTAGGGAAGACACCATTATGCACAAGTCGAGGAGGACTCCATCAAAGACTGCCTTGACTTCTGGGATCAGTCGACAGGCTGAGCCTCTCTTCCTCCCCCCCAAGGACATTTGTGGGTAAGATTCGAACACTTGGTTATACCAAGCGCTTCTATAGAGTTGTTTTATAACTTAGTGCATTTGTAACCAAACTACATTGCTAACACCTTTAGTATTTGCACGTGCTTTGCAGACAGTCACTATCACCGGCGATCCAAAAAAATTTGTGTATCTGTTGCTTAAATAAACTGCACTGTGTAAGCAGCTAGTCGTTTCGGTTTCTCATTGAACGCGACCAAAGAGTGGCCGTGCTAGTTCATGAGCACGACTGGGTTGAAAGTGCAGTCCGCTATTAGTGTATCCAGAACCGTAACAGTTTAATATATACTAAATGCGCCTGGACTGATAGTGGTGAATCGGGCATCACTCAGAATTTAAACCTAACTGCACCTGGCCTCCCACCTTGGTGAGGAGTGTTAGAATGCAAGGGGGTTTACGTTCTGCCAAAACTACTTTGCCCCTTAACGCAACAACCGTATCCTGGGCTGCATCAAAAGAAGCGTGGCCAGCAGGTTGAGGGAGGTGATTCTGACCCTCTACTCCACTCTGGTGAGACCCCACCTGGACTACTGCATCCAGCTCTGGGGCTCCTAACATAAGAAGGACATGGACCTGTTGGAATGGGTCCAGAGGAGGGCCTCTAAAATGATCAGAGGGCTGAAGCACCTCTCCTATGAAGAAATGCTGAGTTGGCGTTGTTCAGCCTGGAGAAGAGAAGGCTCCAGGAAGACCTTATTGCAGCCTTTCAGTGCTTAAAGGGGACCTATGGGAAAGATGGGGATGAACATTTTAGCAGGGCCTGTTATGACAGGACAAGGGGTAATGGCATTAAAAAGAGGGTAGATTTAGATGAGACAGAAGGAAGACATTTGTTACGCTGAGGGTGGTGAAACGCTGGCCCAGGTTGCCCAGAGAAGTGGTAGATGCCCCATCCCCGGAAACATTCAAGGTGAGGTTGGACGGGGCTCTGAGCAACCTGATCTAGTGGAAGATGTCCCTGCTCATTGCAGGGGAGTTGGCCTAGATGACCTTTAAATATCCCTTCCAACCCAAACTATTCTGTGATTCTGGGACTGTCCCTATGCATGACTATAGAACTGAGCTCAAAGACTCAGTCTAGACTTCCTACAGCATGTAATTTTGGTTTCAACTCATGATGCATTTATTTAGTGTATATAATTCAGGGTTTGATTCAATTTATATATATTAAACATACTTTCCATCACACTCAAAATCTCCTTTCCTGTCAACAGGAAAATGGCAGAAGATTGTCAACAATCAAACAACAAAGCAGCACACTTGTCAGAAAGGAATTTGAAACAACAATGAGGGTCTTTTTAATGCAAATCACATCAAATGTAAGTTAGTGAAGCTCCAATATTAGAAAATAACTAAAAACAGGAAAAAGGAAACATGCAAACAATAACTGTTTCAAGCACTTTGCCTCTCATGTCAAGTGTAAGCCATTTCTGAAGAATTTTGTTGTTCCTTTTGAAAATCAACTTCCCATGTCTTTTGAACATGAGTGTTTAAATCCTTACAGAAGGTCTGTGCACTGTAAGAGTTGTATAGAATAACTAATAAATCAGAAGTTTGTCAAAAGAACTCAGCTGTTCTCAGAAGGATTATACTTACCACATTTTTCCCTTGGTTAACACTACGGAAGAAGACAAAATCCTGGCCAGTCTGAGAGCAAAATGTTAATCAGGGAATTTAAGTTTTGCCAAAGTGTGCAGAAGATAAAAATTTGGTGTTACCAGGTAAAACCATGTATATTACCATCCTCCCCAACGCACCACTGAGTCTATATATTAGGATGTCTGTCAATTCCATATTTATCCCATGCACTACCTTTCAAGTACATTACAATACTGTTTATTTTTCTGAACCTTGTAAAATACTAAAGAACTGAAAAATCTTTCACTGGTCAACTTTGTAATAGGTTTTTTTAGTGTTGTGTTTTGTTTTGTTTTAATTTTCAGTATTTTCTTTCCCATTAAAGCTGGGAGCAGTAGCACAGATGGTGGCTAGCAGGTGTGTTCAAAGTCTAAATCCTGACCGTTATACTTCTAATGCTGTACTATAATGGAATGCTACGCTTCCAGTGCTGGAAATAACAATGAGAAAAAAGAAGCCAGTTGGGATACAATAGTGTGTTAGCAATGGAGCTCCTTGCACAGTATCTATCACAATATACCATAAATTTCATCATTGCTGTAATTTATGATAATTAATAAACTCAATTCTAACTGACATTTCAACTACTTGGGTCCAGTGAACTTTTTCCTTTAACATACTTCTAACCAAACCTCATTTTCTCAAGAGAGAACTCTCCAGAGTTCTCTAGGTTGCCAAATAACAAACTCCTCCAGTTAATAAATTCATTTGCTTGATGAGTTAATGTCTACAGGACAGAATAGAAGGTGAGATTATTTTTCGTTTTTTATATGCTGCTGAGCTTATTTACTGTGATAAAGAAGTGGAAAAAAACTGCACCAATCCCTATTTCTCACTTTCTACATTTACACTTCATTTTTGGTGTGAAAGTCTTAATATAGTTTCTTTTACATCTGTATGTGGGATTCTTCTCACCTGTCTGTCCCAGAGTTAGTGGTCTAGGCTGTCTCTAGAGTCACATCTGAACAGAGATTTATCCCCATTATCTTATTATGGGATGGACTTCCTGAGATGCCTGTCTTTTACTGACACCAAAGAAGGAGCTAAGTCATACCAGACCATTAACTTTTAGAGAGCTATATTTAGATGAGATGAATTCTACAATAAGCTTTCTTTTAGTTATAAGACTGTAAGTATATGAATTTGTAATTCCTACACATCCTTGAAAAAGGTCTATGTAACTTTTTGCTTTATTTATCAGAGATTGCTATTAGAATTGGAGAGCAGAAGCAGTAACAATTTTTACTGTTTGGATTACTTCACCTTCATCTTACCTAGTTCTGCAAGCATTGGCATTTTTTTAAATTAGTGTAAGCAGAGGAAAGGCTTTCTTTGCTTACAGATCACACCATGTTCTCAGTCCTTTTATTGCTATTACATTTTAATTTAATGTTTAAAATGCAAAGAAAATATATTCTAGGAATGAACTCCCAAACTCATGTATACATTTACTAAATGCACTTTTGAAAATATGTTAACATTTTTTAAAAGACTCGGAAAAAAGGTATGACTGAAATTAAGCCCTTGCCTTAATCTAAACAACACAAGCTAAGAAATATTGACAAATTTAATAATAAGTTCTTATTTTCTATAAAAGAAGCTTTTCTATTAAAGACAGGGATTTTTATTTTGAAATCAGGGGAAAACAGGTCAGTAACATCATATGGAAAAGCTACTACACAAAAAAAAGCAAATTATGGGTCTTGAAAGTTTAGGGCTTTTAATAATTTAGTACCTGTGGAATCCAGGCCATGTAACAAGGGAGAACAGATGACACACTGGGAGAATCATGCAGATTTTCTGCAAGTCGATTTCCATCAAAACTGCAACCTTCCAGTTGTAAGCCACTGATCTGCCGTGGAAATATAAAATATTCAAACATATATTACAGACTTGAAATGTCAGTAATGATTACACTGTGCTTTAATAAATGATGATCCTTTTTACTGTGACCAAATTTTTAAATAACAGGAAACTAATTATTGTAACGTTCTGTGTGAGAATAGGAAACATGATTTAAAAGCAAGATCTGGACCACACTTTGGCGTGAACTTCCTCTGATTTGGATTCACGTTCTTTGAAATGCGAGAGAAAAATACCTGTAAATGTCATCATTTATGAAACTGCAATTGCTTGGCATTAGATTAATGGAAATATGATAGCGACAGCCAAGTACACAATCATTACAATGTCAAGAAGAAGAGAAGAACAATCACTGGAATAAGCATGACTTCCTGCTTGGAAGTCTGAGCACAGCTTTCAAAGAATGGAACGCGCGATTGCACAGCTTCTGCAGAGGCAAACAAAATATACTGAAATAATATTAGAGAAAATTATATTTAACATAGGATTTCTTAGATAAACTATTGTTTGGAAAGAATTAAATAAGAATCCCATATGTTTCTATAAGTAACTATGCAATGCTTTTTATGTAACATGTTTTACATGCTTTCTTTTAATTAGTAAGTACTTTCAGCCTCTGAACTAAACATTCCCTTTTTTTCTTCACCAAAGTCCTGCATAAATTAATGACAATGATATCTATTCTGGATTTCTTCCAAATAAAATTTACAATGGCCGTTGATAACTTTATTTTCTCAGTACAAATAATAATACTTTGCCAGTATAAATAATAATAACAGTCAGTTTGGCCTTCTGAAATGGTAACTTCAATTTTAGCAATAATAAAACTTAACTCAGTAATAAATTTCATGTGGCTTTTTAAAAGGCTAAATCTTAAGCTGGAATAGATGATTAAGAGAAGCGACAATCTGAAAATCACCTGTCTGTTATACTGTCATACTAAAGCCCTGAATTAAATACACAACACTGAGGTGGGCTTTGACCAAATACAAGGTTCATAAAGTGATGCTGGAAGTAGGAAACGCCATGCTGATGGAAATGTGTGTGGAGTGACCACAGAACCGAAATGGAGAAAAGTATCATTTTCTAATCCATTTTCTCCTGCAAGAAATTTTAAAAAGTGTACGAAATTTTAAAAAGTGGTTAAAGTATGATGTTACAATGAAGATCTATATTATAGAAGACATAACAGAAATGATTTACTTAGGTAATTACAGTATTCTAAAATTATTTATTTGACAAGAAAAGTTGCAATTAAACAGTAACACAATGGGAGTTAACTGTCATGCTTGGAAAGCAACGCCTTCCTCCCAAGTGTTGGGGGTGTTTTTTTGTTAAAACTCTACTAAGTGTATACTAGCTAAGATTACGTTTTGCATTTTTAATAACTAATTATTCTTTGGATTGTAGAAAGGCATTGCGGTCTTCAAAAATTTGCTTCTTTACGCTCATATTTCTTTTCTAACTCTGAGCTGAGGACTCTTCCTTACAATGTGCAAGATGCATATATACTTATTCTAACATGAAAAAAGTTTTAAAAGATTGCATTTTAAAAAGCTATAGAAAAAAGCTGTGTTCGACCTTGGACAAGACAATGACCAGAGAACTGGCAACATTCTTTGAAGCAATCTGTGCTCCACACAGAATAGGAGTCACACTAAAGCCTCCAAAACGGTGGATAACCTGAACCAAAACAAGCCCAAATGGAAAGCTCAGAGGAGTATGACCTTTTTTTCCAGCTTTAATTTCCACAAATTATTATAACAAGGTCTCAGTGAAATGAATGACATTTTTCAGACTTTCTAGTTGGAACTGCAAAAACTTTTTTTCTCCTTCAACCTCTTGTTGAAGCTTAAGGTCTTTTCTTCTTTATGAAAGTGTGACACTCCTCTCCTTTCTCCTGCCAAGTTTCATTGTGATCTTTCCTTTGAATCTTCCTTAAGATTTTCAGTTCTGTTGCTTTTAAGGTGTAGTGTTAACATTTGATATTTTGTACCATTTCTTTTCAAACTCAAAATCTCTACACGGAGGTATTTTGGAAAAAGACGTCTTTATCTAGAAAAAGAGAAGTTTGGGTGTCAATAGTCTTTAATGATAGCCTACATACATTCCAGTGCCAACTCTTCTGTCTTGAAAGAACAAAGAATATGAAGAAAAAGATCATAAAAGGCACAAAAGGAACAAAGTCCGACTAATGATTATACTGAGGCTTTCCCACAGACTCCTTCCTACTGCTCTCTGTTGTTAACGCTGATAATTAAGGCATCACTTCACTATATGCACAGATCCTAGATTACACTTTATCTCACTACACTTCTGATTGAATGCTTTCAAAGCTCTTATTTATCTCTATCACACAAATACTAGAAAGATTCATCTCATATGTTCTTCTTTCTGCCCTTCCTGCATTCTGCAGGGAATTTTGTCATGGAGCTTAGTTTGATAAATATGTGACTTCAGCAACGGTATTGAGGGGAGACTGGTCTGATGAAGAGGTTTTAAAATTTATTGTTAGGGTGTTCAAAGGTCTGTCCATCCTCAACATCTCTAAAACAAGTTTCTATAGAAGTGGGTCATCTATTGAAAAATCTCTTTCTACTGCATACACATCTCTTCTTTTGATATTGGCAGTTCCTTTGACATTGTAGTTATGTAAAATAACATCATTTGATCTCCTGGAAAACTTCAACCAATCATAGGAACTCCTTTGAAGATGAAGACCAAATTTTTGACTTTGATTCAATATTAAAAGACACTGAAAAAAACCCAAACCATTGGAACAATGTACTTTCAGATACTGTCTGGCAGATGTATAGAAATAAAAACTACTACGAAGGGCATGGATTTCACAGTATCTGTAACTAGCATGCATAGTAGTTTTGCAAATCAGCTCAGAGTAATGGCTGGAGTTGACCATAATTTTTAAAATTTTAATTCTTACATAGTATTTGGCATTTTGCAACTACTGGTACTAGTTTGGTTTCAAGAAAGCTATTGTTACACATTACAGATTATACTTCTTTAAAACACATTTGTAGAAAGTATGCTGATACCATGGTCCAAAGCATGTCTGTTTCCAAAAGCTCAAATTCTCTGCAGTTAATTTTTCCTTACTATTTAATGCCATAGTTTCCCGTGAAATGATACAAACTACAGCAGACTTGAGGAAGTCATATTTTCACTTCATTACCTCCACAGGTCTCCATCATTAATTCCTTGACATTTCAGGATGGAGGTATACTGTAAAAACAGACCTCTCAGGATGCCTTATAATAGCATTTCTGTCAATTGCTAAGAGCATAGTTTTGATATTAATGCTGATATTACCTATTTGAATAAGATAGTCTTGCAATAAACTTTTGTTTTTCACTATTTGTATTAAGCTCTATGCAAGCTCACAGCACTTACTAACCAAAAGGTTTCTTAACACGTTTCTTCTTTTTTTTCATTCTTTTCTATAATAACAGAGAATGGAATGCCAAAAGGAATGAGTACCTGCTTTTGTACAACAGCACAAGCAATGCACAAAGCAAATAGAAGACATGTATTTGCGTATCAATATGTGACTATATTGCAATAGCCATACATTTTCAGTACCTTTTGTTAAAGCAATCTGAAGTGATATTAAAGAAGGTGTAATTTTATACAGATTAATTCTAAATTCATCACATCCTACTAGGAGAGATCTACTCCACATCATACATTTAAACTGTCACGTGAATTAACACTGATAATTTAACATCAGATTTGATAATCCACCCAGATTCAGGTGTATTCTTGGCCTGATTGAGTATTCCTCTGCCTACTTTGTAGTAACACCGACAGTTCGAGCACTTCATAATTGTGATTTTCAGACAATCACAGGGTATATTATTTGAAATTTTGGTACACAAAGATCATTCCAAATGTTTACAATTGCTGAAGGACGATGGCATTATTTAAAAGTACAGGAAGACTGAAGAAGCATTTTCATCATACAGATCATAGTGAGATTTCCACCTTCTTTTCCTTATCAGAACAAATTCTAACCCATCAAAAACTTTTAAAATTAAAGGCAAGAAAAAAAATCTCAATAAACATGTTTTGAAAACAGTCATTAACTGTCAGTGTGACTGAGAAAGTTATAGAAAGTATGTGTGAATCTTAGCTTTAAATTCAATGTTCATCTGCATTCCTAATTGTTCCAATCCTTCAACAAAAACATTCTATGAGATTAATTAAATATCCCTTGATTCAGGGACTTCAGCACGACTCTCGCATACACAAAAACAGAGTCCCCCAAACATCTGAGCACAGAATCAAGTCTCTATGGAAATAGTCACACAAAGTAAAATAGTACCATTAGCATAGATTGAAACTGATAAACCTCAGAACAGCCTATACCATGATCTAGGTTTTGTATGGGATGTGATGCATCCAATTTTAAACCTTCAGTCTGAATCACGTGAAGAAGGAATATGCATTATCAAAAAATCAAATTTTCTGACTAAAAGAAATCATATTTACCAATTCTACCAATTATTTTATCACATTATTTCTGATAGTTTGAAGATCTATCTTAAATAAGAAAAGAATTGCTTAGCAAAGAGAAACGAGTGCAGGTTCATGACATTTCAATAATATAATCCGAAGATCTGGCAGTTGCCAAGGGGGAGGAAAACAGCCGGATTTGGTATACGAGTTTATCTTATAGACACAGAGGTATATGATCAGACAGGTTCTAAATGGAAACACAATCAATCATAATGAAAAGATGATTTCTGAAGAGAACAAAGAAAAGGTATTTGTGCAGAGAGAAAAGTATGTCTATGCATGTGCACTATTAACTATATACATTCAACGATGCATACACGATAGGATGCCAAGAAACATTTTACATTTACTTCAGTTACCTTATTCTGTGCACAACTGAAATGGAAACAGATCTCTTTTTGCTTATGAATTGAATTTTTAAACGTGAAAAATTTCTTAGTAGCCTTGTCTGCAGACAGAAGGATATCCAATGAGGAAGTACAACACACAATGTCAAACTCATAGAGGCCCAGTTCACCGAGGACCGTATGTATTTAACTAGATCATGTGTAGTCTAAGCCAGCAAAAGAAGACATGTCATTTTTTTGCTATCACTTTCCACCTTGCTTTCACAACATTCTGTTGGGCTTACAACATATTTTATTCTATTTCACTCCTATGTAAGATTTTCCATTTGTGAACTACACTTTCTATAAAAGAGTTCTTCTTATCAGCACTGGTGCTTTTATACAATGACAATAATTATTTTTAATAAAGTAGATAAATTGTTTTCTTAATAATAGCATTATACAAACTTAACATATTTTTTGTTTAAAGTCTGGAAAATCTTTAAATAACTCTTTCCTGAACCCTCTGTCTCCATGATACCTGTTCATTTAAACTTCCAAAATGTGACAGGGTTTTTAAAAAAACCTTCTAATTCAGGTTGACCAAAACTACTATGGTAGGACCACAGCAATTGTAGCTTTTCTCCTGTCAGTGGAGAAAGACGGGTATCTCCTGAAATTTATTTAGCTCATTTAAGATCTGAATTGGTATATGTCTTGATTGACAAAATGAGGCCAGTAAACTCCAATTTCCAATTTAGATATCTAAAGTCAGGCAGGACAAAATAGGGTCCCAGCTTCCTCACCACAGCATGTGTTTAAGAACTTATCTATTCTGCTGATGGAATTTTTTTCGAGTCCCCATTTCCCAAAACAAAGCTCCCCATTCTATAAGGTTAGCCTGAATTCTTGAAACTGCAGATACAACATTAACTTTACCTGTATTAAAATTCATAATGTTCATGTGAATCAAGCTTAAAGTGCAATCCAGTGGATCCTTATCAAACAAGAAACATTTTAGAGGATGATTTCTCTGAATCACTGACATTTTTATGCCTTAGTTACAGTCCACATGGTATTTAGCTTTACTAATGTGAAAGTTGCTCCCCAGTTTTTCATAAGCACAAGGAAGGACTCATGGAAAGGAATCTAAATATTCAGCATGGCAAAGGGTTCCAAAGCCTTTCTGTACATCAAAAATTCAAAGAAGCAGTGAAGATACTGGTGAATACTTACTAATACAGATTCACTGAATATTGCTTTTACTGAGGAAAGGATAATATTCAAATCAAGTGAGTAAACTTGACAGGATTCTTACCTTTTGCTAAAAATAACGACTCACCTCACGGCTTCTATATCTGTGGCAGAGAATTTGCTTTTAAACAAAATTATATTTTTATTTTTGAGTCCTCTTGGAACGTAAGACTCATTCTTGTAAAGCAATAGCGAATACATGTTAACCATTTTTCCTACATATAACAGTGACTGCTAACAGTGTACTCTAAGAAATATTAGCAAAAATCTACCACATAAATTTGCACATAACAAAAAATTATAAGCTTAAATACACCTAACTGGAATGTTGTTATAAAACTCTTTCCTCTAATTACCCTTTAATCTTTAGTTTCCAAGCCACTATTCCAATCTAGCAACTGTAAAATATTGTAATATTTTTTAGCATCTGAAAATACTTAGATAATATTATTCATACATGGAGTTCAGGTATTTGACATTGACTTCTGACATTTTTCAAGGATAGTTTTGAAGTCCAAGCTTCTAGGATCTGCAGCTGCTAGCTACCCTACTAGAACGAATGGTCTGAGATGTGATACTCGGTTTTTGCTGATTGCTATGGACTTAGAAGTCTGGGCTGAATTTGGAACCTCAGAACATGTGATTTGCAGGCTCCCAGTTTTATCATATCCCAGGTAGCCAAACTGCCCTAAAAGTCCCTTGGTTTATTTATCTCCAGGTTCTAGACTCCCATCTACTTCTCATTAAATGAGGTAGGCAATATTACTCTTATTTAGATATCAAAATTCAATAATTTTCTAAATTATTTTCTCTAGTTCCAACATGAATTAATTCAATAGAGTTCAAAAGACTGTATTGTATAAAGGTCAGATTAGATGACTACAGATACCTTTTCTGGCCTTACTACCTATTAATATTTTAGGAATATGCATTCTCACACATTGTGGATTAACGATTTTAGATAGCATCAGCAGCCAACCCAGAACCCTACTGTCTCCCACAGCCTTGTGTCTGCCTGCATTATCCGACTCGAGAAGGTGCCCTGCCACTTGCTTTCTCCTGTCCTAGTCTAGCAATCTCTCTGCTTTAGCTGCACATCAGTACATAGTCGCGTGGCGAGTGCCCTGCATTATTCACCTGGGTTTCTCTAAGAATGCAGTTGTAAGTGCTGCGCTCTGTGCTCAACATAGCACTTTGAGCTGTGCAGCATTATCATATCCAACACACCTGTTGGAAGACATAGCAGAGAAAATTTATTTTGTGAATTCCCTACAAAATTAAGTATAAAACTGGTGCAGAAATATCAGGACTCAGCCAAAATGGCAGTGCCACCCGAAATGTTAAGAAGCTAAACTAAACCATTTGAGGATTCATCTCTAGTTTGCTGTCTAAACTCCTGTTAGGGCTGCTGGCTGTAGCCCTAAGTGTCCAGTAAAAAATTATTGGGTTTTTATCATATCAAAAGCTAGTCATATTATAGTTTACTTTGGTTTGTTTATTTCTTTGGAAGTCTCCTTTCAGTGGTTCAACAAATGCTAACACATGGCCTTAGACTTAGAGTTTTACGTTTCCTCTTGCTACACGCCACAAGTCTTTTAACTACCTTCTGGACAACAGTCAGATATTAACTAATGGAATAGCAGCTTTGACCTGTATGGGTGGATGAAGAGAATGGAGCAAGAACAATTTTAAATTTTCAATAAGCACTGTGACTGAGGAGGGGTAAAAAGCTAACTGCTTTCTTTCTCCCATTACTGCAGAATTTTTGCACTACCGTTTTTGTAGCTGTATACTATTAACCAGCCTTTGTATGTCAGGTGCACCAATGTATTTATAGCTCACTTTTCCAGAAAGTTTATGGACAGATGACTTGGACTATGTTAATAAAACATTCTAATAAAATTCTAGTTAAACATCCTAATAAAATACCTTAACTTGGAGTTTGCCTTCCTGTATTCGCCCTTTCCACGACGCTGTAAATTTAAGGCTGTCCACTGAACAGCTCATTACTCTGCAAGGGAAACATATATACAGTAAATCTTAGAGACAAATAACAACAGGAAATGAAGAACAAAACCAGAACCAATGTATTTTCAATGTGTACCATATCAAACTAAGTCTCTGGAGAAAAATAAATTTTTAATTTCATCTAAAATAAAAAAAAAACCCAGCATTTAAACAATTAACTCTTAGCTGTTCTACTTCAGTAAAAGTAATAAAAATGAGATGACTAATGACAGGAATTGACATAATTTGTTGGGTCTGCGTCTGGAAAATGAAGTAACCAACTTCACACATAGGGAACAATGGCACATTAGCACACATAAATAGGTAGGTTATTTTTTATTTTTCCCTCACCTTGCAGTCTGGGTGCGTAAGGCATTGAGAAATGTGTCTGGATGAAATAGCTCTGAAAGGTCAAGGTCATCTGACAGTAGTTTCTGTTTCTCTGCTTTTTCTACCCAGTTCTAAAAGAGAATAAAAAAAGAAAAAAAAGGAAAACAAATACTCCTGAAGTTATTGCCTGATTTTTCAACATCTCGAGTTGATGTGGGTTTGTCAATTATTATGATTAATGAAAAATGTTTGTACAAATATACTGTAACCTCACAAATTAATATTAATTTCAATTATTTCCAACTGGTAAACAGAAAATTAATACCATTAAAAAGGATATAGAAAACCAGCAGTTTACATGTAATGTGACTCATCCATTCTAAATAAACTTCTGTTCCATTCTTTGTACAGCGTGTCTCACTTTGTACAATGAAACTTTTATCAAGTTTTTAACATTCCGTCGAAACCCTATTTCACCTTTACTAACAGGACAGTTTATGTTTTCCACCAAAACAGTTGTCATTACTGTCTTTGCTTTAGTGAGTTCAGGCACATTGCACAGTGCACCTGCCAGGCATCCATATCTTGTTTAAAAAGTACTTGACTGTAATCTTTGAATTGCTGACAGGCAAATAATTCTATAGAAGCATCTTGGAAGTGACAAAATCATCCAAAATACAAATAAATATCACTCAGTCAATTTTATTTTATTTTGTCAGTGTGTCAGACACATCTCCATAATGCTTCCACCATGTTCAAACATTTAATCGGTGATCTTTTTATCTGTCACATCACCGACTATGAGCCCTCAAGCCAAAGGATTATTAATCACTTAGGAGATATTTTCCTTTCCATTTTCACTAGCTAAATGTACACAGCTAATGACTCTTGTCTGCATGATTCTTTTAATGACTTAATATAACAATCTCTTTTATAATATAGCAGTAATTCCGCATTCTGGTTAGGAAAGATTTTGTAAATTGTTTTGCATAATAAAAGTAGACACAATAATTTCAATTTGTATTTAATATAATCATTCGATTATCAAATAAACTTTTAATGTAATTGCTAAAGAGAAACGCCGTCAGGAACATAGATGCTTATATTGCATCCAATTAAAAGACCAATATGGGTGATATTAATTCTGAACTCATATAATCAAGTAGCACTAGGAACTACACAATAACAAAGCCCTTCATTAGATCACAAAAGCAAAGTTTGTAATTGCTTCTACTGCTCTACATAAAGCTGAAGACATAACTCATTCACAGCTGTTTAATAAATAAGATTTAAATGCAATAAAAATGATAATAAAATGTATTTTACAACAGAAGTGTAAAAAATATCCTTGTGCTTAATTCTCCTTTTCGTCTTATATGACCACATGGCAGGGTGTTAGTGAAGTGTTACAGTCTCAAAAGACAACACCACTCTATTAAATGGATCATTTGTCACTAGTACATCCACTGCCACTGCCATAATGCTTGGAAGAGATCAGGTCTTGAAGGGAAGGAATTTTAAGCTAAGCTGTTGAAAGTGATGGTTCTTGAAGAGAAGTCCTCTAACAGATTAGCTATATCATCTTCATTTCCCTCTCCTATACCGATTCCGATAAAAACATACATTAACTTTATTTGTCAAAGTGATGCAAAGTTGTTTGACTTTTTATGGATCTTGGATGGCCATGTAGCATTTCAGTCTGAAGGGCCTTTTCCCGTCACCAAATCAGTAGAAAACTTTGCCTTTCCTACCAGGTAGGCCAATATAATCCATGCATTTGTCACTTGCCAGCTGGATTACAGTGAGAAGACAACCATCAACTCCAAGACGGTGCAAAATCCAACAACTTGTCTCCTTGTAGCTCAGGTCAATACCCGTACTCTCCCAACCGCCCCCTCACTCCTACCTCCCATAATATGGCCTTTAACATGTTTGCTGCAATTCAGGATTTGTTTTTCTTCTTCAAAACAGATTATATTCACTAAAAGCAGCTTCCAGTGTCTGAATGAGTGATACATCTTTGGCTAGATATGACAGCTATAACACCTGGGAAAGGGCATAGGAAAGCTGACATGGTGTGTAACTTATTTTTAAAAATAAATTCACAGTAATTTATATCATACCAAGAATGTGGTCTACAAGTCCAAATACCCTAACCCCCAAAAAACTTATATTACAAAATAAAATAAAAAACTATCATACACTCTTCTTCATAACTGTTTCTTTCAGTATTTCAGTATGTCACTACTTCAATATTTCCCGAATCTTTCTTATTACAAGGAAATTAGAAATTTAAGTTTGAACTGTCCATGATAGATTAATTTATCATATGATGATTATAAATATAATATCAAAACTTATCAGCAATACCCAAAATGCTTGCAAAGCAATTCCTAGCAGGATACTTCAAAAGATGAGTTAATGTGAGGTTCTGTTTGATATAATAAAAGAATGTTGGTTGTTTTTTACAAAAATAAATCTCTACGTGCGGTCTCAGGTGGTTCAAATAATATTTTTTCATGTATCTTAACATCCGAGGAGCATGTATTCCATTTTCAGAAAGAAGCATTCCTTATCTTCTGTAATCCCAAAGCAAACTAAGCACCTCATATTGAGCACGGGAAGGAATAAAGAGGCTTCCAGATTTTCACATTATCATTTATACAACTTTAGGATCACAGAACTCCTCTACAATGAATCAGGTTCTTTTCCTTCACCTGTTTTAATTAATTCCAAATGTATTCTCTTCTACCGTGTTTTTCCCTTGGTGTGGTCCCAGAAGAGAACTTTTATTGAAAGAAAATATCATAGAAATCACTACAGAAGTGATTTCATTTCTGTGCCTAGATGGAAAATTGTATCCAGTGTTATATGGATATGCATAGCCCAAAACCATAGAGTACAACTCTGGTTTTCCACTAGTTTTAGAGGGATTCAAAGTTACTAGGGAAAAAAAAAAGCTGGACTTTGTATAAGTCTGAGAGCAAACGATGGTGAGTAGCACTGCTAGGGGAGAAAGTGTTTGGTTAACCAGAGTTTCGACTAAGCAAAGGTCAATCAAGCAGTTATGCTAGAGTCCTATTTTCCTCACAGTGCAGCTGTTCCACCATAGGTGTGCTCCTCCGTGTTGGCATCCAGTGGTAAATGCCAGCAGGGGTAATTGTGTTACACTGCAAAGAAACGAAATAGAGGTATTTTTTTCTGGCACTGCGCACAGAGTGGGTAACGCGTAGCTTCTCAGGAGCAAGTGGCCTACAACAATTTGCTCCCTTGGGGTTATTCTTTTTGCATGTGAAATCCTTGAGCTATTATTCTTGAGCTAACTATCCTTTATTAAATGAACATGTGAATACCGCAGTATTTCAGGTATATGATAAGGTGTTGACACATACCATCTTTCAAATGGTAATTCACACAGGAATTTAATTTGGAGTCTTATTTTTGTTTCAAAATATTGTCCTTTTATTTTTTTAATTTTTTTAATTATTGTTATTTTAGAGCATTATTTTTAGACCAAAACTGCAGGTTAGTGCTTTAAATAAAATACTATTATTTCTTTCTTTCAGTTTGACGTGCCTCAGAAACCCCCTGTTTGTTCAGGAAGTCTGAATACTAACACAATACCACAGTGTTAGAGCATAAAATTTCCAAGTCCATTGGCATGAACATGCCAGCTAACAACGCGCCAGACGCACATGTGCAGTAAGGCGTAGCTGCGGGAAGCATTAGCAAACGCGCTCTCATTCCGGCTACTGTATTAATTTACTTTTATCAAAACAGGAACTTAACTTCCCATGAATTGTTGTTTCGTACATTTAATAAGGATATCAGAACGATGACGTTGCATAAGAACTGTAACATCACACTGACAAGTTCATGAGTGATGTATGCCAAAAATACCTACTTTCAGATATTTCCTATATGATCACTAAACACAGAATCCAGTTAGGCAATACTCTTATGCTTCATGCCTTCTAGTCTTTTCTTTCTCCACAACTAAATACATCTGTTACTGGGTGCTAGATTGCATTTGCAGTTATGTAGAGTATAACGGGGTAAGGAAGTATCAGACCTGGAACTATTCCTTGGTAGAAACTACAAAACGTGCAGAGCAAAGGGGACAAACGTTCAAAGAAACTTCAGAGTCCTCTCCCTCTGACAGAGATTATGGTCCTACTTCCCACCTCCACTGGTAAGAAGTTGCAGGGCAGGGAAAACAGTGGCACATAATATTAATATTCATTTGCAGATAACAGACAAGACTGCCTACCATAAGCCTTGGACAAAGTCAGGACTACATCAGACATAATTCCTCTGCAGAGCTCTGGAACAGGGATGCTGAAATCTGTACTGTGGTGGTGCTGGTGTGACTACACAGGGGTACGGAATACTCAATATATTAGGCGCTAGTAATGATGGGAAGCACCGCAGTTATTTGTTTTATAGTACCAGCTTGAAGGCTATGTTACAATAAGGAGAGCCAACAGAGAACTGCTTATTTTGCTATGGTTCATTTTCTCTGGTCAACATCACATGAGATACAGTTTTTCCATTAACCATCTCCCTCACAGTCCTTGTTCCTCTTCTGAAACAATGACCCCTTGGACTGCAGTCATCAGTCTCTCTCTTTTTTCTTTTTTTTGTTTTTTTTACTGTTTACCAGTCATTTATTTTGTGTTAACACCCTCTCTTGAGGCTGTCAAAATTCAGAGAAAATCTCTCAGCCGTGTCTGTGTCACGGAACTCTCCTCTATTAGCAACTATTAAGGCTTAACCTAACTCTCAGCTATGTATGCAATGTTTATCAAACCCACTAAAGCAATCTAATCAGAAATCGCTTAACTCTTTGGGGTACATATCCCAAAACAGATCACAATGAAAAGGCAAAGAAAGAAATCTATTTTTCTATGAGGAAAAAGAGATCACAGAATGGAAAGAGTGGCTGATGCAACCCTAGCCTAAGCAAAGGAACTATATCATTGCATGGCTGTGTCTGTGACATGGCATCCTGGGACACACCACGCTGGCTAAAGCCACTTACACTCCACTGAACACAACACTGCAACATGTGATTACTGCTCAAATGGTTTGTTCAACCAAGCATAACTTTGTGTAGTCACAGAAATTATTATTTTTTTTTTAAATTGGTGTTATAAGCTGGTATGGATTGTTGTTTGTTCCTAAATGGTAAAGCCAAGGCGTTTAGAGTGACGGTATCTCAAGTACAGTGTATGAGCTATTTGAAGCCTATAAAATCTTTATTTAAACCAGAAAGGGAATTTTTTTATTGTGGCCAACCCCAACAGAACAGCTCATCATCAAGGCTGTAGGCCTCTTTCAGATGTCCTGTCACACTTGAGGGCTAAAAGAATACTGAAGAGCAGTAGCATGGCATGAAGCTTCATTCAAACCCATTCTCAGGAAGTTACCCAGAGAAACACATTATGGAGTAATTTAGGAAAAAACATCATACATTTTATTAAACAGCACACTTTTTTTTTTATTTTTAAATGCATTTTTGTTTGGGGTTTTTTTTTTTGATTCAATGGTTTTATTTTTAAAATTATTTTTGTTATAGAAATAATGTATTCATAAAATTAAATATTTGGCAGCAACAATATCCATGTCATTTTGATACCTACTGCATGAAATTTTAAAGTATCCTACAATATCATGGTGTCAGAATAATTAGAGTTGGAAGACCTCTGAAGATCTTCTAGTCCTACTCCCCACCCTCAAGGAAGGGCCAGCCTAGGGGTTGCTCAGGGGCTTGTTTAATGATATTTTAAATATGTTGAATGACAGAGATTCCATAACGTTCTCTGGGCCAACTGTTCATGTCTGACCACCCTCAACACGATTTTTCCTCCCAAATGTCGAATCAGAGTTTCCCTTCTTGCAATGTGCATCTGTTTTCTCTTGGCTGATCTTAGTGCCACTACGTATGTCTATGCAATACATGAAACATTTGCAACTTCCAGGGCTTACAACTAGATATACCACTACTGAATATTTAACATTTAAAAGAGAAGTACTACACTGAAGTGGTACAAATCAAGTGCATATTCATTAGAGCAGATTTGACCCAAAAGGTACAGTGGAGAAGTTCTAAATTACAAAATTATAGAATTTAGGTTGAAGGGACCTATGAAAGTCATCTGATCCAAATGCAGCTCAAAGTAGGGTGAAATTCAATGACAGTTTAGGTTGCTCAGGGCATTGTCTACTCAAGTTCTGTATATCTCCAAAAGTGGAGATTCCACAAACCCCTCTGGGCAACCTGGGCAACGTTTTTTTCTACTGCACAGCCAAAAACTGGACAAGTGCTTCAGATGTGGCCTCAAAAGTGCAGAATATGAAGAGGTATCAAGTCCCTTTGACCTTTAATAACTTCATTAAGAATTTTGCATTTGTGTAGTATCATTGATCTCATGGGTGACACATATTTTTAACAAATTTGCAGCTAATAAGCAACACAATTTTATATTTATTATTTTACTAGTATATTACTGTATCTTTTTACTTGATATATTCAAGTATGTATTTTCTCTTGATATATTCAAACCATAAATTTTGACTTTCTCAGTCTGATAAGAATAAAATACATGAATACACATGACTGAATAAATCTTTTTTCTAGCTTGATAATCTACATATCTGAATAATGAACAATATTTGGTTTAGTTCAAAATTTACTGCTTTTTGCCTAGTACGTAGATAATTTCAGTTGATTAAATTTATCATATGGGATCATGAAACACTTGAAATTGCACTCAAAATGGTAATTACAGAGAACCTATAAGACAATATATTGTATGTGTAAGGAAAAGCATATACAACACTGTACAATGGTACAAACCTGATGGGAATTTTCAAACTCGAGCTCAGATGTAGAGAACAGATTCCTCATCAGCTCATAACTCTCTTAGTTCAGAATGACTATGTGGAATTAACAACTTAATAATATCACTGCCTGCAAATGTGCTCTTACGCATTCTCCTCTATTTAAGGGCACACATTCTAATTAAGCTGCTATTCATAGTATCCAGTTGAATACACTGGGAAACATACTATAGAGCAGGAGGTTATTTACCCTTCCTGCCTTTAAGCATCACTTACACGCCTAAAATGGGGATCTAAGCTTCCTATTCATAGAAGAGTTCATAGATTCCTCTAAAGAACTCTTCTCCTTTGACTTAAAGTTTTGCGGTTTTTTCCTCAGTTATGTACATTGCCGAAAATTTAGAGACAAAGACCACACCAAGAAGAGCTCTACTAAGACAAAAAAACCCAAAAACCAAAACATCAAACCATAATGCCTTTGCATTTACTCCAGTTTTAACATACAGTCATGACAACAGAGCTACCGAGTGCACCTGCAGCCTGCATGGGTTACTCTATTTGAATGTGAATTCCCAAGAATAAAACTACTGCACTCACAACAGATAAAGAAGGATTTAGTCAAGAATTACTCTCCTGAAGCTTCTCCTTCACAAACTAAATTTGAGATGGTGGTTCTGAAACTTTAAAAGCTCTGGAAATTTAAATTTTTTTATATTTGTACAGGAGTACAATATGAAACCATGTGATGATTTCAAATTCAGCTATAAGGAATCTCCTCCAAAGAGAGAAAGATAGGTCAACATGCAGCTACATTTCTGCCTTCCCCCAGAGAAATGCCCAAAAGACTGCTTATTAGGGATGATGCTTGCTTGTGGAATGGCAATGTTTTTCTATTAGAAAAGGAGCTTACTTTTTAATATCTATCAGCAAATGTTATTTGAGGAATAGTTATATTCTCAAACTAGGACACGTGTTGCCATTGATCTTGACAAATTAAAATTTCAAATCAAGAGATGAAATATTTTTTAAACTATTTCACCAAGCCAGTTCCCACCAAAACATCTACAGTTCAAAAGAGAACCACGATCACATCTAGTTAGTTTTTAGTTACAAAGCTGTCTCATTACCCTAAGAAATTTATTTCTATGTATGTATGTATGACTATGAAATCAAAATTATAAATTAAACAATAAAGGATTTTGAATAGATTGCTAATTATTAGTAGATACAATATTTGTGTCAATATAGTGGTAATCAGAAGAGCCAGTTACTGCAACCAAGTTGTCTAGAATAAAGGAAAGCAGATTGATGGAACATACCTGCAAATTGGTCTATTACTGTGTGTTGCAGCCTTCTCATTTACTAATGGCTGGAATTTAAAATTACCAAAGTCTTTGACAGCATAACATAAGGAGACTCATTTTCATATGCAAATGATAATAACATCCTTTTCTATCACTTGTACTATAATTAACCTTTTTTTGCTTGAGCTTTTGTCAGACAAGACTATCCATTTTACTCTGCTTTCTCTTTTGCACACAACTTTGTCCATGATAAAGGAGAGACATGATGAAAAATGAATTATTAGAAACTGAGCAATCTACACTTTAAATTTTAACAATTCAAATGCATACAGTTTATTAATATCTTATCATTGTATCTTTGCAGATTTCTTCCTGCATTGTGAAAATGCATCTTGTAGCTCAAAGAGAAAAATCAATGAATGCTGATTATTTTATTAGACTAAGTATATCAACTACAGCTTTAAATCTTATACAACGCATGGTTTCTTGTAATTCATGGTTTCTTGTAATTCATGGACTATATAAATACAAACTTGCATCCATAGAGAAAATACAGAACAGTAAATCTAGTTCTTTTGAATTTAAACTGAAGTTAGAAAAAAAGATCATTTTCTTTATAATAAGGTAATTTCTCAGGAAGTTCAATGACCTGGGTTTTTCTTCTTTTTATGCAACACTTACAAAAATATTTTAATGGGTGATCACCTTCTGCAATCAGTATTCTACAATCGAGCACTGAAAAACCAGTTAGTGGTATGACAAAGGATGCTGCTGAAACTTTTGCTTACAAGGTAGCATTTAATAATTAAAACATAATAGCCATTCTCAGAAAACAGGCTTAGAATTCTGAGAGTTGACCAACAGGAGTTGAACTCTTTTGAAATGGATTACATTGCAAAGCATTTAGGCTTATGTTTACAGAAAAGCCCATAACTTGTGGATGCTTCGATTTAACAGAGCATCTAAACTTCATTGGGATTAAGCTTCAACAACTTACAAAGAAACCAAACAGAATGCAAGCTGAGATGTCTTTCCTTTTCCAATGCTGCTTTTGAAAAATGATTTTTCACGCATAAAGCAAATTGTTTCCCCAAAACTTGAGACAATCCTTGCCCATTGACAACCAAAAAATATTTCCATTTAAAACTGCAAAGTTTGCAGATGCATTGTGAAAACCCACTGTATTCTGCAGGAAAACAATCCTTTCACTACAAGAAATAGTGATTTCAGTACCTCTGGAAAGTAGTCTTGAATTGGTGCACACAACAAAAAAGAAAACTTAAGGAATCCTTCCACCTCAGGCACCCATGAATGAACACAGCTTTCTGTAAGTCACAAGAGTAAACGAAATCTCTCAGAGTAAAAAATGCTTCAGCTTCTGCTTTAGCTTCCTTGGAAGCTAGACCTTACTTCAGGGGGTAACTCCTACGAGCTGTGCAAGTCTCATACTTTCAACTTACATTCCATGTGGCATCCTGTTGGATGGTGTATCTTTATAAAGCACTACTACCCTATACTGGCCACCATTTCATTAATACAATCTAAATGAAATAGTGATTAAAAAGGGACATGATGTGACGGTTGGATCCATCAGAGCTTCAAATTTGTCTATTACATGAGAGACAAAGAAAACATCAACATTTTTATAGTCGTACTTGCAAACTTCCAATTTTTACCAAGCAGTTATCACTTAGATAAAAGGTCTTGAAAGATATATCCTGGCTGATAAATTCTGAACAAAGTGAAATCATGTTGCAACATGATGAGAGCTGTGGGAGCCAATGAAGGCTCAGTTTCTTAGCAGATATTGTTAGGTTGCGGTTGTATTTTTGTTTTGATATTCATGAGAGCAGAAGAGGAGAAACCAAGAAAAGCGACAGAAAAATGTTAATTCTTCAGAATAAGGTGGATTTTTCAGAGCATTCTGAACTTTGAATTAAAATAATGGAATGGGGGGATTTAAAACACAATATTTTTATGAATTTTTTGCTTTAGCATGAGAATACTAAATCTGAAGTATTCTGCACTGTACAGATACCTAGATAACAGCTGTTCAAACAGAGAGTGAGTGATGAGAGGAACAACGACAAGGTGGGGAATGCAGCCAACCTAATCCATCTGAATCAGCTGCTCCTAAGACCATAAAAGACAAACCATTAAGCTACTGTCCCTGCTGCAAAATCTGCTAAGGCAATCTATCAGAACAAACTCTGAAATTCCATGCAAACTAAGCAGGATCACAACTTAAAGGGGTATAGGACTTCTTACGGAGTGCCCAAGTGGGTGAATCTGGGGACTGAACATGACAATTCTGGGATTGCACAATATTTATTATGGGATATTTAGGGGAAGGACCAAAGGTGGGGAAAGGTGGATGGGAGATGAACAGGAATGGGAAAAGAGACAGAGGGGTATAAAAGGAGATGTCATATGTAGGGAGGCTGCTGGTCAGTACACTTTGGCCAACCTTGTACTTGATCACGAGTCTGTCCTATCCTCCTCTTAAGCTCTGTTTTTAGTTATTTTTGCATGCAAGTGCGTTCTCCATGTTGGGGAAGGGAATCCACTAGCAAACTTCTAGCAGTACCAGCCAGCAAGAGGTCTGGGAGCTGCATGCTGCAGACTGAGGGGCTGGAAGCAAGACAGTGGAGACCAAAAATCAGCAAGACTTGTGAAGGGTGTTTTCATTGAGCCGTGAACCAACAAAATAGGGCAGAGCTATTTGTGCTGTCTGCGTTTATGCAACTGCCTGTAAAGGTACTGTCCTCCTCCCTCTGTTAGCCTGTGCGTGGGTGGCTCTGTCTGTACAGAGTATGTGGGTGTGCCTATTTTGGGGTTCACTCGCAGCCTCTGTTTCTCAGATTTTATGTGCATATCATCTACTGTTGCATTAAGACTGATTTATAGGCTGGTCCTCAGAGTTCTTTAACTCAGTGAAAACTCAGAGGGCTTGACTTCCTTGGCTCTCTAAGAGCAGACTTTCCGCATGTTATCAGTGAATGAAAATTGAACCTCTTTGCCTACACGCCTTGGGTGTGAAGGAAGAATCCTATTCCCACAAAGTTTTCCAGTAGCTTCAGCATGCTTCCAAGAGTTCAAACCTCATATACCTTGGGTGTCCAATCTACCTTTCTGGGGACATAACTGTTGAAACAGAGGAATAGTAAGGGTTCTAAAACAGAAACAAAGGCATTCTACCTCAAATAGTAAAAGAGTAGTAACATAGTAAAAATCTTACACTAAGAGGCAAAACTGGTATTGAAATTAAATATTACTACCCTAGATTTCACTCAGGATGGGAGTGGACAAGAGATAACAGCACCTCAGAGAGACACATACAAGTCTCTTGATAAAATATTAAATATAACTTTTCTACATACTGTATTAGGAGTACTTTATAGATAAACACATATTTTCAACAAAACCTTTCATAAATTATTCAAATCAAAACTTTCAGTATTCATAAACATTTTCTTGATTAGAACTCTGAAAGTAGTGTTTATGATTCTGAGGTCAAACAGTCTTCATTTTCACTGTACGCTGTAAGTCTATTAGCAGCTGTCAGACCAAACAGCTATCCAAAGCAAGAACTGCTTATATGGACAACTTAAAAGCAGCTCAGTCCAAAAGAATGAAATAAATATTTTAATTTAAAATATAAGGTCTTGTTGCAATATGAGGGTTTGAGATTTTTTGGAAGAAGTGAAATTAAGCTTTTTATTTAGCTCTTGCGGAAATAAAAAGTAAGTTCCAATTTGTTGACCTGAAATGTTTTTTCGATGTTGATACTCATCTGACATTTGCCTGGGCTGCTGGTTTGCCTCTTAATAGCTGCAGTTCTGGGTCTCTTCTCTCTCTTTCTCGACGACTGGTATACATAGTCACAAGACGACACTTATATACAGACTGAGATGGACTTAAATTCCATTATACACCAATACATGTTATTGCTGAGCCAAAACATGCACCACGAGAGAGGGAAACCACAGAACACGTTTAAGATGCCACCATGAGGAAGCTGGGAGTATAAGGACAAGAATTACAACAAACACAAAGATCCATGATGATTCATAAGCTTCATATCTTAATGTTGATAGCAAATAAATCACTGTAGATGGACAAGCTGAAACATGATACTGTAAAGTTCAATGTCAGTATTGCTAATTGAAAGTACTCAGAACTCTTCATCTTAGAAAGATGTCCAATACACAGAATGTTTGTTTTAATTTAAAGCTAAAGCTAACATTTAAATATCAGATCTCCCACCTGGGCAGAAATCACATATTGCCATCAGCTTCATCATCACAACATAATACACAGCAAAACATGGCTCTATTGCATTCTGTACATACTGATTTGTTCACACTTTAAGTAGGCAGATTTCTGTCCTGTGGTTTTTTTTTTTATTTTGCTTTTACTGAGTGAATCCAGACCTGAGAAAATGAAACACCTGTTGTTTTTCTGTCCGCTGTTGTGTAATGCTCTCAGAACATCTTTACACTTCTATAAATTCTGCTATAATTATTCTACCATCTGGCCTGTATTTTGTGTTCCTCCCTATCCCCATTAAATGTTTGTAACAAAGCAGTTGCTTTTATTATTTTCTGCACTGGCAGCAAACCTCTTGACAAGGCAGCCTTTAACTAATCACCTAAGTAGAGACTTACTGCATCCTTAGTAGATGCAATCTTTCAGTGCAACTCTGATGTTTCAATGTCTCCTATTTTCCTCTTGAAAAATACCTAAAGCAAACCTCTCCCAAGCAGTGAAGGTAAAAGTTAATATCTTACAGTGAATGAAACAGAGGTATGACTAACTATCAAAAAACCATGATGATAGAGTCAGTCATCATATAAAACTAAACCAATCCAAAATATGACCTTTACTGAAACATAAATCTGAAGATAATTTTCAGAGTTATGAGAAAATCTTCACGGAAGCCTTTATTGAATTTCTGAATACTAAATTCATAATTAACTAATGATAAATTAAATCTACAAAATCAATAATGAAAAGTCACAAAAAAGGAAAGTTAATTAAAAAATAATCAAGGCTAATCAAAATCTTGGTGTAATATGCATAAACATGAATTGAAATCACATTTAAGGAAAAAGATGATTCAACTGAAATGCATAATTAGAAATAATCAATATTTTCTGGTAAAATACATGCAAAAATAAAACCACAGAAATTGTATGTCAGATGTGATCTGACTAGAAGATTGAGAAGCAAATCAGACCGATAATGTACTATTAAGAATTGCTTCAAATATAACTGTATTACATATTTGACAGCAAAATATTCATACAAAAATGTAATAACCAGTATCTGGTCATCTGTCACTACTTTCTACTGTCACTAACAAAAAAATTAACACAACTTACTGCTTATGGATACAGTTAAATATCTACTGTAAAGCTCTGCCTTAATAATCTGTTCCTCTCTTAGAGTAAATAGGTGTTTGTAAATTATTTCTTCATAATAACTTTACATAAAAATGAGTAATCCACATGTACAACATTGTCAGCAGTTTGAACAACAAAAACAGAAGATTACTATCATGGTAATATAATGCAGCACATTTGCCCATAGTTGACTGGAGTAATATATGGAAATAAAAACTTTTTGAATATGCTTGATTGAAAAATCATCTATTACTGTTAACCCTAATTTCATCCTGTTACACTCCGCTACATTACCTCCATTTTGTATGGGAGGTGTACTCCACACACAAGCTTGAACTCAAATCTCAGGCTTCCATTTAAAAAATTTCATGTAAGTAAAGAAAATGGCATGCAGTTTGGTCACAACCAAATAAAGGCAGAAGTCACAAACTGCAAGGTACTCTTGAAGATTATGAACACTGCTGACTCAGCCACAAGTGATGCTTTTTAAATAATAATGACTGTAACAGTCAGAAGGGACTAAATTCAACTCTAGTTATATAACATCTGAAAATGCATTATCACTTGTTGCTACACATATTTACACTTTATTGTTTATAATTTGAGTCTTTTTGTGAAGGAAAGGATAAAGAAAAATTAAGCATTAGCCAAAAGAAACGGTTTGCATAACAAGAATCTTATGAGTAATTTGGAACCATCCATTTGATAGTTTCTTTAGAAAAAGTAATGCTTAGAAATCATGTTCCCCTCCAATTTTCCTTCTGAATCTGACAGTCAACACTAATGTTCACAGAAATCTTCTTCATATCCCACTGGACAAGACCGTGCTAATCAAGGTCAAAACCATCAGCTTTCTATTTCTTGCCTGGAGGTAACAGAAGATCTGTCCCTTCTAAAGGAAACTTCGTCCCTGGAAGGTTCTCACAGTTTCCTCTCTATGTATGCAACATGATGAAATCTGTTTCCTTAAATACTAATTAATTTAGATAACTGGCTTTCTTATTCGTCTGCCTATTATCTTAAATATAGCTCTGCTGTTAATCAAAGCATAGATAGATTTATCTTAACTAAAAATTTTCTTCTTCACTGTCAGACTGTAGATTGACAGAGCTGTTGTCAGAGTTGGCACCTTCTATTGTAGCCCCCTGTAAACCTGGAGACTGCAGATGCTGTCTCGATTTGCTTCAAAGACTAGTCTTCTATTAATTTCTACATTACTTCTATTAGAATTGCTTCACTTTATCTCTTTATACATGTCTACCAGATTAAAGAGTGCATCTCGACTTCGATGTAAAGATTTATCTGAGTAAATACATCTCTTTTCCCCCACAGTTCATCAGAAAGACTAACGACTAATATCTAAGATGTAAATCTATTGTGAACTAACAACATTACTGTGTTTAAAGTTACTGACTTCAAAATGCTCAGTCCACCATCTTCACATTTCTCATCTATCTTTAAATTTTTACTTGCCTTTTCACACATCTAAAACTCTTTGGGACTTGCTTAGTGCAATTCACATAATATACCATGTCACTGAACACCAGTGTGCTGAGGTAAAATGACTCTTTAAAATTACCTGTATAGCAAGTGCTCGAGCTACGAGACTTCTAAGATATTGTAAAGGATCTTCTGGACCTTCCCACTTGCTTTGCCATGTGAGGGGACACTGAAATAAAAATATATTTACTGAAAGTATCCATTTCAAAACCATCATCATTACATTCTAAGCTAGCAATTTGAATGAAATTAAATAATTCAGAGATCAAATATATCAACAAAGAAAAAAGGCAATACAAGTAATATAATGATCAAAGCATACAACTACTATTAGAAAGGTCATATTCCTGCACATTCTTTATGTGGCCCACAGAGATACAGTGCTGATGGAGAACTTACAAGAACCTCTGCTATTCAATAAGGAAATATCAGTAAGTTCCACAAACACTTCGAAAAGGCCAAAGTTGATTCTTTCTCTGAAAGTCACAATGCCATCTTTCAACTGCAGCCATAGATTCTCACTCATTTGCTGCTGCCTCCTCAGACTTGAACATGCAGTTGTGTGGCTTTGTGGTGAAGTGAATCTGGTACAATTCCTCTGCACGATTATTTTCTCATCATCTTAAAGTGTTTGTAGAACAACACCTGAGAATAAAATCCTGCAAGACCTCCCCATACAAATTTCTCATTGACCTCAAAAAGAAAGCCTTAAAAGATCCTCTGTTAGATTTCCTCCTTATAAAATAAGGATAAAAACATTAATTGCACCTACTCTACAGGTATCTGGAAAGCACACTGAAATTGACTCTGCAACATTCTCCTTCTTAAATGAAAGAGAACTGATGTAAATCATTACCTGGGGAATATTGCACAATGCTGAAGACGCTGAGCAGAATAAACAGTTTATACTGTTTAACATTTACAGTTGCATTTTCAAGGAGGTTCACAATCTAATAGCATATGTGCTGAACAGATTTTCAAAATCTGTTCACAAAAGTTCATACGAAAAAGTATATTTCAAAGGAAATACTCCATGTGTACCTTTTATAGATAAAACCCAGAAAATACCTGGATTCATGGACACTACTTAGTAATGAATTAAATAAACTGGAATACACACAAGACAATAAAGTCCAGTTAACTGCATGCTTTTTTGCATAATTACAATGTTTTGAAAACTTTTTGTATATGAAACTACTATCCTTGCATTTTTGCAGACTCTTTTGCTAGATACGCACTTGCAGGCAGCTCACTAATCTATCATTTAGAAGGTATTCACCTGATGTTGCTAATATGTTACTCTAAATTACTCTAAGTTTAAAGTAATAGCTTAGACAATTGTTAGTATGGAAGCATATTTCAGATGTACATTAACATATCAATTTTGCACAAATAAGGCATATTGCTGAAACCACTAGAAGTCATACATTTATTGAGTTTCACATTTCTGTTAGTAATCCAGCAGCTTCTTCAGGTGCTATTATCTTAAAATAACTATAATCTTGGTGCTTTTGAAATACAAGTTTTTAAAAGTAGTCCTTTATAATGTAACACGTGACCACATTAAACTAAACAAGAACAGTGTATAGAAAATACATGAACCAAATCACTTTAAGATGATAAATATAGTGAGGTTTAGCTGCCGTGCCCAGAGCGTAGCATTGGCCTCTCCGGAGGGCTCTGAAAAGATTGCTTTACGGTCACAATCCAATAAAGTGATCTGTGTCAAGGTAAGTGAGTAAGCAAGCAGATGAAACGCCAGAAACGCTTTTTTCAATGTATCAGGTAGCACCAAACTGATGTTTGTGAGAGATAAAAATGCGTAGAATCTTTAAGTACGTTTTTGTAACAGTGATCAGCTTCATAGCTCCTGCTGCTTCCAATTTAAGAGTGCAGCTTAAGCACACAAGCAAGCCATACTCTCTTGCTCAGTAACAAGAAATACAACTACAAATACTAAAAAATGGACATTACATGTATCACTTGCATTCACTATGACTTGTACTTAGCACCAATTTCTACCACACAGTCAAAACGTGTTTAAAAAGGCAGAGATTGCTAAAATGAAAATGTTAATTTATTCTAATTGTACTGCAATTTTGCTAACAAATGCTGTCTTGTGAATCTGAAAAAACAAAGAATTTAATTATTGTTTTAATTAGAAATTTGATAGATCAATAAATTCATAACAATCTTTTCAACAGTACTTGTTCCTCGCATGAAGGTAAACAAGGTGTTAATAGGAGATATTGTTCATTGTAGGGCCAATCTCAATATCTACGCACTAGAACCAACACAATTTATCAATTGTTGCAGGTGAAAAAAACCCACAGAGTTTCATGTCAGTGTTTGACTATCTTTGGAATCCAATTATCTAGCTGTTAATGACAGAGCATGTAAATTTGCAGTCACTAACTGTACCAATGTATAAACATGCCCGGTTTGATCCCAGAAAACACGGAGAAAGTTTATGTACAAATTTTGGTTGCTTTTCTCATATATCAAGAATACAGAGTGAGATCATAGGTTGATATGATAAGCACAGAGTGTCTGGTGTGATATGGCAATAATCCATACTAAATAAATGCAGAGAGCAAATCATGATTACAACTGCGGTAAAACTTAAATTTTAAGAAACTGTGAAAACGAAGAAAAGGGAAAGATTTACATGTTCTACTGGCTAATATATTTGACTTATCTAGCATGATTTGGTATTTGAAATGGAAATAGTATTCCACAACTTCTAATCTTATTGGATTTGTCCTTAAGAGAAAGCTTGATGAAAGTATTATATACTCAGAAACTTCTGCAAGTATTTAAAGCAACCTTTTGGGGGGTTTTCATTCCAGAAAAAACATGGTTCTGTTCTAGAGTAAGTATCAATGAAAGAACTCCATTTTAGAGTCTCTATCAACACAAGAACTTAGAACAAATAGTGACATGAAAATATGTATCAGAATTTTGTTTGTTTTCTTTGGGTTTTTTTCATTGCTTATAATGTAAATTCATGACAAAATGACTTACCTTCTGATTTAGCAGAGCGCTTGCTAGTCTTTGTACTTCAGAACTCAGTAATGAGGTACCTCTGATGACTTTACTTAAAGAAGCAAGCGACTGATGGACACTTTGCACAAGGCGAATGGCATTGAATTGTTCCAGAGTAATGAATGATAAGATCGGAGATCCTTGTTGCTCCACAGGAGGAGACACCTTCTGATGAATCAGGTTGGAATTCTAAAAAAGAACACATGATGTCCAGTTAATAAACTCGGGGAAAATATTATGTTACACAACATATTATTTGTTCGATTCCTAATACTTCATATGACCTTGTTAGCTTTGAAGTTATTCAGATACGCCCCCCCTTTTCTGACACCAAATTAAAACTATAATGATACTTTCAGTATTGTCCAATATTGTTCTTTGTTGTATTGTCCTTTATTGTTCAATAAAGGCACCACTCTTCTAAGACAAATCTATCTACCCAGTTACTTCAAAAGTACTGGAATTTCTGGAAAATCTTCACTTAGCTGAATCACTGCTTTTAGTATTTGTGTTAATGTGTCCATATAAAAAGCAGTAGTGTACTCAGCATAACAAGATTGTATTGGGTACTATAAACCATGCTGCCAGACATAACTCTTGCTTTGATAAGATTAGTTCATCCTGGAAGCAATTTAAATACAAATAAATAATAAATACAAAATAAATATAATATTATGTGTATACCCTGAGTAACTCAGACTCTGAGAGGTAATGCTGCTCTCACCCTGACATTTTTATTACTTATTTCCATTCCATTACAGCCCCTGAAAATACAAATTTATTCAATAATTTCAAGAGATGGTATCATTTTCCAAATCTTAATTCATATGCAGCTTATTACCTAAATACATTTTAGCATGTGTTCTGAAACTGCCAACCTGACACGTGACAGGTTGCACTGAATTCCAGTTATGGAATTTAAACCTTTGTTGGAAAATTCTACAAGGCGCAAATGCAAAAAAGAAAACCCTGGCCTTTGTAAAAAATGTTTTGCTATTTCAATTTCAGAGTTTACTTTCTCTGAAGTATCTCTTCATAAAATAACAAGTAGTTTTGACTTTTTTTCAGATTAAATACACTTCTGGACTGTGACATGGCATCTTACTTTCCAGAACACACAGGATGTCTGCCTTCCATAATCATTCCCAGGCACTGTAAATTTGTCAGAACTTTCACAAGTTTTTCATTTCAAGTTTGTACTGCACCTAACTACCAAGCAAAAATATGAGAAAAGATAACTGAAAGAGTAATACAGATACTTTGACTTATGACTGACAGAAAAAAAGAAGGATAAGGTCTTCCCTCCCACGTTATTAAAAAGGTATACAACAAAGCTAGTTACTGTTCAAATTGTAAGAAACCTACAGTATTTAGAAATGTTACGTTTTGTATTTTGTCTCTGCATGCATCCTGAAATCACAGTAACAGTTTCACTTCAGTTTTTCTGAGAACACAGTTTGTTGAGTACACATAAAATGTAATGTAAAACTAGCACAAGCTAGTTGATAATTTCTTATTGGAGTATTTAATTGCACAAAAAAGGAAGAACAAAGATATTGCAACTTGCAGGCTTTGCTCAGTCTTTCACATATGCTGTCTTACTTCACAAAAAACTTACTGAAAGAGAAGGGCTCTAAGTTCCTCAATACTGCCCTTTACATAACAGTCTCCTGTGAATTGCATATTCATTTCATTATTCTTTTTAATACTTTCTCCTGAGAATTTGTTAAAACAACCCATCTGTCATATTTATAGGAAAATTAAAAACGAATACGATATCAGCTTATACATTTAATGTTCTATTACATTCCCTTAAAATCCATTATGTATATAACTCACATCAGCTTTAAAAATATCCTTATGACCTGCTTGGGAATTAAGATGAAGAACTGCTGAAGTGCTGAGTGCTATTCCTAATCGTACGAAACTGAAGATAGGTTCTAATCTTTAACATTAAATACTATATTATGCTACCAATATTAAATTAGGTGTATTTTGAGACTTTGATCATATTCCCTTTTACACTTCTGTACTTGTTGCTATCTCAGTACAACACAGGACTTCATACAGTCTCACCTAAGCTGCTTCAGAGCTTTTCTTTATTACCTTCCTAAACTCAAGGTTTTTCAAACTCCAGTATATTCTGAAAATTGCCCCCTCAGAAATGTAACAAATATAATGCAAATAAACTCATATACCCCCACTAACTAGTTCTGCATTTGATTCAAAATTCAGTTTTGGTGGTGGATTTTAGGAATCTCCATTGGCCTTTTGAGGTACCTATTCTGCCTCCTCCTTCAGGCCTATTCTTTTAGATATTAGCCCCACTGTTTATCACACAAATTTTTCCAGTGTTGAAAATACAAGAAAGAATGATCCTATATTTCTGCTTCACAGATTTTCCTTGGTGAAAAAAACACTGTTCTTCTGTTAAAGCTGAGGTTCCTAATGTTTTAGGTAAAAAAGCAACAAACCATTAATTTTCAAAATGACTTTTGCAATTGTCTTGCAGCATTATGCAACTTTATGAAAATAATTAGTTAGCCTTCAATTTACAAACACAGTAAAAGATAAGGCAGAACATATCATGACAGCTTAGGATCATATATTCAGCAAAAATAATTTTGAAGCAGTGGCTTCCAAATTTTTATGGTGGGGGGGGGGGGCGACGACATTCTAGCTTTCATGGAGGTTCTAAGGGGTTTCCCTGAAACAAGGCAGAAATGCATTCACCTTGCAAGAAAAATATAGTTCTGATTCCTTTCTCTCTCTACTCAGGAGAGAGAGCTGTTTGACATGATGAAACACTTATGCAGCCCCACTGCGTCCTGGTATGTTTTTGCTTCTCTGAAAACTATCACATGGTGGGCAACACCTGAGTTCCACTGGACAGTGATTTCCAACTGATCCACTTATGTGACAATGAAGTGCTTATACAGGTCCTGATCTACACTCTGTCAGGTTAGAAGGCTGCGTGGGAAGAGGACAGGCACCAGGACACAGGCTGGTTGAATTACCCTGATGGCCCAGCCGTGGCCAACAGGCTGCAGTGGGCCATCCTTCCACAATAAGGAAGATTTTTTTTAAATTTCTGTAACATTTGTTTGACCAGTTATTCAGTGATAGCTTCATTTTTTTCAATAAACAGCCCTTCGTGCAAACTTACACTGAGCATCTGAGTATTTGGGGTTTTTTCAACTTAATGGCAGGTTCATGAGAGTTGAATTAATTTGATTAGTGTTAAGCCGTTATTAAATCATGCTGAAAGGCACTGCAGAAGCAGTTTTAGGACAGTATTTATTACAACGGTGTTTTCCAATGGCAAGAATTAAAATGTATGTTTTCAAATTAATTTAATACAGATGAAAAAGTCAAAACATTCTGTATTAGTCCAGAACAGCTAACTAGAAAGAGGAAGTTTGCTTGTGTAACTTTCAACACAGGAGCACAAAGATTTGAAGCAGATTTTATGTATCCACTTAATTTAATGTAAAATGCAATGAAGAATTCCAGGGTCTGCATTCTGGCTGGATTAATAGATCATGGATGAAGGAGAGGCAGTTTCCATGATTCTATTGTTATGGATAGACAAAGAATAATAAATGCCTCAGCTCAAAAATTTCAGAATGTCTAAATAATTGGTAGTAACATTTAACAGGGCTTTGCAAAGTGCATGCTGCTGAGAGGAAAAATGAGTCCTGCCAATTTCCAGAAATATTTCTGAAAAAGTAACAACATGGAAGTCCTTAATACTGAATTATAAGAATTATTTCCCATTTCAAAATGTCTAAAATGAAAAAGCTTTTTTGTTGCCCCTGTGATGGGTTAACAGCAACACATCTGCTGCTAAGTTGCAGGCTGGAAAGTTAACTCCATCCCAGCTATGCCCAGTTGTGGTGGGTTGACCTTGGCTGGCAGCCAGGTGCCCAAAAGGCAGTTTAATGAAAAAAAAAGAAAGCCAAAGGCCACGTGAGGAAGCAGAGAAAAACCAAAGGAGATTTATTTGCCATCCTGTACGTCTTTACTTCCTATCCCAACAGGCACAGACTGCCTGCACCTCCCTCCTCCAGGAAAGTTGGGGGCTTGGTGTCTCAGAAAAGATCTGGCTAATCTATTTTTGATGCTTGCAAAGTCCACTGACCTCCTCCTCTCACAGCTCCTTAATTTGATGATACAGATCCTCAACAAGCACACATCTCCTGCAGGTTACAAGACCACCTCCTGCTGCCCCAGCCTAAGGAAGAGGCATCAGGCACTCCCTGTAGTTCAGGAGCTGCAGAGCTCCATCCTCCTTCTGGAGCTCTGTCTGAGTCGAAGTTCTCAACTTAGAGGGTCCATTGCTCCAACAGCAGGTGGGGACTGTGCCCTGTGGCATGTCACTACCATTGCTGAGAAGGTGTATCCTCTACTGAGCAAAGCTGCTGGTCTTCTGCAAGCTCTTCTGCACAAACTGCTGTGCCAAGTGCCACGTGCTGTTGCTGCCTCTGTTAGCTGCACTCAATACTATTGACTGAGAGATTACAATTTGCATTCGTGAAAAAAACACAAGTACTATTTTACACACTTTAATGTGGTATAATTCTTCAGTCGGCACATCACTAAGAAGTTAAATAGTCCATTTAGAGATTTGTGAAATGTTGGCGAATATTAGGTAATTTTTTTGTTTTATCACTGATTTCTGAAATTCACTGACTACATACATTCCATAGACATTCTGTCAATTTAGATGTATTAGATACTCTAAATTATTTAGCCTGATTTTTATATGATGAAACACTGATGTTCGGTCCAGAGAAATACCCAGTCAAATGCTGCCTATTATTTTATCTAAACTTGGGACACTAGATTACAGAGCACAAAAGTGATCACCATATGGTATTGAGGGTGTACAGATAAAAATATGTCCACACTTAAAGATTATGATCAATTATTCCAATATAAATTCCACAGGACAAACTTATGTCAAGTGGTAAATTTTGCTATGCTTCAGAATCATCAGCACTTAGATGTACAATAACTATTTTCAAGGTATTTGTAAGATAATCCTTTTTGAGTTAATCCTTCATTTACATACTCAGCACTGGAATAAAAATGTTTAAAAACATACTTAATCTTTGTCTACATATTAACAAGCTTCTGAACGCTTTTTGCCTCTGGAATAAAAAGTAGCTGATTTTAAAAACAGCTTTGAATTTATAAATAGATGAGCTAGATTCAATTCAGATCTACACCGGGCACTTCCTGAGTTTCAGTAGTTTGAAACAGATATTTGACCGTTATTTCCAGCAAGCCTTAGTGATAAGTACATTTGACAGGTAGAGACTAATATTTGCTTCTTGTAAATAAAATGGAAGGTATTGTCAGCATCTGTCCCATCTGCCTTTACTTTACTACCGTCTCTATCCAGTAGATAAAAGAAGGTGGTAGTAGTAATAATAACAACAACAACAACCACCTCATGAAGTTCAACAAGGTCAAATGCAAGGTCCCTGTACCTGGGTAAGGACAATCCCCAATAACAATAAAGGTTGGGGATGAAAGGATTAAGAGCAGCCCTCCAGAGAAGGACTTGGGGATACTGGTGGATGAAAAATTGGACCTGAGTCGGCAATCATAGAATCATAGAATGGTTTAGGTTGGAAGGGACCTTGAAGATCACCAAGTTCCATAGGCAGGGACACCTCCCACTAGACCAGGTTGCTCAAAGCCCCGTCCAGCCTGGCCTTAAACACCTCCAGAGGTGGAGCATCCACAGCTTCAGTGCCTCACCACCCTCAAATTCAAAAATTTCTTCCTAAGATCTAATCCAGATCTACCTTCTTCCAGTTTGAAGCCATTTCCCCTCACCTTATCACTACATGCCCTTGTAAAAAGTCCCTCCCCAGCTTTCCTGTAGGCCCCCTTTAGGTACTGGAAGGCTGCTATATAGTCTCCCCAGAGCCTTCTCTTCTCCAGACTGAACAGTCCCAACTCTCTTAGCCTCTCCTCATAGGAGAGGTACTCCAGCCTCTCATCTTTGTGGCCCTCCTCTGGCCCTGCTCCAACAGGTCCATGTCTTTCCTATGTTGGGGGCTCTGGAGCTGGACGCACTACTCCAGGTGGGGTCCCATGAGAGCAGAGTAGAGAGACAGAATCAGCTCCCTTGACCTGCTGGCCACACTTCTGAGGCAGCCCAGAATACGGTTGGCCTTCTGGGCTGCAATCATGCATTGCCGGCTCATGTTGAGCTTCTCATCAATTAGCACCCCCAGGTCCTTCTCCTCAGGGCTGCTCTCAATCCATTCTCTGCCGAGCCTGTATTCGCTTGTATTTGTGCACTTGCAGCCCAGGAGGCCAACTGTATCCTGGTCTGCATCAAAAGAAGCATGGCCAGCAGGTCAAGGGAGGTTATTCTTCCCCTCTACTCCACTCTGGTGAGACCCCACCTGGAGTACTGTAGCCCAGATGGTTCAGAGGAGGGCCATGAAAAACTTCAGAGGGCTGGGGCACCTCTCCTGTGGAGAAAGGCTGAGAGAGTTGAGGTTGCTCAGCCTGGAGAAGAGAAGGCTCTGGGAAGACCTTGTTTGTGGCCTTTCAATATGTAAAGGGGACTTATAAGAAAGACAGAAGACGACATTTTACCAGGGCCTGTACTGACAGGACAAGGGGCAATGATTTTAAACTAAAAGATGATAGATTTAGACTGGATATAAGGAAGATATTTTTTACGATGAGGGTGGTGAGACACTGGGACAGGTTGTCCAGAAAAGTTGTGGAGGCCCCATCCCTGCAACTGTTCAAGGTCAGGCTGGATGGGGCTTTGAGCAACTAAATCGAGTGAAAGAAGTCCCTGCCTATGGCGGGGGGGTTGGACTAGATATCTTTAAAGGTCCCTTCCAACCCAAACCATTCTATGACTATATTATTCTATAATAAAGTGTCTGCAGCTAAATGTAAATGCTTCCAAAATTGAGGGGGGAAAAAAAAATCATACAGACTTCAGGAATAGATAGTGTTTGGGATTTTACTTCTTCATACCTGGGAAATAATTTTATCATATTCTGTGCCTATTCATACATAAATAAAATAACGTATGGTTGTTAACTTAAGCAGCAATTCAACTATTTTCCTCATTCCAACTCCCAGGTCTTTATTTAGAACTTCTGAAAACAAACATGATGCCTTCATTGAGCTATCAATAAAGAATTAGAATGTAGAACTGTATGCAATGTATGTGGAACTTTTAAAGATGCCTAGACATTTTCAAAGCTTAAAACAAGTACTTGTTGAACTGACTACGAAAACTAGTTTTGATAAAGGATATTATTATTTAAATTTTTTTAAACACTCAAGAAAATGTCCCCCCAAAAAAGCCCTACACAGGGTCAGAGGTCATCCTATTCTAAAGGTGATCTTTGAAAGATAAAGAATTTCATCTGCTAACAGCATAAAAATGTTAGAAAATCAAAGAAAGTTCAGGATAGCATAGGGGTTTTTTTAAGATATTATGAGCAGTAAAAATGTAGGTCAAACACAGATGCATATGGTGACTCTACAAATATTGGGAGAGGAGAGAACACATAAATATTGCATAATTCATTTTCCTGTATTTAAAACTAAGCAAAAAAATAGATAGGCACCACAAGCTTGATTCAGGCAGGCATCTATTGACATTTGAGATGTCTCATTCTGCCTCCAGATGCTACTCCAGCAGATCACAGGTCTCATGCAGATTCTGTGTAATATCCGCCAAGCCATGAGTATTTGATGGTTTCTTAAATAGTGCTAGAAGCCTCATTTTTAGGAAATCAAATTGAGCCCTTGTGACAGCATCGATCGAAGACAGCGTTTTACATCTCTAAAGAAAGTTCTCAGATACAGTGCACTAAAAAAATCTCTATTTTCAAACCAAGAAATCAAAAAGTTGGAAAGAAACTATCCAGTCAGTTCTCTGAACCAGAGAAGCTACAGGGTGACTCACAGGAGGAAACTGAAGAATGGCAGGATGGTCAGTGGCAAGAGATTAGCCAGAGATTACCCAGACATTATAAATCAGTCAGGCTGATGCTAATCCTTTGTAAACAGATTGGTTTTGTAGCTAAACCAGAGGCCTCCTGCATCCATAGAAGTACTGCACACTAAGCACAAGATTTAATTTATATTAGCTTTTTTTGAACTCAGATATAATACAGTAAACATAGCAAACAATATATAACAATTTTTGTACCCAATGGTCCTGTAAAAACAAAATTGCTTTTGCTAGGAATGGGCCACACTAACTAGGTCTTACTGTGCAAGGCCCCAGTACTGGCATCCTAGACTTGTAATCAGCTTGTTAAGAGAGCTTGCTGTTTGAAGTGGAATTCAGTACCAGGTGCCTCCTGTTATCATGTGAAGTTGAAGCATGGGACGTCTTGAAAGTATGGGCACAGATTGAGAAGAGAGGCCTGAGAACTATAAACAAGAAGCTGATGGTCACCTACTGGTCGTTGAGGAAGGGCAACATTAAGAACTGGCTAAACTACTCTTGCTTTACGACAAGAAGATGCAATTAAGCATGAAAGAAAAACAACCAAGTGACAGAATAAGGTACCTGCTACAGCCTGAAAAATAACCCCACCTAAGCATCAGCCAGGCTGTAGTTCAGGAACAGAGGTACAGGGCTGAAAAACTCATATGAAAGGAGATCTCAGATTTGAGGGTGACAGTAGGGGAAAGTAAGTGCTTTGAATTTGCAGTGCTAATGCTTAATAATGATAAAGAACTAGCCAGCAGCAAAGTGTGCTGTTAATGAGTATTAATGTAGTGCAGTTTTGGTTTACTGTTTAAAATGGCCTCACTTATCAGTCTTCCAAATATGACAATCAAAATCTTAAATTTTCTGATTGCATACGTATACACATACGCAACAGTTTCATCTGAGCTCTTGCAAGGAAGGTTTGCAGGTACTCTAGTCAGTAAGATGTAATGGAAGGGGTCACACTGAGATATACTGTGTTTTCTTACAGGATCACAGACCTGGTTAACAGCAGTCCACGTTCAGAGGCCACAGACTTCAACATTAAGTTATTTAGTACCAAAAGATTATTTTCAGAAAAATATGATGTATCATACACTTAGCATGGATGAAATGAGAATTTAATGAGATTTCAAAATGTAATAGCAAATCCTAATGTGCACCACATGTTAATTCTTTGTATGACATTATTTGAGTAAGGGAAAAAAAATTCTCATTCTAATGTTGTGTACAAGACATGTTTTTAGGCCACAATGTCTGTGATCTATTACTTATCACTAAGGAGAAAAATGTCTAGAAGGAACCTAGCATGAGGTGAGAGGGATCCTTCCCAAGTATGCATAGTATCTGCATTTCAAAGAGAATTCGTACACGTTACAGCTAAACAGACACCCACAATAAGAATTCAATGGCTGGAAATCAAGCTTTACTACATATGTAAAAAAACCCCACCAAACGGAACCAACCCAGAACAACAAAGGAACGTAACGGAAGTGATACTGGATATTGCAAGCATTGTAGCAAGGATTTTAATGACCCTCAATTTAAAGCTAGTTCCATCTTTCAATATTATACAGGAAAAAACTTAATTTAAAATTTAAAATTATTAAACATTCCCTTGTGAATATAAGAAAAATGAAGAGACTAAATTAAAATCTAAAATACATTAGTGTTGTTCTTGGAAACACGTACAAGATGGGCTCCCTGGTTCAAGAAGGACAGAGATCTGCTGGAGAGAGTCCAGCAAAGGGCTACGAAGATGATTAGGGGATTGGAACATCTCTCTTATGAAGAAAGGCTGAGGGACTTGGGTTTTTTTAGTCTAGAGGAAAGAAGACTGAGGGGTGATCTTATCAATGCTTATAAACACTTAAAGGGAGGGTGCCAGGGGGATGGGAACAGTCTTTTTCAGTGGTGCTCAGTGATAAGACAAGAGGTAACGGGCACAAACTTGAACATAGGAAGTTCCATCTTAACATGAGGAGAAACTTCTTTACTTTGAGGGTGGCAAAGCACTGGCACAGGCTGCCCAGAGAGGTTGTGGAGTCTCCCACTCTGGAGACATTCAAAACCCGCCTGGATGCTGTCCTGTGCATCTTGCTGTAGGTGACACTGCTCTGGCAGAGGTGTTGGACTAGATGATCTCCAGAGGTCCCTTCCAACCCTGACCATTCTGTGATTCTGTGAAGATGTTAATCTCGTCTTGGGAGCGTGGCCTCACCTCCATATCAAGAAAGAAGTGATAGCCTGTTGTCCCACATACAAACTTCATAGCTAATTACATACATGTAACATTGTACTTCCCACTTCAAATGCATTTAATTTACTTTTTCACTTCTTATGTTTCAATATTTAAGATAATTCCTTAGACCTTAGTTTTAATGTAGTTACTGGGGGAAAAAGTTGTATCTTTAAATTAGCCACTTTCCCACCTGATTAAGTTTCTTCCACAGGTTGAGAACAGGCGAGAGTTCAGTAGACCATATTTCTCTGTCAAATTTGCAGCCAGCAGTTACTGACCTGCTCAGGATCCGAAGCTGTGAAATGACCTGAGTGATGAGAATACAAATGCAAATGTTGAAGAAGGATAAACAAACCTTGGTAGAAAAATGTGATACAATAGCAAAACCACTCCGATTCATCTATGGACTATACTTTTCTGCATACTTAATTACTAATCATGATCTATTCAAACAACAAACAATACCCATATCCAAATATAGAACATACTTGAGCCTCATTTATATTAAGCAAAGAAACAATAAAAATCCATATTTTTCTTATCAGTCATTGTCTTTGTTCAACTATAATTTAAAAACTAACGAGGTGTATAATTAATTAAAAAACCTACAAAATCTACAGACAAAACTCAAGCTCTGCCTTTAACTAGGCTTCATCTGTAATTAAAAAAAGAGAAACAAAACCCCAGAATATGTTACTAAATACATATAGTACCTACCAGGCATCAAAACTCCAAGACAATTATAATCAATACATTCTGATCTCACATGGATCTCTTACTTACTAAGATATTCATGCTACCTCAAATTATTTAAATGCATATTTACTAGTTTAAACAAAGGAAGCAAGCTATTAAAAGAACAACTACAAAACTTCCAGAAAGAAGGGGACCTTCCAGTTCATTAGATCCAACAGCTTTTTACTGTTAGCAACCCTGGTAACTCCACACAGAAAGCGATCAAATAGATGTATACATTTATGAAGAAAGTATACTGAAATTAAAATTCTTTAGTAATATTGCAGTCTGTCCTGCCTGCATATAAAACCCCTGGTATTTTCTTTCAGCTAAATTTTATTTTTCACAGTGCATTTTTTGTAAGCCATGCTAAGAGAACAACTTACTAATTCTCTCCTCTTTTACTTGATTTCAAAGAACTAAACTTGGTAATAAAAAACTTATTAATCGTTCAGAAGGACTGGACTATTTAATTGTTAGAATGAGGCAGGAAGTCAAGTTGTTTCTGCTGTGTTTTGACTTATTTTTTATTCTTGAAAGATATGCAATGATGTAGCGTTTTGTTTTTCATTTTCTTTTGCTGAAGCAAAGAGCAGCTTCTTATTTATTAGCTTTGATAGGGACTACGAAGCACTACAAGATGACAGTACACGGAACCATTATTTTAACTTCTATAATATTTGCTGTAATTTTATTCTTATATTAATGTCTTACAGGACATAAAATAAAAATTAAATATACAGAAAGTATAAATATATAAAATCTATCTGTATAACATATAAACCTATATTTAGAAAAACATACTTTTAATTAAGCTAAAATAGTATTTGTTTTCATGGAAAGCTCACTTCTTAATATAATGTTAATTCTGAAAATAATCTTTTTAATTCCCTCAGAAATGACAATATAATCTGTTGTCCTAGAGAATTATGCATACTCTGTGATTCCAGAACTCAAAAATGATGTAAATAGGATTTTTATTTCTCCTTTATATTTAAGGAATTAAAAGTGAAATGAATTCGAAGCCCTAAAAACTCCTATTAGTTGATGAAAGTCATAGTCTGTTATAATAAAGCACTTTAGTCATGACCCTGCAACTTGGTTTGCAAAGAGGTACATGCATACCTAATGAATACCTGGAAGAAGCATCTTACTGTACTAAAGCCTTACCTTTGTCTTGCCTGAAGTAAACTGCCAGAAAGGAAGGCAAGGAGAAGTTGCAGTCAAGGGAAAGGAGTAGCTGGAGTGAACAGAGCTTTGCCTAGGAACAGGTTACGAGCCAGCTGAGAGCTTACGAGCAGAGATCGGAAGACAGACCAACAAAGGTGGTCCTTTAGTAGGCGTGTGCTAGACTCCTTGCTCAAGAAAGTAGAGGAAGCCTTCTTCTGACAACAGCAATCACAAACCTTCATACTCATGGGAGACTTCAACCAACCCAGTATCTGCCATGAGGGCAATATGACAGGGTCCGAGAAATGCAGATTTCTAGAATTTGTTGAAGACAATTTCTTTATACAGGCAATCAATTAGCCAATCACAGGAGATGCTCTACTGAATCTGTTGCTAATAAACCATGAGGAACTGGTAGAAGATGTGAAGGTTGAGGGCTGCCTTGGCTCCACCACCCATGAGACTGTGGAGTTTAAAATCCTGAGAGAAGAGAGCAAGGCAAGTAGTAGAATCACAACCCTGGACCTCAGGAGAACAGATTTCCGCTTAATCAGGGATCTTCTTGGCAGGATCCAATGGGCAACTGCCCTGGAGGGCAAAGGGGGTCAGGAAAGTTGGTTAATCTTCAAGAACAAATTCCTCAAAGCACGAGAACAGTCCTTTCTGATGTGCAGGAAGCAAGCATGATAAACGAGCCAAAGAACAAGCATGGCAGAAGATCAGCATGGATGAAGAGGAAGATAGTGATCTCCAATGTGAAAAGGTAATCCACAGAAGACGGGACTAGGAATGGACTACCCAGGAGGGATATAAAGATATTGCTCAAGTATGTTAGGATGGAGTGAGGAAAGCCAAATCTCAGCTGGGTTTGAAACTAGCAATGTGTGCGAAAGCCTACAAGAAGGGCTTCTGCAAGTATTCTGGTAGCTAAAGGGAAGAAAAGAAAATACAAGCCACTGCTCAGTATAGCTTCTGTTATGGAAAATACCATTTCATCCTCTCATTCCCGTAACTTAATTTTAAACTTTAACAATTCTTTGTGTGCTCTAGCTATTGTGTACAGCAGAAAAGATTCTTGTTTAATTTAGCAAAAAATCATTTTCTCTGAGCAACGTTTTGATCATAGTATCTTTATCATTCCTGTTATTCTTCCTCCTTTTCACTCTGCATACAGGCAAATGTTCTGACAAGCAATACAGATAATAAACACATATTTGTGCCTTCCAGATATTATTCTTTTAGCTATAGTTCAAGCTCTTATAATTTGTTTTTGGATAGTTGCATGCCATCATTTGCAAAGAAATAAAACATTTATAACAGATATACTTTAACTGGTAATTCAGTATGCAATACTTCATATAAACTTGCGTATTTATACTATAAAGCTGCAAAAAGTTTATATGATTGCTTTGTGAATGTGCAGTTTCAAAAATATTAACTATTGTATTCTTTTTTAAGTGCCTTCATAGGTACAAAAACATAGCTCCATATAGTTGAAATGAATTTGAGAAGTTGCGACTGTAAGATCAAGTAATTAAAGTATTTTCTAACTCTAGTGTATAGGGTTAGCTATTTCTAATTATCTAATTATAGAATTTGTCAATATAATTTAAATAGGAAATACACTATCTATCCATTATTTCAATCTTTGTTCTTCAGTGCACCTGTATCTGTTTCTGCTTTGTATATTTTACCAAAGTAGCTCAAAGATATTGGGATGTGAGTATCAAAAGTTGAGCACATATAAGTATTGAATCAAAAGAAATCAAGTTTTAATTCTCAGTGCTATAGAGTACTGTGACTACTATGACCTTCATCAAATGTTCACAGAAATTCTTTAACTCTTTCCAGTTCACCCCATTTCTTCTCTCAAGTATAACAGGTATGATGGTAGCATAACTTACTACTAAAGTTTCCACGACAGCACGCTGTTTTAAACTGACTGTAATTTTTAAAAATTAATGGGTTGGGCTGAAACTTTGTGTACTGGCAGCTCTTTCAGCCTGAATACCTGTAGAAAATTTTAGCCTAGAGTAGTCATTCACCTTCAGAAACACAGGAAAATACATTTTAGTCATGTCAAAATAGTCAGGCTGACCTCATCTTTGCATTGCTTCAGCATCCCAAACTTTTGCTAAGAGACAGCGAATTTGATGGACAATTTTTTGCATGCCATTTTTAACATCCATGAAATCTGTCCAAATTTAGGAAAGATTTAGAGATTGTAAAATAGTTACTCATATTACTGCTTAAGTATGCTGACAAGCTTGATTTTAGAAATTGAATGGCATAAGCATTTTATTCTCGCGAATCACAGCGAAGTTTCTTACAGTGCTGACCAGTCTGTGCTACTTCAGATCACCTGAAGCCCGAGAAAGAATTTACTCAGTACTGTCAAATCACTGTCTTTCTGAATGTTATGCAAATGAAAAGGGAATTATTTTTTTATAGGATCATAGAATAGTTCAGGTTGGAAGGACCTCAGGAGATCTTTAGTCCAACCTCCTGCTTGAAGCATGGCGAGCTCCGAGATCAGACCAGGTTGCTCAGGGCATTACCCATCCTGGTCTTGAAAAATCCCAAGTACAGAGACTGCACTACCTTTCTGGATGACCTGTTCCACTGCTTTATTGTCCTAATGATGAAAAGATTTCCCCTAATATGCAATCTGGAACTTTCTTGGTACAGTTTATGTCCTGTAAAAACAAGACAGTCAAATGCACGGATTGGGACAAAGAAAGTGTTAAGATTGGGAATGACCTTTCTAAAACCATGAATGAGATGTATTTCCCTATTAGAATTACCAGGTGTATCAAAAGCTCTCCCAGGTTATGTGATATGTTTGCAGTCACTCCACGGAACTGTTTTCACCTCTGGGCAAGAGAAACAAGTTTGGAGTTGGAAGGGAAACTGGATTTAAAAGAAAGAAGAGTACCAGGAATACATTCCTGGGGGCCATATGAAAGACAAAAATGGCTCTGTAAGGTGGCAGGACAGGAATGAGCACACAGACTGGATGAGTACCTAGAAGGAGACCTTGATTCAGCTGACAAAGGGAATATGATTAGGAATCTGTATTTAAGGAGACAAAATAATTCTTGGGTTGAGAGAGAGCACTGTACGTAGTCACTTAAATCAAACTTAAAACAGAGCACAAATTCACCCCACCTACCCATAGGCACTTACTTAAAGCTTACTTAAAACTTACTTGAACTACAAAGATTGCCACCTTAGCCTCCCTACATAATCAATAGACAGATCTTAAATGGGCTAATTTGTCCTACAGAAGGCTCTCCTGTTGAGTACATAGGAAAAGTAAGTTCCTTACACAGGTACTTTAGATAGATGGGTCTATGTTGTCGGAATGAGGATTTTCACTTCCTGGAAACCTAACTTCAAAACTCAAGAAGAATTCAGGCTCCTCTCACTGCACTATATATATGTTACCATCAGGGCAACTTATAAACAACTTTGGATACTTACTCTAGGGTGAGATTAATCGTGTCTTAAACACGATACTTCTATGACCACAAAGAGAGACTAGAAGGGACTAGCACAGAGGCAGACATCTAGGTCTGTTGAATCATCTCTGCACTCTAGTTTGGAAAGGTATCTAGGTATGTACTTACAATACTAAGGAAACTGAAAATCTAATCATAGTTGTATAATACAGGGTACTCAAAATAAGAGTACTTTACACAATACCTAACCTTTGAATACTCATCCTTGTTATGGCAACATATTCTTTTAATATATTATACACTAAAAGCTCTTATATATTGTGCTACTCCAGTCCAAACATACATCTAAATATTCTGAATAATGATAAGAGTGAAAAAAATCGACCAGAAAGCAGGAAAACAGTGCCATCACTGGAAATATGGGAGGGATGGAAAGAAAGGTAATAAAAATATAAAAGCAATCACCAATAATGCTCTTTTTAAAGAGGGGTGGGAAGATTATTCAGAACCTTGAGTCTTTGCAGAAGCCACCTGTTTTAAGTAAAGTCAACTAACCATAACAGTATTTAAATAAAAATTCAGCAGAGAACAGTGCCTCTAATAACTGTGAACAACATACAAGAACAGCTACTGAATATCTTCTCCATTCTTAGAGGAAAATTCATACACTGTATGGTTTTTTTTGCGTTGTCAGCACAGGAAGATATAAATTGCATACATTAATAAAGGCGGAGTAGTCAAATTTGAAACGTCAATATTTATTTACCTAGTTATTAAATAATTTGTGAATCTCAGCTTTTTAATCTATTGCATACTTTATGGGTTTCTGTGGATATATGCTGCTATGATATTGACCAACACATTATAGTAAAAACCGCACATATTTAGAGAAATCAAGACAGATAATGAACAGAATGGAAAGCAATGAAGACAATGAATGATCCCATGTGGCTTCATATGGAACTCCTAGAAAGTCATGTTTGTCCTGAAAATTAAAATAAAAAATCATGGAAAAATAAAAATGAGATTTTAACTTTTCCTTCCCTGGAACTTTGATAAAAACAGATTTCTAGGAACACAAAATCTATTTCCGTTCTTTAGTCATGCACAAGATGCGGAAAATGTCTTGCCTTCAGTGATTCACAGCTACTGCAAAAACTGCTACTTCACAAATACAATATATAATAAACATGGGCTTCTATCTAAATCTTGTATTTATTTCATAAGCAATCTATCTTACAAATCATACAACAAAATCAAATTTTACACACAGTATTACAACTTGAAAAAAGGAAAGTAATAAAGTAAATAATATATTGTGAAATTCTATGTCACTGAATTAAAAAAAAAAATTAAAAATCTAGGATCAATCATTTCTGACCTAAATATGATTACTGTTCTAAGAATACAAAACAGAAAAGATTTGCTAGTCAGATAACTGCTATGTTTTCAAGACTAAGGAACAGATTAAAGGATTTTTACTTTTGTACAAAAAGCTAATGAACTCCTCTCAGTAAATCTACAGACATCAAAGCAGAGACTCTACTGCCATCTACCAGTTTTAAAAGGATGCAGTCTTTGCACAGAAACCATTTCTATGTTTCATTTCTCTGAATGAAGCAATATATCCCTTTATACAGCTGTTCAAGGAGATATTTCTGTTTTTATAAGACTTTACAGCTCAAACTAAAATATGAAGTTATAACATAGTCACTTTGGTAAATACTGGGAAAGTAGTAACTCAGTGCAATGCAACTATGTCTTCATTGTGTCAAGATAGGGAATGGGTTTCAGTTTGATATACCTTCTGACAGAACTACATGCTTCTATACTGTTCCTTATAGTTTGACTGCAGTTACCCACACGGCTGTGAAAGTAGTAGACTGAGCTGCCAATGCAATCTCTGACTTTCAGTCTCTTTGTATCCCTTACCCTCTCTGCAAGAACAGGGTCCATGGAGGATGTTAGGACGAAGGCAATTTAATGGCATTCATAACCAAATCATTCATACTTCAAGTGGATGAGTAAGAAACAGTGTAGGTCTAGGCTTGCTCTTCTGTTGTTTGCTAAAGGCCACCTCAAAGCTGCACATTCCCTCAATAAGGTTGTGAAGTAGGACTGGACTCAGTATAGACATAGATGCCTTCTTAATCAAAATGCAAAGCAAACGAGGGAAAGACATTGACACCATCTATATCTTCCTTTATACAGAGGAGGATCATATACCCTTGATGCCAGGAAGATCCTCTGTAGAGCAGGGATTCAGTAGAGAAGGAAGAAAATCAGCAGGATGCTGCAGATGGACAGCACAAGCCAACTACTGACCCAGTCAATATTTTAGTTGCACCTTCTCCCGAAGAATAACTAAGGATTTTATGTAGAGGTGGTTGACCTTAGCTAAGTACACACCCTGGTAAAATTTAAGAAAACCAGAAAACTGCAGCCTGTTCTTAGAAGAGAACAAACTTCTCAAATGCAGAGCACCAATATATTCATATACATAGCATAAATCCTACGGGAATTAATAAGGCTGCTTGAAGCGCTGCATTGATTCACTGCAATGGTAAAGAGCTGTGTTTTCCGACAGAGCACAGTACTGTCTTCCATTCCATTATGTGGCACAGCACATTTCTGTCATGCAGCACCACAGGTATATACAAAATACTCCCCATATTTTAAAAATTCTTGTTAAGTACTCAGATCACTTAATTGCAGGGTAATAACAAACAGTTTGGCATTACTCATCAGTTTCTGCTAGAGCCTATTAGTCATGTATTTGTGATGTGGGATGCATTTAATAAATGTCAGTAATTATATGCTCTGCACAGCTGATACAAGGGTTATATAAATGCTAAATTATTTTAAGAAAATAGATTTATGTTCATCCTGACATCTATAGCAATAACATAACAAGTTCAAGAATAATTTCAATTACATTCTTTTCAATAATTATACCCATATTACTCTATGTGACATGATTAGAATTATGGAGGAGCAGTAGCTATAAAATTAGGTACCAGTGCTGAGAGTCCTGTTGAGCTAGACTTTGAAAGAGAAAATTTAGTCTGTTGACAAACACACAAGAAACTACAGCTATCATTATATTACAATTGCACCTTGGAAAATAACTACACATCACAGCCCCATTATTCTATACGCAGTAGAAACACTGCAGTCAGGTATACGACTGTAATATCGGGTGGACATACTCACCCTAACTGTACTTTAGCTGACTTGGGTAACAAAAGCAGTGGAGACTGGTGCGTACTCTCAAGCACGATCCAGCAATCTAAGAGTTCCAGGTGTCCTTGTACACCCTACACATGCTCTCTCTGTTGCTGTCATTAACAAGGTAAAAAACAGCACTGGAACTGTACTACAATCATACATCTGACCACCTTTAGGAAGATGGAGAACAGTTTTAATATAAGTAAACAAGATATGCAAGGAATGGTTGGAGGAGGTACAGAATCAGCCAGTGACTCGCTGAAAACCAGAGCAGGTCAGCAACTAAGTTTAAAAAAAGAACCCAAGGATAAAATGCTGTTTTACTGAAGTCAGTGAGATCACTGCAATTACATTTAATGAGGCAACATTCACTTCACGTTTCCCGACCCTGGTTCTTACTTGTTTACCTTACTAGATTGCCCTACGCTGTCTTCCATTATTAGTTTACTATTAATTTTAACTCAACAAGTATTAATCACAAAATTAAAAATAACTATAAAAAAGATAATTGGATTTTTCTACAAAATTTCTAAGTTTCAAGCACAGACAGAAGAGTACCAGTAATTATTTTAAATGAGTGCTATATTTAGCAGCTACACTAAGGTATGATGAGCTATTCTTTTTCACTTCTAATGGATTTAATTAAAGAAATTGTTTCTCTTTAAGCAATCACATCTATAAAAAGAATGCATTCAGTATGAGATTTCAGTACTAGTGCAATTTCTGCAGAGTGTATAGTTAGGCAACATGCTTTTTGCCTGATTTTGTAAACCTGACTTTGTTCAGATATCATAATTTACTTAAGTCATCCTGATGTAATGTGTGAACATTATTTCTGTATGTTGAGTTTCTGCTAGAACAAACTCTTAAATTTTCAAATGATTCAACTGCCCTTCGTCATGAGTATGGAATGTCATGGTACGAATATATGAAAGTAAGAATGAATACAGACACAGGTCATTTCTACAAGCTTTTAAATACTTTCTGTAACAACGTGCACTCTAATCCTGTACACATCCAAATTGATATTTATAGCAGTGATCTGCAAGATGAGATTTTTACCGAGTATGAGAAATAAAACACACAAGCTTTATACTATGTCGAAGAACTGCATCAACAAATTTTTCATGGGAATTATACCTTAAAATCTTGAATAAAATTCATGAGACACCTGCTAACTTATAAAATTTTAACTAAAATTAAGAGTTACCTTTCAGTCACAGAAGCCATTTTAATACCATTATTTGTAACTGTGTATCTTTATTTCAAAATGTATGTGAAAAAGCTGTATTATTAATGATGACATTACTGAAGGAAATTTCTAAAGTGCTGGTTAACAGCCAACATTGCAAATGCCAACTGGAATTATTATTTTTATATATGATGAGGATAGGCATGAGGTAAACTGCAGAGTAAGATTCTGGACTTTATGAAAGCAGACACTGGTTTATTCAGGGAACTATAGACAGACAGGAACAGCCTCACATTTACAAGCCCTGGTCCTCATGGGGGAATTTCAACCACCCCAATATCTGTTGGAGGGGCAACACAGCAAGGCATAAGCAATCCAGAAGGTTCCTGGAATGCATTGATGACAACTTCCTTCTCCAAGAGACAGAGGAACCAACAAGGAGAGGTGCCATGCTGGACCTTGTTCTCACCAACAAGGAGGGGCTAGTGGGGAATGTCAAGCTCAAGGGCAGCCTTGGCTGAAGTGACCATGAAACGGTGAAGTTCAAGATTGTTAAGGCAGCAAGGAGGTCACGCAAGCTCACTACACTGGACTTCAGGAGAGCTGACTTTGGCCTCTTCAGGGATCTGTTTGCTAGAATACCATGGGATAAAGCATTGGAGGGGACAGGGGCCCAAGGATCACCTCCTCCAAGCTCAGGAGCAATGCATCCCAACAAAGAAGGAGTCAGGCAAAAAAGCCAGGAGGCCTGCGTAGATGAACAAGGAGCTCCAGGACACACTCAGAAGCAAAAAGGAAGCCTACAGAGGGTGGAAGCAAGGACAGGTAGCAGGGGAGGAATACAGAGAAATTGTCCAAGCAGCCAGGGATCAGGTTAGGAAAGCTAAAGCCCAGATAGAGGTAAATCTGGCCAGGGACATCAGGACCAACAAGAAAAGCTTCTATAGGTACATCAGTGACAAAAGGAAGACTAGGGAAAATGTGGGGCCTCTCCGGAAGGAAATGGGAGACCTGATTACCAGGGATATGGAGAAGGCTGAGATACTCAATAACTTTTTTACCTCATTCTTCACTGGCAAGTGCTCTAGCTGCACCACCGAAGTTGCAGAAGGCAAAGGCAGGGACTGGGAGAATGAAGAACCTTACACTGTAGGAGAAGATAAGGTTTGAGACCATCTAAGGAACCTGAAGGTACACAAATCCATGGGACCTGATGATATACATCCGCGAGTCCTGAGGGAACTGGCAGATGAAGATGCAAGCCACTATCCATTGTATTTGAGAAGTTGTGGCTGTCCAGTGAAGTTCCCACTGACTGGAAAAGGAGAAACATACCCTCAGTTTTAAAAAGTGAAAAAAGGAAGACCCAGGGAACTACAGGCCAGTCAGTCTCACCTCTGTGCCTAGCAGATCCTCCTGGAAACTCTGCTAAGGCACATGGAAAACAAGGTGATTGGTGATAGCCAACATGGCTTCAATAAAGGAAAATTATGTCTGACAAATTTGGTGGCCTTCTATGACGGGGTTACAGCACTGGCAGACAAGGGAAGGGCAACTGACATCATCTACCTGGACCTGTGCAAAGCATGGGACACTGTCCCACACAACATCCTTGTCTCTAAATTGAAGAGACACAGATTTGACGGATGGACCACTCAGTGGATACGGAACTGGCTGGATGGTCACACGCAAAGCATTGCGGTCAACGGCTTGATGTCCAAGTGGTGACCAGTAACAAGTGGTGTTCCTCAGGGGTCAGTACTGGACAGGATCCATTTAACATCTTTGTTGGTGACATGGATAGTGGGATTAAGCACACCCTCTACAAGTTTGCTGACAATACCAAGCTGTGTGGAGTGGTCGACACACTGGAGGGGAGGGATGCCATCCAGAGGGACCTGGACAGGCTGGAGAGGTGGGCCTGTGCAAACCTCATGAAATAGAACAAGGCCAAGTGCAAGGACCTGCACGTGGGCCGGGGCAATCCCATGCACAAATACAGGCTCAACAGAGAATGGATTGAGAGCAGCCCTGAGGAGAAGGACTTGGGGGTCTTTGTGGATGAGAAGTTCAACATGACCCAGCAATGTGCGCTCGCAGCCCAGAAGGCCAACCGTATCCTGGGCTGCATCAAAAGAACAGTGTTCAGCAGGTTGAGGGAGGTGATTCTGCCCCTCTACTCTGCTCTCGTGAGACCCCACCTGGAGTACTGTGTCCAGCCCTGGGGCCCCCAACATAAGAAGGACATGGAGCTGTTGAAGCGGGTCCAAAGGAGGGCCACGAACATGATCAGAGGGCTGGAGCACCTCTCCTGTAAAGACAGGCTGAGAGAGTTGGGGTTGTTCAACCTGGAGAAGAGAAGACTCCAGGGAGACCTTACACCAGCCTTCCAGTACCTAAAGGGGGCCTACAGGAGAGCTGGGAAGGGACTCTTTATCAGGGAGTGGTAGAATGAGGGGTAATGATTTTAAACTGAAAGAGGGTAAATTTATAACAGATATTAAGAAGAAATTCTTTCATATGAAGGTGGTGAGACACTGGAACAGGTTGCCCAGCGAAGTTGTAGATGCCCCATCCCTGGAGGTGTTCAAGGCCAGGTTGGATGAGGCTTTGAGCAACCTGGTCTAGTGGGAGGTGTCCCCGCATATGGCAGGGGGGTTGGAACTAGATGATTTTAAGGTCACTCCCAACCCAAACCGTTCTATGATTCTATGAACTGTTACCCGAATCCCATGAGAAGTCGGTGTAATTGGAGACAGCATAGTGGACAGCACATTACTGTCAGCTGATTAAAAAGGGAAATAAAGGAGTATTTCTGAGTGATCTTCAGAACAAATCACCTCTTTGTGCAGAAAGATTACGATTTTCAGCAGAATGACTGGGTGAGCAGAGTGTCGCAGTGAATTGAAAGACGAAAAAAAAGGAACATATAAGAAGCAGAATCAAGGACAGAGAAAGAAAGAACATAAAAAACACTGCTTGGGAACTTCAGAATGAAATTAGAAAAGCCAAAACCCAGCTGGAGATAAGACTACTAGGGAACATCAAAGGTGAGATGGTTTTCAACATACGTGCAAAAGTTCAAAGAAAATGGGTCATTTGACAAATGCAAGAGAACATAAGTGAGGTATGGTACATAAAAGCCTGAAGTATTCAATGGCCTCTGTGCGTGGTTTAAGGAAGGAAAAGAACAGCTAATAACAGGAGAGTAACTGTCTACTTAGAGAACATGAACATACTCATACATGAACATGGAATTAAATCCAGTTGGTGGCAAGTCACAAGTGGTGTTCCCCAGGGCTCAGTACTGGGGCTGGTTCTCTTTAATATCTTTATCAATGATCTGGACGAGGGGATCAAGTGCACCCTCGGTAAGTAAGCAGATGACACCAAGTTACGTGGGAGCGTTGATCTGCTTGAAGGTAAAAAGGCTCTACAGAGGGATCTGGACAGACTGGAATGATGGGCCGAGGCCAACACTTGGGTCATAACAACCCCATGCAGCGCTATAGGCTTGGGGAAGAGTGGCTGGAAAACTGCCTGGCGGAAAAGGACCTGCAGGTGTGTTGGTCGACAGCTGGCTGAATATGCACCAGCAGTGTGCCCAGGTGGCCAAGAAGGCCAACAGCATCCTGGCCTGTATCAGGAATAGTGTGGTGAGCAGGATTAGGGAAGTGATTGCCCCCCTGTACTTGGCACTGGTGAGGCCCCACCTCAAATACCGTGTTCAGTTTTGGGTTCCTCACTACAAGAAAGACATTGAGATTCTGGAGCATGTCCAAAGAAGAACAACAAAGCTGGTGAGGGGTCTAAAGCACAAGTCTTATGAGGATTAGCTGAGGGAACTGGCATTGTTTAGCCTGGAGAAAAGGAGGCTGAGGAGAGACCTTATTGCCCTCTACAACAACCTGAAAGGAGGTTGTAGCGAGGTGGGAGTCCGTCTCTTTTTCCAGGTAACAAGCTACAGGACAAGAGGAAATGGCCTCAAGTTGTACCAGGGTAGGTTTAGATTGGATATTAGGAAAAATTTCTTCACCAAAAGTGTTGTCAAGTATTGGAACAGGCTGCCCAGGGAAGTGTTTGAGTCACCTTCTCTGGAGGTATTTAAAGACGGGTAGATGTGGTGCTCAGGGACATGGTTTAGTGGTGGACTAGTGTTAGGTTTGCAGTTGGACTCGATGATCTTAAGGGTCTTTTCCAATCTAAATGATTCTATGACTCTACTCAAATGAAATTCAGATGAGATTCACCCATGGCTTCTGGCCAATGTGACAGTAACGCTGCTCTGTACTGTATATGAAAAATCATGGCAATCAGAGAAAATCCTTACTGCTGGTAAGGATAACATTATGCCTGCCTTAAGAAATGGATGGATGGATGTTGTGATTCATGGAATGACAGACTATTCCACCTAATCTCTGTCCCTGGAGAGACCATGGAACAAATCAATATGGAATCCACTTCCAAATACCACAGGAAAAAAGAAAGCAATCAGAAACAGCCAACATGGCTTTACCAAGACCAAACAATGCTTGACCAACCTCGTTGCTTTCTGTGATGAAATCACTATGTGAATGAGGGAAGAGCAGGGGATACTGCTAATATGACTTTTGACATCATCTTCAATCACATTCCTATTTCGGAAGCTTAGGAAGAACAGACTTGAAGCATGATTTCAACGAAGGGGCTGGGTGGAAAACTGGCTGAATTGCTGGAATCAAATGGTAGTGATCAAGGGCCGGACATCTGGCTGTCAACTAGTGAGAAGGAAACCAGGGTTTGACACTGGGGCCCACACCATTCAATTTCTCCATGAACAACTTGGATGATGGCACACAGTGCACACAGACAAAGCCATAGACAGTCTTTGCAACACTTCCACTTACAGAAGGAGGTTGGACTACATAAACTCCAGAAATGCCTTCTAACCAGCGCCTCTATAATTATGTGATCTAAGAAAACCTTCTAACCAGGATTCCAATCCTTTCATGCCACCTTGTATCGATGTGCATGGCTTTTCCTCTGTTTCTCATGCATTAATTTTAACTCAAGATAGCATTTACATTTTTAACTTAAGTTTTTTTTGTAAAATCTGTCTTAATCTCAAACTGCACTCTTGAAAACTTCCTGTCAGTGGGCAAGTAACAGGTCAGTCTCACAAACACACTCTCGTCCATTAATGTGAATGACAGCCTTGCCTAAGGATGCACAATTAGATGTGGGAACAATTCACTTGCTTTAGCAGTTGAATAACATAAAACTGATAACACACAAATGAAATTTGAAATGTGTTGGTATTTCACTGCCCTGGAATACAAAACAAGAAAAAAAATCTGTTTACTAATTAATAAAACCCCTTTTTCATTTCTTACTATGTCTAAGAAAATTATCAACATCTTTGAGTCAAGCAGTATAACTGCCTGCTTTAAAATAATTGAATTTTCACTTCTTCCTGAACTCTTCAATTTTAAATTGAATATTTACATATGAAATGAAAGTGTGACAACTATATTTGGATTGTTACAACACTCAATACAGAAATGGGAGAAACAACTATGTTTCAATTCCTGTCCCAATGAATATCTAATTTTTCAAATAACTAAGCTTCCAGTAGAAAAGACCTTCCAATTTCTGCATAAGCAACAACCTGGTAGTTATGGCATTTTTTCATCTCTTAAATGGTCATTAAAACATTCATTATACAATTTTTAGAAATGCTGTTGACATTATTATAGAGCTTGATCCAAAGTTCAATGGAAAGAAACAGGTACTTCCAAAAGGTGATTCACCCTTTTATTTTGCATGCCCGTCTACGAATGGCACAAATTATTCCCTGTAGCTGCTTGTTTTTCTTTAGTAACAAAAAAATGGATAACTAGTTAAGATGAGGTGGCTAACATTCATGATTCAAGTTAGATGAGATGAATTACACTGGGGCTTCTTCTTTTTTTAACTTCAATTGCCTCTGAATCAGGCTTATCATATTTTTCTATCACAGTACCTAGACATTTAAAAGAAAAACAAACTTACATGAAATTATTCCAATATCGATCAGGGGAATTTGAAGTGGCTTGAATCAATAAATACATCACAAATCTTTTCTATAGTAGGATTTTAACAAAATATCCTTTAAGAGTTGAACTACAAATCTGACAGAACCTCTGTCTGTATTTCAAAGATACATTTTTATTCCACAAAATCTATTTTTAAAATACCGTTGACCTGTGGGAAATATATTAAAGAATAACATCTGAATAAAATATTTGGTATTAATGCAGGAGGTATTTTAAGAAATACGAAAACACTAATCGAAGAGAATATTGGTGAAGGAAACGGGATTTCACAAGTCTACATAATTCACTCTGTGGCTGGTAGGAATGCATTATTCTTTGGAGATGGACTGTAACATACAGGAAGACTAGATAACCATCAGATTAAGCACCTAACTCTGAGAAAAATAAATCTTTCTTAGATTAATATCATCCTTAGTATAAGAAATATTTTTCTGTTGTTAGTTTATCTGCCATCCTGTAATGAATACCCAAAAGAATATGTCCATACTGGTAAACAAAAGGGGAAGTTTTTGACTTCCAGCAAGAAAGGTAAGGCTCCTTCTCCACCTGCCCATGTGCAATAGTGGAATGAGTAGAAACAGGTGAGGAGGAAAACGTTCTATCTGGGAGGCCTGTGGGCTACCTGAGCCTGACCCATGGATCAGAACCAGTGCCATTCGGAGGCTCTTATGGATGTGACACCTTGTTTGAGAGAGACTAATAGCTAGAGTCCATATGACCAAGTGTAACAAGAGTATCTGCCAACAGGCTTGCTACTAGCAAGCAGAGCTTTAAACTAGGTTTGTCATGCAGTGATGACCAAAGTCCAAAGAGAAATGGAGGGGCAGAAGGTTGGAAGAAAGCACCTAGAGTATAACGAGATAGGAAAGGCATCCCTTTATATATGTCAAACAGCAAGTCGATTCTCTTGTTAACAACGCAAAGCAGCACATTAAAGTTACAGGAATGGTTCGATTCTTTCTGGTGCTTTCATGAATACCAGATGGATTCCACGAAGACACTTTGAAATTAGTTAGATGGGACAGAAAAGCAGAATCAATTATTATCAAATGAGCTGAGACAAATATCTAGGATTAAAAGAAAAAGGAGTATCTCAAGGAACCATCCTTCTGCAATTACTTTCAGATAATAAAAACAATGGAGTTGCTAACTGGGAGAAGTGAGTGATTCCCATCACTCACTCTGAAACAAAAGAGGCGAAGATAAACATGCAGCTGGGTTTGAGAGAAATGTATCTGGGAAAATTAAATTACCTTATAACTCTACCCTGTCACAGAAAATACTAGGCAGATTTGGATTATATTTGAAACTATAAAATTTGTCTGAAACAGGTTCTTAAAGCAAGTAATTTTGTTGCAAAATCTGAACCATCAGAACTGCAGAGTATCACTGGCCTTGTTCAAAAGCAAATAAAATTACAAAGGATAAAATATAGGAGAAATACTCCCAGCAACTTCAGTTGAGGTGACTTGGAACCCGCATATTTGAATTTATAAGAATTCACAGCTCAACATTTTAAATTGGTATATAAAATCTACAATTAAATTGATAGTATTTAATTGAAAAATTGGTAAGAAGCTACAGTCTGTGGACTCTTCAACAATCTGAAGCTCAAAGGATTATTTTACAATTGTGATGCCCTTAAGCACTTTGAAGATGCGGTGGGTTGACCTTAGCTGGCTGTGAGGTGCCCACCAAAGCCACTCTATCACTCCCCTCCTCAGCAGGACAGAAGGGGAGAAAATATTAAAAAAGGCTCATGGGAGATCACTCGGCAATTACTGTCACGGGCAAAACAGAATTGACTTGGGGAAATTAATTTAATTTACTACCAATCAAATCAGAGTAGGTAATAAGAAATAAAACCAAATCTTAAAACACCTTCCTCCCACCCTCCCTTCTTCTTGGGCTCAACTTCACTCCCAATTTTCTCTACCTCCTCCCACTGAGCAGTGCAGCAGGATGGGGAATGGGGGTTGCAGTCAGTTCATCACGCGTTGTCTCTGCTGCTCCTTCCTCCTCACTCTCTTCCCCTGCTCCAGTGTGGGGTCCCACTCAAGTGAGACAGTCCTCCACGAACTTTAAAATGTAAGTTTCAATTATGCATGCACAATGACCCCCAAAAGGTCCTAAAAAATGAACTGCAAGCCCACAGGCTTGCCTTCCACTTGCCATTCCTGGGATGCTGGACACAGAACAATCAAGATGCTGTACTAATATACAGAGAGACTGTAACTATCCTTTACCCTTGCATGATACGTGTGAGAGAGCGTACTCATTTGTCCATGAAAATATCAAAACCAACCTATTCTTCAACCTTACTGAGACTTACCTCTCTCATATGATAGTCTCTGTGAAGCATTATGAATCTGTACGTGGAAAAGAATGCTGAATTCCTGATGTAAGATATTATTAAAATTATTATACACAGTATTCTATACAGAAATCAGCATTAAGCAAACTAGCCACGTTGATTATCACTGGCAGTCAACTTTGAAGAGTCTTGAATAACTTACCAATTACTAAATGGCTTTTTTCACAAAATGCTTTACTGTATTATTGAAGAATGTTTAGGTTAACCAGTCGGCTGATCATACATAGCTACTAGTTACAGGCTGCAGTGATTTGCAGGCACGGCCATTTGACAGGATTTGATGGGATTACACAACACTAACAGAAGACTTTAAATGTTATGCTCTCTAAGGAGTGTCTGTAATGACTAAGTCTGTCGTGCAAAGAACGGAGGAAGACAAAACCATGGCTCTACATTTTCATTTCATCCTCCAGGGTGGTTACTGAGAATACATCATATTAGTTGCAGATATATTTGGGTACAAACTTTATAGCAGGGCCTGTTACAACAGGACAAGAGGTAATGGCTTTAAACTAAAAGAGGATAGATTTAGACTAGATTAAGGAAGTAATTTTTTACACTGATAGTGGTGAAACACTGGCGCAGGTTGCCCTGAGACGTGGTAGCTGCCCCGTCCCTGGAAACATTCAAGGTGAGGTTGGACAGGGCTCTGAGCAACCTGATCTAGTTGAAGATGTCCCTGATCTTTGCAGAGGAGTTGGACTAGATGACCTTTAAAAGTCCCTTCCAATCCAAACTATTCGACGATTCTATGCTAAAGCCTGCACAGAACGAGATAGCTCTTACTGCTTTTTCCAAGGTGTAAAAATGCATATGTAGGCCTGTCCGTTTCAGTCTGTAAAAATTCTATTTATCACATATGATGAATGTTATTTTGACTAAGACACTTTATGTATGGTTCTATTAAAAATTATAATATAGGTTGAAATTGGTTCATAGGAATTCATAAAAGAAAAGAAATATGGTCCCAAGAATAAGAGACAAATACACCAGAGCCAAAAGCCTACTTTGCAAGAAGGTGACTGGAGAAAGATCTAAATTACAGACCCTTCTCATCCACAGAAAACCTAAAGCAAACCTCCACATATTCTGACTGCTCTAATCATTGGTTATAGGTTTGATTGGGAGATTAAGCCACCTGAATACAGGCCAATATACAGACAAATTACAGCATTTATCAGATCAGAAGAAAGGAGCATGACCGTAACCGAGTGTTGAGAACTCTTGCTGAGCATGAGGAAACCTGAGTTGCAGCTGTACAGAAAATCTCTACCTGGTGTAAAACAGACAGGATGAGCTACACTGACTCCTGCAGCTGCACTGTCAGCTGAGTTCTATTTTAACTGCACTGTTCTGCAGAGAGAACATAGCAAGAGATGTGAGATCACTCCTGACCATATTCAACCTAAGGGATGTTGTGTCAAAGGCTTGTTGTAGCAGTAAGTAAGGCAGAACTGAAGAGCCACAGTGAACTCTAGAAATCCAGCCCTTAAAAATTTACCTAGCTCTATCTACATAAGGCAACTAAGGACAAAATCCAGAAAAAACTGTAAGTCATGCTGCTGAAAAGATCAAATCTATTTAAGTCTATTTAATATTTTCTTAAAACCAAAACGGCTCTTACTAGTATGCATACAGTATTAATACTCTCTGAATTACACTACAGAACATTGTAAGACATGATTTGTAACAATTCAATTAGTAATTACCAATATTAGAATAATACAGCTAGCAATATTCAGCTCTTAAATTAGAACTGAAGTTCTCTGCTGGAAAAAAGAAAAGCTGTGAATACAATCAATATTTGCAAGGTTACTGAAAAAATCCATTTCTTTTTAGTGCTGTTTTAGGTTTACCCAAACATAAGCAATGCAGTAGGTTACAGGAGAGATCTCTGCATGATTGCAAAATGCTGCACTGTGCTGCAGCAAATTTCTGCTCCAGCAAAGTATGTTGCTGCAGCAATACAAACTATCATTCCTATACACGAAAAATAAATAATATTCATAGCAAGTCTATATAAAATCTACATTTCTTTTATCTAAGTATTCCATCTTGAGTAATGAAATGATATCATAAAATGTTATCAGACTTCTTGCAATAGAATTACATTAGTTTAACTTCATGGTTAATAGAATAGATCACAGCGTTACCTGTTTCAATACTTATTTTAAGAGATCTTGAACTGATAAAAGATTGCTAATTACAACTTACTTAAAATCAATGTATATCTGAATGATTATTTTAAATCTCTGAATCTACACATATAACTAAAGTTGAAATTGCTGTCAGTTGGTTTAAACAAGTAACTGCAAAGTATGTATGTTTTTAAAAAAAACTACTTCCCCTAATCCTGAGTTCAGTGGTGTAGACGATACAATTCTGTACATCTTTGCATAAGGAAGAAGATTTTAGTAAAAATACAGACTGAGAAATGACAATGGCTAGTAGATGAGAAACTATATGGGACAGCAGCCATAAATACTTTGGCACAGAATCAGTGAAGTAGTGGATACAGTACTAAATTTCACCTTTCTGGTGCTAGTGACGTGGCCACTGAGCTGGTAGCAACTTATTTCTCACTACCTTACTCATTCTGCTTTTCTCTGCTTTAGTTTGGTAATGGATTTATGAGAAACACTCCTGTTAGAAGACAATCATTCCATTTCAGATTGTGAACCATGGTATCACCTGTGGATCTAAGACAGCTGCCAAACTGTCAGAAATGGAATGGGAGTAGGATTCACAGTTAGGTAGAAACACAACTTAAAAAAAAAATCTCCCATTTCTGTTACTTAAATTTCCTAAGACTTAAAGAAGTACCACAAACTATTATTGGAAGGATGACGAATCTCTCATATGACAGAGAAGCATCTCACAGAATGGTAACTAAAGCAGTCTCATATTTTCAAGATTATAATCCATAGTTTATAATCAATGCTATGACAGACCAGTTCAGTAGAGTGCGAGTCTGCATGTAAATGTGTTCATTACCTTTTTCCCTTCACACAGGAACTCTGAATCTATTCTGATTTTGTGGAGGTTAACTAAGGACTTATTTTCAAATATTAGTATTTTTAACAACTGCAGCTCTTAACAAGTTATGTAAGCATAGCTGAAATAAATAAAATAATCCGCAGTCTACCGTGTATCTGACAGAAACAAAAGCGATCAAAGTTGATGTTTATGTAAAAAAAATTAAGACAAAACCAAAAAGAGCTACACTGAGTCTTGGTGCATTTTTTGGCTTTGTAATAGAGTTCTTGAGCTCAGCGTATTACCCTATGCACCCTCACCTTACCAATTTGTCTTTATATAGCTTTATAGTTTCATTTGCTAATAATAAAACAAATAATTTGACAATACAGCTATGGATTTAAGTGAACAGATATATTTAAACAAATTTACCAGTACCATATTTGATATTCAACAAATGCAACACTCAAAGGTAATTTTTTTTTTAACAGATCAAAGGTCTTATACCAGTAAGAAATTTCTGCATGGCCCCCTTTTAAAATTGAGTGTTAGCAATTAGATACTTTTTCAAAAAATGTAATTCTAAATCTTGAAATTATAGGTAATTCCAATTATAGGGAACTTCCAATTGATTTTGCCAAGAAAGGTTGGACCAGACGATCCTTGAGGTCCCTTTCAACATGGTATTCTATGATTTAACCTTTTTTTTTTTCACCCTTATAACTTGTCCTTATGTAAGACAGGATGCTAGTGCTGTGCAGAAATTAAAGCGAGCCTTGATGTACAGACCAGTTCACTTCATAGCTCTGATACAAGATTATCAATTCAATCAACATTCATGTTATCTGACACAATTAATTTACCAAATAAAGTAGTTAAATATTTGTACTGTTTAACTGCATTTATACAGTAATCATGTGCTCTCATCCAGACTTAATTAAAAAGCAATGAAAAAAAAATAGAAAAAAAAAATTAAGCTTTGCCTCAAAGTCCTAAACTTGCTCCATACTTGAGCTAAAAGGTATTAGAATTCCCCGCAAACTTGGATAAACGAGAGATGGACCTTCACCCACCTATAAGCACTACTGAATTTCAACTCAGGCTGAGGTACACTCACTTCTTAGTCAAACTCCTCCCTAGACTCTAGGCCTTAGTGGCTCAATTCATTGGTTACACATAGTGCCGTTTAAGACTCTGTATGTTACCCAAGAAAACGTTATGGATACACAGATATGACGCAGGACCTCCAGATCGATGCTTTATGGGATCAGGGTACACAAGCAGTGGGAATCAGTTGCTTAAACACTGGCTTCTAGGGCCATTTTGCCCCGACTTCCCAGTTGCCAGCCCAACAAGAAAATGTATTCATGTGGGTCCTGTGTCATCTTTGGCAGCTCCTAGTAGATGTCTTAAATACACTGGGGCATCTCCAGGTGATACAAGATACCAATTTTTAGGCAACTGAACTGACAGCTAAGGGAAATTATAAAATATTAGCAATGAGAAGCTTTGTATAACAAACCAAGCAACGTACTGATGATGAAGACATCCAGAGTTCAAATCACCATCTTTTCCCTTCTTAGACCGACAAGATAGAAGTTATGAGGAGAACAAGAGAGACACTCATTTTTTTCTGGCTCCACAAAGGGTGAGAAGAATAGCTGTGCCAGCTGTGCCATTAATAGTACCCAGCATAATGGGTGACCCAGGTCACTCACCCCAGCTGAGGCTTCTACACGCAATTCTAAAACAAATAGGTGAAAAATCCTTGATCATTGCCTATTATTCCAGCACTAAGATAACTGCATTCTCACATAATAAACATACATTTAAATCTGGACGGGACTGCAACTAAATGATAGCTAAGAACTCTTGACTATGATATAGCCATCTGCCATATCTTACAGCTAAAGTGATAATGGAAATATTTAAAATTAGTGAATTTTTAAACTAAAATGTACAAAAGTGCTGGAACTTAATTTTCATTATGTTGAGAATTTCATTATGACATGCCCAAGTAGTTGTATGCTATTCTCCAGTGAGAAGAAGTTTCTTTTTTTTTTTCCAAAATTTCCAGTTTCTAATAGTAAAAGCAGAATTCTGACTACTGGGAGAATCCTTCAGAATTTGTCTTTCAGAAAAAGCATAAAATGTTACCTATATTCTATCAGTCAAATTATTGTATTAGAATTTGGTGACCAAAACTAAAACCTTAATTTGCAGTGAACAGCAGCTAAGAACTATCCCACTGAGTCACATACATGGATTGTCTTCAACATGAGCTGAATTATATTATTGTAAACTTTCTCAATATTTTTTTGTTTATTTAAGTCCTTAACTAATACCTCTGTAACTAAAGATAATTGTTATTATATTAAAATATTCTATAGATCAAAGTCAAGATATTAAAAAAATCTCTCCATTTACTCTGACTTTCTTAGGGCAATTCATATTTAAGTACAGCTGGTTGGGTTCTCTAGTTGACAGAGAGACAGACACAGAAAAGATTCAGAGGTGAATGAAAAATGTTACTTTACCTGGGAACTGATCATACGTTGTGATGAACGAGCAATATTAGCAGGCAGGCCAAAAAAGTCAGGTTTATCATCTTCTGGAAGGCTTTCAATAATATTACGATAATCCTGCGTTAGAAGAAAAGAATAAACATAACTGACGCAACTTTTTGTTCAGCTTATGCAATTAACAGAGTATGCTGAAAAGAATTTCATTAAGAGCTCTGCATAACACAAAGACTACAATAAGTATATAACACAAGACATATCTTGATAATCGTATTTATAAACTTCTTAATTTTATTTATAAAAAACTATCTTCTCTTATATAGTGTTTCCACTCTAAGAGCAAAAAGCAATTCTGATTACAGTGATGCTGTCAACTGAAAAAAGTATGATAAGACCGTCTCTGAAAAGTAATTACAATATTTCTGTTGAAAACTGAAAAGTCAGATTAATGACTATATAAATAAAAAGATTTCAGCATTTGGGGTTTGAATAATAGAGTATAATACATATTTCTAACATGAAGCACACTCACTTCTATTTAAATCTATGAAGATATTATCACTTAAAGAAAGTGAAATCGTTTAGGTAAAAATAGTTTTGCATGATCTCTGGAAATGCAGAATAGCATCAGTAGTGGTTTATAGTGTAATAGTCACTAGTGATGCTGCTCTTGTACAAAACAGAAAGAGGCTTCCCAGACTAGGGTAAACTAATGTTGCTGGATGTCTCTTTTATTGTGGCTTTAAGGCAAAAGTATTTACTATTTGAAAGTCTGGCTGCACCCTACTGCATTATATCATGTGCATTTTGTCCTTTGCTTGCAGGAGCATGTCCTAGGTGTGCATGATTTACTTTGACACAGAATCCCACTTCAGAGATAACAACCATAGCAGAACTCTACACCAAACACTGAGGGAACACTATTTAGTAAGAGATATTATTCCAATTAATTTAGTAATCAAACTTAACTTTATTATTAATATTCTATTAATCAAAACTACTTGCAGAAAAATATTTAAGACACAAAAGTATAAACTCTCACATAAATAATCATATAAGAAACTGAGAGATATGAAATGCAGTGCAGGCAAGAAGAAAGGTTCATCTATTTGACCATACTATCTACAAGAAGAGGGATCAGTCTTTATTTATTTATTCCTTCCCTCTCTATGATATTAACTCAGCACATCTATAAAAAATAACCATCCTATTTGAAGTAAAGAAATAAACAAATCCCAAACATTAACAGTCAGAATCCAGGTAGAGAATGCCAAACGACACCTACTTATTTTAACTACCATAATTCTATTTACATCAACTCATATTAGAGGTCTAGTATGGAGTCCTACCTTAAAATGGAAATGAATCTTACTAATAGTAACAGCAATAATAGCATGTGAAAGGATAGGGAGAGATCAGTTCTTTAGACTCTGCTGAATTCCCTCTTGTTTACATGAAAGGAATACTAATGGAGAATCAGAATCCATATTTATCTCCAAATAAAACATCAAATGCCCTCCATGGCACGTTAGCAGATTATGTCACAATGCTGATATATTTTGTAAATAAGGAGATATATTTAGTTTTTCCTGTTTCATACAGAGTTATAAGAATGTTTAGCAGTCTGTACAAAAGTGCTATTATGTTAATATACTGTTATATAAAAATGTAATGATATCCTTCTCTTTCATAAATTGACCGTATGGCTTTTACTCAGCTCTTCATAGCTATACTGTTCTGCACCGTAGTCCAATCAGGTGTCAGAAAAAAGGACACTGACCAAAAAGACTAGCAGAATAGTTCTGACAACTTAAGAATTAGTGCTCCACACAAAATAAGTCTAAAATAAATGAAGGTATCCTTTGGATTGTAACTCTGGATTTCTTTGTGGAATTATTTCCAAGAATAGTTCTCGAAAATAACTTATTTTAGTTTCTATATTAGGTGATAGAAGATGTATACTTACCAAAATACTGCAGGAATTTGGTAAAGAGATTGAACACGGGAAAACAGTCATCTTCTTGCCTCTAGCATGTAAACTGCCAATGACTTGTGAATTGAAAAGCTGCTCCAAGTAGGACCGAAGAACCCTCATATCAAAGTAGTTATCTACACGGCCTCCATAAATTGCATTTTCAAACAAGCCATGCACAAATTCCCACTGAAAATCTTTGGAACCTATAAATTAATTAATATTAGTTTTGTATCAATGGATAGCATTGCATTATAAGCGTTTCTTCTTGTCATTGCAGTTCTTCAGTGAAATTAAAAAATACAGACATATCAAATAATAATTTCTAATTGTTTTTCTTCTATATTACCAAATAATAAAAGTTGCAGAAACTTCAATGAGTTTGTAAATATTTGTCATTGATGAAACGAACACTTACTGTGTTTCAAAATGAGTTATTAGAAATACAACTTTTGAAGTGCCTTTTATTGTAGATAAACCAATTGGTTATATGCATCTCAGAAATGATGCTATTAAAATTTTAATTATGTGGTCCTTTGTCATAAATAAAAAGAATTTCCCTTGTTCAAAATTTTATACACTATTTTGTATCACAGTACCATCTGATCTCATAAAATAAACTGATTGATTGAACCAAAACTAGATCATGCTCAAAACAGTCATAGAATCATAGAATCGTTTAGGTTGGAAGGGACCTTAAAGATCACCTAGTTCCAAACCTCTGCCATGGGCAGGGACACCTAGCATTACCAGAAATGTCATCTTTCAAACACAAAGATGTCTAGAATAAGTACTTTGTAAATCATTATAAATCACACAACATAGCACATGAAACTAAGCATGTTACTATTAGTTTCCTGGTCGGACTGATGTTGCAATTAGATTACTCCTATATCCCACAAGTTCAAAATAACCTATTTTCCCTCCCTTTTATTGCAGTTATCCAAAATAACTACATGGGACAATGATCCTATAGCTTTCACGTGCAGGTAAAAGCTTGACCAGAAAGGTACTTCATAAAGTCCCTTGAAAAAAGGAAGCTGCAATTACTTTAAGGCGTGGTTCATTGCTGGTGACTATTGTTTCCAAATGCTTCAATCATTCCTTAGTAAGAAAAGTTATCTTCACAGCAATAGTTAATGAATAGATTAATGATTATCTTTGATAATTAATGATTCAACCTCTTTACGTCACTGTATATTTCAAGTAATAACTAAGGTCCAATTCCAGAAGTACTAATCATCCATAAATCTCATTTAAGTCAATGATCATAAATTATCTCTAAATATCAGTGCCTAACTTTACTTTGAAATTATATAAAATGCAAAGACTTTAAAAAAATTACCTTTTCCATATTAACTAACATTAAGAAATTACTACACTATTTAGAACAATGAAGTGGACTCTATCTAACAGTGAGTTTCAATATGAAGAATTCCTAGAATCATAGAATCTTTTAGGTTGGAAAAGACCTTTAAGATCATCAAGTCCAAACGTTAACCTAAAACTGCCAGGTCCACCACTAAACCATGTCCCTAAGCACCACATTCATATTCAATTAATATTCAATTCATTTATTCAATATATGCGGGAACGGACACTTGGAAGGAATAGAGATGGAAGACTTCATCTTCCAGGCACTCCCTGTATTTTCTATTTATTCTTCTGAAATCAAAAAGCTGAACAGAATAGTTCTTGACAGAAAGAAATTATTCATTTAGCCAGCCTCCCAAAAATGGAATTACGATTCACCCTGTATTTCTAGCTTTGCTTACTGGTGACGAGCCTTGCAGCATCTCCACTCTTATCCGGGTATTGTGGAAAGATAAAGCCCTTCATGCAACATCTCTACTAATAGTAAAATTGGGCAGGTCCTGCTTGAACCCAAGGTCATATGGCACAATGTGGCTTGCACCCATACAGCTAAACTCTCTTTTGCCCTAAAATAAGGTAACCTCTTACCTGCTGCCTATTGGAAAGAGTCTCCAGGCTCTGCTATCTGACAAACTATACCTTGTCACTGCCTACGAGAATGCCAGTCTGTGTAAGTCAAATATGGGAAAAAATAAACCTGATCATGGAATAGTTTTGAGCCCGTGTCCAGTCCTTGTAAGTTTACTAATACAGACATATCCTCAGAGTCTGGATCCACATCCAGAAAAGCCTGATAACGCCTAAGCACAGCTAATTCATAGAATCATAGAATGGTTTAGGTTGGAAAGGACCTTGAAGATCATCGAGTTCCAACCCCCCTGCCATAGGCAGGGACACCTCCCACTGGACCAGGTTGCCCAAGGCCACGTCCAGCCTGGCCTTCAACACCTCCAGGGATGGGGACTCAACAACCTCTCTGGGCAACCTGTTCCAGTGCCTCACCACCCTCAAAGTGAAAAACTTCTTCCTAATGTTCAATCTAAACTTGCCCTCTTCCAGTTTGAAGCCATTCCCCCTTGTCCGGTCACTACATGCCCTAGTAAAAAGTCCTTCCCCAGCTCTCCTGTAGGCCCCCTTTAGGTACTGGAAGGCCACAATAAGATCTCCCTGGAGCCTTCTCTTCTCCAGGCTGAACAGCCCCAACTCTTTCAGCCTCTCCTTACAGGAGAGGTGCTCCAGCCCTCGGATCATCCTCGTGGCCCTCCTCTGGACACGCTCCAGCAGGTCCATGTCCTTCTTATGTTGGGGACTCCAGAGCTGGATGCAGTACTCCAGGTGGGGTCTCACGAGAGTGGAGTAGAGGAGCAATTCAGGCGTAGAGTACTTCCCATAGTGATGTAGTTACCTATCTACCTAGTAATGCGTTTATATTTGTGAAAATATTCCAATGAAGAATAAATGCAAAATTAAAATACCTCCAAAGCAGCCTTTAAACAGAATGGCCCGACTCCAAACAAAACAATCATGCAAAGTAACCAATTTATAAAAATTACTGTGGAAGTTTTTAATATTCTCAAAATTTTAAATGAGAGACGTTCAGAAGGGTTATGCTACAGAGGTGAGAAATCTTTTCTTACGAAGTGACTTACCTTCAAAGAGTCTATCAATAATGTCAAAACCAGCACGGAGATCAGATAAAGAAAATTCATAAAACTTGGTCCAACCCTACCATTAAAAGAAATCCAAAGAATTTAATTAGTCACACCATGATGATTGTGAAGTAAAACACAAATATTAGGTGGTTACTGAATACTGTATAATACTTAATGCTGAATGAAAAAAGAGACAACATATGTCCTCCAAACTGCAGCTTTGGAAACATTCAGTGGAGGTAGTATTAAAGAATCAGCTCTACCAGTGCATTTAGTTTTACATACTTATACAAACTAGAATCCATTGAATAAAAGGAATGTAAACTTAAGATTCTTTTATTTCCTAACAGTATTTACTTCAACTAACACTCGCTAACCTCTGTGACTAGATTCACGCATTGAATTATGATTTAATTTCTGAGGGCTTTTTTCATTTCAGTTCCCTTTGGATTTTAATAAATAGGTCTGATTCTTCAAACACAGTCTACATTATACTTTCATGATTTTACTCCTTAATTCATGCCATTTCTCTACTGACATAAAGAAGTCTGATAAGCAAAGCAATTACCGCTACTATTACAGCAAAAATGCTGACCACCATATGAGTATTTTAATCATTCTCAGTTTGTACCTCCTTTCTGTTCTTGGAGGCATTATTCTTTATATGGCATTAATGTGTAATGCATATGTAAGTCTCACAAAAACCTTTCAATATAAATGGACAAGTATAAATAAATATTGATATATGATAGAGAACTTAGGAAATTCAGATCTCAAAGTTATCTCCTGTTGCTGTATCTTCTTATGAATATCATACCATAGGAACAGGAGCCTATGACTCATGATGAGAAACGTGCAAATGTGTCAGATAACGTGCATCTATCCAATGAGACAGATACAGTCTCAGGTCAAGACTGCAGCTACTCCACAGATCACAATCAAGCCAGTCACCCCGAAGGTCATAAACTGGAAAGATGCTGCAGTCTCTCAACAGTATTCATGTATTTATTTTTTTTTTGACAGATCTGTACATGGACCCAAACCAACCTGCAGTTCATTATAAAGTACAAGAGCTTCTAGCTGGGATTAATTGCAGTCCAGCAATGTTAGAAACTGGTAATCTTAAGCAAAATATAAACCCATCACTATGTCTGCACATGAGACAAACACAGTTACAGTGGAATTAAGGAGAAAGCAGTAATCCTATGTTGTGTCACTTGGACAGCTGGTGGTAAATGAACATGAATTTAAACAAAGCCAAGTGAGAGTTCATGCGTCATATCAGTACTTTAAATATTTTCACCTATTCTGCTTCTTGAACACCACATTCAAAGTCTGATAGTGCAAGAGGCAAACAACCTTATAAATCACAAAGTCAAAACTAGTAAAAAACTCGAATCAAATCTTTCAGATGACAGGTTACTTTTGCCCCCAGTCTACATAAAATAAACAAGACATAGAACAGTTATTTGGTTGGGCTTTTTTTTCTGTTTAATTTAAGCATCTTCAGCCAGAAAGAAATGTTTGCTTTAAAAAAAAAAAATATCTAAGGAAAAACTACATCACAGTCTCTGAAAACCATTATAATCCTCACAAGAAACAAGTAAATTCCCTTGTTCTTCCTTCTTCTTGAACAGGGTTTGTATGCAGAAAGAGTAGACAATGGCGTCTCCTCCTTCCCACCAAAGTGTCTCTTTTCTCACGTCTTCCATTCAATTGTGTATGTTTCTAAAATATTTTTTCCTGTCCCAAGCAAACAGGAATCACACAATCTTCTCCATGGGACCTCAGTCCTGCATCAGTATCAGTTAGCACACAAATCACAAAATAACCCCATGCAGGCAGTAGCAATTTTCAGAGGAACAGGCTACCAAGATCTTATTTTGCAATGAATTCAGAGACAATAATGAAGGCAGGCACCAGAAGCATCCAAGTTTGTTTTATCTCTGAACATGACCCAACATACACCTGATGAAAAATACTTCCAAGTGTAAAAGCTAATAACTGGGGTATTTTTTTCAAAAGGTAGCAAAAAAACATATTACCTGAGGAATATAATTTCTCCTTTCTTGGCATACAGCATGAAACCATGCTAAACAAAAGAGAGAATGTGCTCGAGACAAATTTCCCTTTTTATTAATTTGCTCTGGTGTCCATGATTCATAGGTTCGCAAGAGATTCTTTTTGAGGCCTGGAGGTGCCTGCATTGGAAGGAAAAACACTGTTCTAGAAAACCTATGTACTGTTTTCTTAAATTCTAACTTATGATTTATAACTTAATTAAATGACAAACAGTACTTAATAAAACAAACTTCAACAAGAAAAAAAAAAAATCTGCTTGTAATAAGTGGCCGAACAACAGAATGATTTTATACTGAAAATAAATTAAACATACCAAAGGAAATTGTGACCAGGACCAACTGATAGGAGGAGTGAACTACACTAAAAGAACTTAGTGAAAGAATAGTACTCTATCAAAATTTGTAAGCATAAAAGTAAATTTCTTCAAGAACAAGAACCTTTCTTTGGATTTTACAAGCTCAAGTACCAATTATCATTTCTGTGATCAGAGCTAACTCGCCTTATGCCATCACCGCTAGCATATAGATATGGTACATATGTATGATAAAATGCCAATTCTCCAATTCAGTGTTAGGTAGTATTCACAACCAGTAGAAATAACTGCAGTTAAAGTCTATATAGTAACAAAATTACAGTGCTTAGAAGTAAAAACAACTGATTAGATACCCAGACATTTCAAAATTATTTCCAAGTGTGAAGGCAAGCATAAATTTTGAAGAGATTTAAATCGCATTTTCATATTTATAAGAATGTTCCTTCTTTCTCTTGAAAAATAATGTTTGTTAATGTTTCCAGAAGATTACCACAGTTGCATATGTTGCACACGCACACTTGTGGAAAATAATTGCAAAATGTTGTAGTCAATTGACAATTTTCTTTTAAACTATCTACATCTTGATTGGTAACAGTGAAGGGAAATGCCACAACCATATAATAATCAAATATTATTAGTCAATTCATTGGTGATTATTGCCCTTTCGTGGTAACAAAATATTTACAAAGGGAACAAAAGGATTTAGAACACTGCATCAGTGTGAAGTTCCAGTTATTCCAAAGATAGTGGGATCAGTAAGTTCGAGAAGCTAGATGAAAAGGAATGTGACAATCCTATACAGTCCTGTAGTTTCTGTACCACTGAAGACCTCAATATAAGCAAGAAGCTACCCCAGAAGTTTAAAATACCTGCAGTCAATATAAAAGCATAACAATTTTGGCTTCTTAAAAGTCAGCAACATTGAACTCTAAAAGGTCAGAGCTTCTTGGTTCAGCTGTAGGTAAAATCTCCATGCTCCATAACCAACGGAAGAGTTAGTAGCACCCCTACTCATGACTTCCATAATGGACATTAATAATGCATAAATGCATAAATGTTTAGAGCACTTTCCAACAAGTTGGAGGAATATGGTCCCAGTTATTCCTTAGGCTGATCTATTCTGAAAGCAAAGCTCTCAATTTTCAGTAAAGGCCTTTAACTGTATATTCTGCTGTATGGGAGGAGAGCCATTTTTTGTTTAAAGGGTCCAGTGAATAAAAAGCTATGGGGCCAAAAAGAAAAATAAGGAAGCGGAAGTATGATTCTGTGATCTTCAGATGAGTACATTCATCAAGAAGGAGGAATTCCTTGTTTTTCATCCATGTCCCTGCACCTGTGTAGGTTTTTGCTTTTAAGAAACACTGATTAAATACATTAAAGAATCTGGAGAGCAAAACAAAACAAATACTTTCAGCTCAGACTTTCAATTGGAAAAAATACTGGAAACAAATTTTACAAACCTTTCATTTAAAGCACAGCTTCTGCAAATTTCCACATATACATTATAAATGATCGTTAAAAATCCTTCAAGGTAAATTCATAGCATTTTTTCTATTACATATAATTGTAATATAAGACAAAACCAGTTATGAAAATAGTCCACATTACCCAAACTTTGTTCTATCTAAACATATAGTTTACTATACATCAAAGTTCATTCTTTGAAAACATGCAATAAAAGCTTTTCAAACATATCTTACTTCATAAGTTATTTTCAGACTTGACTGAAGCAAAATCGGAGTAAATTTTGGATGAACTTCAGTAGTAAGCCAAAGGCGGAAGTTTGGTTGAGGCTGTAACGTATTCAGTTCCTGTTAAAGAGATGTTACATATTGAAGGATGTTTTCTTTGATTTTTTTCTTTTTATATACAGAACAGTATTTACAAAATTATAATACCCTAAATTAGAAATGTAGACTTGTCTAAAAATTCTTTAGCTGTTTTCACTAGTAAGGTTATTCAAAAGACTACAGTTCAAGATGTCTTGTCTCCACACATTACATATACTGTGCTCAAGTTCAAAGTTCCTCCTAGCCTCGCCAAAATATTTGCAACTCCTTCCCAGATCCTAAATTCAGAGCATAAAATATATAGAAGTTCTTTACTTCTTTTTAAAGTAAAAAAAAATACCAGAAGGCCATATCTCAAAAGATGAAGGCTTGGAATGTGGGCTGCGTATCAACAAGAGATCTTGATGACTTTCAACAACTGTATACCTACACTAACTTCTTTTTATTCAAGTGTTTATTGTATGCACACTTCACATATGATTCACAGAAAACTGAAGATAGGAAAATGGAGTTCTAAAGAGAATAAATATTGCTATTTCAAATACCAAGGCTTCACAAAAAAAATATAATTACGAATGTATGAAAACATACTGCTGGTGCTTTAAGTGCATCTGAAACAGACATATTTTCCACTGAAGCTACCAAAGTTGTTTGACAATTGACTTGAGAACAATGTCAACAGTTTTGTTTATGTGTCTTGGAAGAAACATAGTTGAAAACACTCCAACAGATTTTCTCACAATCCATTCATTTTTATGATCTCTAAACCATAATAATTTTGTTTTCTGGGCTTTTAGTAAAGGAGAAAATTCTGTTAACCCATGAATTGTTCTGCTCTTTAGGCAAAATGACAACTATACCTGGTACCTAAAATTATATAACTGTTGAAATTGGAAGGAACCGCTGGAGACTGTCTCGTCCAACCCCCTGCTCAGTGTCAGCTACAGCAAGTTGCCCAGAACTGTGTCCAGTCAGGTTTTCAATATCTCCAAGGATGGAGACTCCACAGCTTCTCTGGATAACCTGTTCTAGTGTTTGACCAACCTCACAACAAAAAAAAAATTGTCTTATGTTTAAATGGCATCTCCTGTACATCAGTTTGTGCCCATGGCCTCTTGTCCTGTCACAAGACACCACTGAGAAGAGTCTGGATCTGTCTCCTTTGCTCCTTCCCATTGGCCAACACACACTAAATAGTAAGATTCCTCTCAAGGCTTCTCTTCCCCAGACTGAACAGACCCAGTTCTCTCAATCTCTCCTTGTACGACACATGCTCTGGTCCCTTCATCACCTTTGTGGCCCTTTACTGGACTGGCTCCAGTATGCCCACACCTCTCTTGTACTGGGGAGCCCAGCTCTGGACACAGGCACTGCAGATGCATATCACTAGGGCTGACCAGAGGAGAAGGATCACCTCCCTTGACCTGCTGGAAACTCTCTGCCTAAAGCAGCCCAGAAGGCTGGTGACCTTCTTTGACGCAAGGGCACGTTGCTGGCTCATAGTCAGCTTCTTACCCACCAGGAGTCCCAGGTTTATCTGCCAAGCTGCTTTTAAGCCAGTTAGCCCCCAGACTGTCTGGATACCTGGAGTTATTCCTCCCCATGGGAAGCACTTGGCATTTCCCTTTGCTGAACTTCACAAGGTTCTTGTCAGCCTACTTCTCCAGCCTATCAAGGTCCTTCTGAATGAAAGCAGGCCTATCTGTTGTATCAATCATTTCTCCCAGTTTTGTATCATCTGTACGTGCTAAAGACGCACTCAGTCTCATTATTCACATCATTAATTAAGATGTTAAACAATGTTGGCCACAGTATCAACCCTTGGAGCACACCACTGATGAGTGGACTCCAGCTGGATTTTTTGCTGCTGACAACAAGCCTTTGAGCCCTGCAGTTAGGCCAATTTTCAATCTACATCACTGTGGAATAATCAGGTACATATTTCATCAGCTTGTCTGTGATAGTGTTATGGGAGACAAACTAAAATATGAAAATGATCCCCAGCCTTGGAAGCAGATTTAAGAAGAGAAAACAAGAGATGCTGGTTTAAGCGCAATCATCTACAGCATGCATCCTCTGATACACTGTGTTTGGCTAGAAGACAGGGCAGTCAGTTTTGTGTTGTGAAGAGGTATCGTCTTCATATTGATAAAGTTCACACTGACCAGAAGTCACATTTCATCTTCTCAAATGGAAAGATTGTGAGAACTAAATTTATGTACCTGAATGGAACCAAATTATAAATAGGCAGACCTCTCTTAAGAGGATGTTCAAACATATGAATTACACAGCCTCACACTTGCTAATGGTATACAAAACAGACAGTGGATGTGCCGAGTCAAACATCAGTAAATCTCAGTCTATATTAAGCTTAGCAAGAAGTTTAACACATTCAGTATTATGTTCTTGTGGAAAGAAGAAGAAACTTCTGATACATATCCATATTTTAATACTTACAAGATCTAAAATTTTATAATTAGTAAGAGGCTTACAAACATTTCCTTACTGTTCATTATCATATTCAGACTACATGACACACATCAGTGTTATCTCACTTTGCCTTCCCATTTTTTCAAAATGGATTATAAAAATGTTAAAGGCACATGCATGCCACATGGTCATTGCTAGACAGAAGACATACTCCAAGCTCATGTGCACGGAGTACACTTTACGGACAATCATTAGAAACTGGGAAATTAAGATTGTAGTAACTGTTGATAGCAATTCCTCACTTTTCTTTTTCTGAGTTCGTTTTGTGAATTTCACAGTGATATACATGTAAAGTCACTTTTATTTAGTTTGCAAGTTAATGATTTTACATGCCATAAGTAAAAGTTTCTATAAAACATTAGACATTTTAATTTCAAATTAACAAAAATATCTTAGTGACTCAGACACAAACTACACTTAACAGAAAAGAACTACTAAAAAGGAATTCCTAGAAATGAAAAAAAAAAAAAAAGAAAAAGAATAAATTTAAGCATACCTAGATTCAGAGTTCAGTAAACATGGTCAGTATTCCCTAATACATTCCAATACATTCTTCTCTAGTTACCCTCACCTTTTCCAGTACAGGAAGCCAAGATGTAACAAGATGCAGGTTCTTTAAACACAGCCATTCTCCATTGCGTGCACATTCTTTTAAAGTTTGAATAGCCAGGTCAGCTTGGCCTTGGCCCATTGCAATCTGAAATGAAAGACACAGTTGCATCAGGAATTTATCATACCTTATTTAACAGTTAAATACAAAATTGTGCTTCCAAGTTAGACCACATATGTAAAAAAGAAGGTGTGCTAAAGATAACCAGAATTTTCTCTAATGTGAGAGGCTACTAAGGTAGGGAAAAGATTAATGAAAACATAGTTTTTTATTTGCAACCCATCTAACCAGGGTTTCTTAAGAAACAACATTACCTAGTCTTTTTATGGAAAAAACATACATCACTTGGTGACAGTGATGGTATCCCCTGGGAACTCAAAAAGTAATTTAAATATCAGTGACTGAACTGTATTACTGCAGAACTGCTGATACAACAAAAACAAGAGATAAATGAGAACAAATTTTCTTTTGACTGTAAGTTAGGAGTACTTCCTTTGAAGAGAAACACTCAATTTCATATTGAGAAGATTGAAAAACTAAGGCTGCTCTCTTTCCAACCGGGAAATTTTAATAGCTTAACAGTATTTTCTTCATTTTTTTTATTGTGGCCAAAATAAATTTGGATCTTCAAATGGAAATAAAAAGATCCAAAACTGAATTTTCAGATAAACTAGTGAAAACTGAAAATAAAGAATGGACTTGTTCTGTGGCACAATTACTGCAACAATCGATGTTAGACTATCTGTAGAGTACATTCATCTTAGAATCTAATTGGAAGCTATACATACCAAAAGACCCTGAACCAAACAGGTTGAAAAGAAAGTAGTCTCAGCCAATCTTGTCTTGTCTTGACATTACTGCTATAGCAAAATAGAACTATTGTAACTATTATGACTTCATCAAATACCCGTTAAGAGGAAATCCATCCTGTCTTTTTATCCTAAAACTGTACTGAGTCAAAGAAACTTGGGGCCTTAGTTTTGTATGATGACACAGGGATATTCTCTGCCTAAATAAAACTGAGTATAATATCTTGAAATAATTTAAAATAGCCAAAAGAGATAATTGAAAGTCACCAGACAATATGGTAGTACACCACACAAATTTAGTAGTCTGTTCTTTATCCCATATGAAAAATGTTTCAACAGAGAAGAAAAATCTGATCTTCTATGTTCTATTCAAATTGCATGAGAAAGGGCTGGAAAAAATAATAACAAAAAATATTCTCATTAGTAGGCCAATGTTCAGATGACTTAGCTCTGAGTACCATTCCTTAATTAAGTACCACACCATGTTGCATTTTAAAAGTCCAACACGTAAAGGATATTTAGAGATAAACACAAAAAGGCCTGTGGCAGAGTAAGAAATATGCATTCTGAAACATTCACAGCTAGATAAGCTGGCAGTAGGATCTAAATCTTCACAATTTGATGGGAAAAAATATATTACACCAGCGCACATTCCAGGAAAGGAACAATTTCAAGGAATATTTAAAAGCAACATTAAACTTGACATTTTCCATTTCTATGCTAACCAGTGATCAGCTAGATAACAACTCCTCTCCCCTGAATATTTCAAATGACAGAAGGAAATAACATTTTACAGAAAGTTATAAAACATATTGGTACTGTGAATTAGGAATAGTAGGAAACCGCTTGTGTCATAGAATAATTTCAGTTGGAATGGATTCTGGAAGACCGCTAGTCCAACCTCCTGCTCAAAGTAGGGCCAGCTATGAAAGATCAGACCAGGAGCTGAGGGCTTTGTCCAGTGGACCCTTGGGAACCTTCAAGGATGGAGACTGCACCAGGCAATCCATTTGACTGTTCTCATGGTGAAAAAGTTTCTGCATACATCCAGTTGTAACCTATCTCGTTACCATTTGTGCCCATTACTTCTTGTCTTCCCACCATGCCTGATTGCAAAGAGTCTGGGTCCATTTTCTCAGTGACTTTCTTGTAAGTATTGAAAGTCTGTTAGTACATCATCACAAAGACCTCTCTGCTGGCAGGGTGCAGTGCTGGCTCACGAGCAGATTGTAGTCTACAAAAACCTTCCAGTCCTTTTCAGCAGAGATCTTCCCCAGCCAGTCAATCTATTGCCTGTATCATTGCAAGGGTTTCATCTTTGCCAGGGGCACAAATTTGCATTTCTGGAGTTCTGTAAGGTTCCTGTCAGCCAAGGAAAGCCAAGAAGAGTTGTGAGCCCATTGCTTGGTGAGGCAGGACATACAGTGGCAAGGCACATGGAAAAGGATGAGGTACTCAGTGCCCTTTTAGTCTGAAGTTTCACTGCTGAGGCTTGTCTCAGGCCTCCCAGGTCTCCCAAACCTACAAGCAGGACTGAAGCAATACTCACAGCAGAGACAGAGAGATTGCATACCATGAGAGCTGTACACCATGACAAAAAACAACTGTTGCATTCGCTGGGCAAATAATTTCAGCATTGTATGCCTGTTCCTGAAATCTGAGGGCTTTCCTGCATGGTCAATCTTTAACACGTTTTTAAAAAGACTTGAAATATAAAAGTTCTGTTCAGGAACTCCCATCAACAATTAATTGGTTAACATTTGCTTGTAAAATTTCTCAAAATATTTCACAGAATTTCACAAAATTCCTAAGTATTCAAGAACACTGAATATCTGATTTATGTTTTCTGTTGAAGAAAGAAATATGCAAGTCCTATAAGCAAATTATGATGTCTAGTTTTCAGTCAGTTTTTTTTATATTTCGATTACTCCACACTAAAAAAGACAATGCTTCAGCATGTATAATAATTCTCAGTCTCTTTTATTCTCTTCCATCTATGTTCTCATTTTTCCCCTTCTCCAAGTTGGAGGAATGCCTCTTGTGTGGATTCTGCTTCTGCAAGGATCACTAATTGTGTCTCTTTTCTCCAACACATTTTGCCAATGGAATAAGAAGTTAGTGTCAAGATAGGTGGGAACAACAAATACAGAGACACCAAACTACGCTGTTACATAATAACTTCCTTAAAAAAAAGGCAAAACAGATATTACTACTGTAAAATTTTACAGATTGGGGTTTTTAATCATTATGCTTATCTAAGACTGACCTGATGGTAGCACTCGGTATTTCTTTCAACACTGGCAAGTTCTTGCAACTCTTGAGAAGGATCAGCACCAGGAGAAATGATTATCAAGATGGGCTCAATTTCCAGAGTCTCTTTATACAGACGTTTCAAATTCAGAGGTGATGGAGATAATTCTTTTATTCCTATAATTAGAATTAGAATTATTATGGAAATAAAGTGACTACACAGGATGGAGTGCTTCATTAACCACTTTAAAGGTCATCTGGCTGCCAAAGTTCTGTTCAATGGAGACCATAAATCTCGTTCTACAATGAGAAAAAAATCCTTAAAATATACAGGTAGAAGGCACCCTATGTTGATAAGAAAAAGACACAAGCGCCAAGACGGGGCCTGGACTTCCAGCTGCAATATTTATTTTATTCAAGAAAACATGCAAAAAGAGATGGAATATAATCATAGAATTGCTGAGGTTGGAAGGGACCTTTAAGATCATCAAGTCCAACCATTAACCTACCCTGACAAAACCACTTCTAAACCATGTCCCTAAGTACCACGTCTACCCTTTTTTTTAACACCTCCAGGGACGGCGAATCCACCACCTCCCTGGGCAGCCTATTCCAATGTTTAATAACCCTTTCAGTGACAAAATGTTTCCTAATATCCAATCTGAACCTCCCCTGACACAACTTGAACCCATTTCCTCTCATCCTATCACTTGTCACCAGGGAGAAGAGGTCAGCTCCCACCTCTCTACAACCTCCTTTCAGGTAGTTGTAGAGGGTGATAAGGTCTCCCCTCAGCCTCCTCTTCTCCAGGCTAAACAACCCCAGTTCCCTCAGTCGTTCCTCATAAGATTTGTCCTCCAGACCCCTCACCAGCTTTGTAGCCCTTCTCTGGACACGCTCCAACACCTCAATGTCCTTCTTGTAGTGAGGGGCCCAAAACTGAAAGCAGTACTTGAGGTGGGGCCTCACCAGTGCTGAGTACAGAGGGATGATCACTTCCCTAGTCCTGCTCACCACACTATTCCTGATACAGGCCAGGATGCTGTTGGCCTTCTTGGCCATCTGGGCACTTGGGTTGTTGTGACCCATGTGCAGGACCCGGCACTTGGCCTTGTTGAACCTCGTACCATAAGCTGTGCTATTTGCTAAAACTAATTGCCGTGTGTATGTCCACATGCAGAACTTCCCCCCTGTATGAGAGAATGACTTTACACAGTTCTTGGTACTACAATTACTTTAGCCTATTATTTGCTTTAATATACAACTTAATTGTTTAGAATGTTGACCTAGCATGGGCAAAGCATTTATACACAAGCCCAAAGCTATGTGTGTAAGTGTAACATAAACAGTGTTAACCAAATATTTTCAATGCATCTTTAAACTGGTCCTTAAATAGCACAGCCTGCTTTCAGACTTGAGCTATTATCTTCACATAGAACAATACTACGTAATTTGAATATAACATGTCAGACTGGCAAAGGTTAGTTTGAGGCCTGGGTTCTTTATGTCTATCTATACAGAGACTCTAACCAATACAACTAAACAGATAAAATCACTAACAATCAAAATACTTTAAAAAAATGAATTAAACAAGACTAATATTGGAAAATATTTTCATTTTACATTCATTAGGCGTGCAGAGATAATATAAGCAGAGATAAATATATAAACTGAGGGCATAAGGCAATTGATATGGGCAGCTCCCTTGAGGAGTTCTGCTGCTCACTGCCAATAAACCTTAAACCCTAGAAGATCCATAAAATGACACTGAAATTAAAGTAGGGCTCTTCAGTGCTGGACTGAAGCGAGCTCAGTGAGGAAGACTCTTCAGGGACTCAGCTGTCAGAATCTCAAAAATATCTGACAAACATCTGCAAATTGTTTTTCAACGAATCCTGTATTGGCCAAATCCGGGTGCATTTTCAGAAGGCCTGAAAAAAGCTTACACTTTGAATGAAAGCTGCCCAGCATACTAGCTTTCTAGTCATCCCTCCAATCTGAATTTACAGTAACATTTTTCACAAATACAAGCTGCTCCAGATTTAACATTCCCTTCACTAACACAATAAATGGAAGTAGCTAAGCTATTGGCAGGGAGGGGAGAAAGAAAGAAAATAGACAAAATTAGCTAAGAAAAAAATGAAACTTGATATACAGGGAGAGACTGGTTTGGGTTTTTTCAACTACAGGCATAATTCAAGCTATTTGATTCACTCTAAGCAATGAAAGAAAAATATCAGGAAGTAGAACTTGATAGCATTCTCTCGGGTAAGAAAGTTTATTTTAGTTAGTTTTTATGAAAGGGTGCTTACAATGCTGAAAATGGAAGACAGTACTATGCCTATAATGAGAAAAATCTAACATCAAACATTTATTTTTGTGGATGAAGGCCACAAGGAAGAAGTCCTTGTGATGCATTCTGATATTTGGGCTATAAACCACTGTTTTGCACCTTAAACAAGTTTCACAAATCAAATCCCTCTCTATTGAGTTGTGTTCACTTTAACTATATTTCACTGTTGAAGTATCAAAATATAAATGTTTCCATCTTAATTTCATATAAATATTAAAATATTACGTAAAGCATTATTAAAACTTAAAAATTATCTACATAAGAAATAAATATATCTTGAGAATCTTAACACCAAAATTTCGATCAAGATTTGATAAAACGTAAGGTCTTGGAGAGGTATATTTTAAGTTTTATTAACTTTTATTTCCGTGAAGAAAATAATTTTTAAAATCTTCACTACTGTTTCAAATCCTCTGAAAGATACACCACTAAAAATATCTGTTGAAGTCAACAGGCAGCAAGGATACAAAAACCAAACAGAGATCTTTCGGACCCTGAATTAACACTGTGGAATGGGCATCACACAATGCTGCAGATATTCATTATTACATGGAAATGCAGAACAGATATACAAAGTCATAGAAGGAAAATTATAGAACAGTTTGGGTTGGAAGGGACCTTTAAAGGTCATCTAGTCCAACCCCCCTGCAATGCGCAGGGACATCTTCAACTAGATCAGGTGGCTCAGAGCCCCGTCCAACCTCACCTTGAATGGTTCCAGGGATGGGGCATCTACCACCTTTCTGGGCAACCTGGGCCAGTGTTTCACCACCCTCAGCACAAAAAATTTCTTCCCTATACATAGTCTAAATCTTCCCTCTTTTAGTTTAAAGCCATTACCCCTTGTCCTGTTGTAACAGGACCTGCTAAAAAGTTTGTCCCCATCGTTCCTATAGGTCCCCTTTCTTTTAAGTATTGTGTTATTACTTCCAGTTGAGAAATCCTGGAGACATAAAGCACTGGCCACTGCAAAAGGTTTCACTATAGGCTTGTGATGCTCTTATACGCTTGCCTTGACTTTTATTATTTGTCATTGACAAAGACAGTAATGTGCTAGACAAGCATCTCTTCTTCACTTATTCAGCCATTCTTAAGTTCCTACTCCTAAGACTGCTTTGCTGCCACAAACAGGTGCATGGAATGTACCATAATCAAGATAAACCAGAGACTGTTGGCTCTATTATTATTTTTAGTAGTGCAAGCAGAAGGCACGCAGATTCCTGAGAAGCTTAATTGATTAGGATTTTTGATATCTTACATAACTCTTTAACTGGGGACTACTGCTTGGCCTTATATTAACTGGGGAATAGAAAAAAAAGCTATGATTGGGCAATAGACAAATGTGTGTACACCTGCAAATTAAGTTATTATAATAACATATTTATGGTAATGATACTAATTTAAAAGAGGTGTGATTGTAAATGGTAACTGCCTAGCCAAATATATTGTAGCACTCTTGAGAGGCATTTAGAAAATTAATACAGAGTAAGTATTCTGCCATAAAGCTGTTTGGTTTTTTAGAAATTTGGACACAATGTTTAGAAAAAGCATAGCTATGCTAAAGGTGTTTTTTGTTTTAAGGAAGCTCAACAGAAGTGAAATATAGAAAAACTATAATACAGCCCTGCCTATTCCTGGCCATTAGAATTAAAGCTACAGCCCGGATTACGTTTAGAAACATGAAAACAAAGGACCCCATTGTTTTCAGGGTAAATAAATAAGCACTCGTATTCCAGTTAATAACTACGCAGTCAGACTGGGAATTCCTGAAATACTTTTCTGCCTCCATGTAGCATTCTGACAGAATTTCTTCAATCTTGCTATCCAAACTGACATCCTGACATGAGAAGAAAAAGCATATGTGAGAGCACATAACTTCTCAGAAAATATCTTGGGGGCAGGGGGTGGGAGAATCCAAGGGGAAAAAAGGAAGACTTGACATATAAATACATAGTTTGGGACAGGATGCAAACTTCACATTTTTATAAACTGATGAAGCTTCCATAAAATAACTCTTCACAAAACGTCTCTACTGAAGTCAATGCAATTAAACCAATTCACAACAGCTGGAACTTGAACTCAAAATGCTTGTTAAAATTCCTTCTGTTGTTGATCTGTACACAGAGAAATGATGTACAAAAATATCAGTAAGTGTATAATCACTATTCACAATTCCAATACAGAAAGTAGGAGACTACTTTTTTTTTTTTTTATTTTGGCAAGTAATTTTATTTTGGCCTAGATGCAATGGGACCATGAGAGCTCTGGTCTACTTTACAGAAAATGGTCTCTAAGAATAAAATACAGACTTGTTTAGCCTGCACTGATTGTCTTTCTTCATATCTCTATTGCTTTCTTGAAGAATATGAAAACATCAGTAATTAAAATCAAGCCTCTTTAAATACCATTTCTGATGTAGCCAGACTCAAAAAACTACATTAAAGCAGATATGAAAAAAAAACAACTCCGTGAGCTATACGGAATGAACTGGGAGTATATTGTCAATATGATTTTTGCTAACAGTATAGCAAGTAAAATAAAAAAATAAGCATACTTTGGGTCCCCACAAAATACATTTATAGAAAATTCTTATGAACTTTATCTTCAAAAGAAATTATTTTAATCCCCCTTCATCCATACTTTTAAAAATATATGTAGAAGATGAAAAAAGGGAAAAACAGAATATCTGGATAAAACAGAAGTGGAAGGCTTTCTTGTAGGCTATTACAGCTCTTTTGGAACTCATTTTTCTCACAGGAAAACAGCTAAGGGAGATCGGAAATGTAACAGTTCCCTTCTGAACTAAGTGAAAGTTTGTTTAAGAAGTTTCAGGCAAGGACCCTGAAATACACATGGTAAAAAAAGTATGAAAGAAACATTTATATAAGCATGACCCCCTTTATTAGTTGGAAAGTGCGAGTCATGATTTACGACATGATCTCAAAATAAAGTCTCACCGATATGGATCTGTGGATGAAACCTTGCCCACAAATGGAGTCAATGGTATCCTGCCTTCCTCAGTGAGGCTGTAGTTTCATTCACCAAAAACCATTCCCTTGTGGAATGCCTCCAAGGAACTGGTATCAAGACAAACCTAACCAATTTATGTAATACATTAAGTTTTGGAAGACAGTAAGTGGGTGCATAAACTTATTCTGAATTCAGGTCTCTGCTGGGCTTTGAGCTGCACATACTGCAGATTGCACTTGTCATTTGATTCCAACAGGCAGGGACATTGTCAGTGTGGGACCTGTACACTCACCATGATGAAAGTACCCCCTCTATCTAGTGATAATGTTTGACAGAGCAGGCTAACCTTACTCCTGAAAATACTTGGCTTGGTGGCAGACATCAAACCAGTTTTGAGCAACAAATAATGCCCACAGACAGAGCATAAAGAGGGAGTAATATAAACCCTCGCACAAATGCCATTAAAAATGTAAGAATCAGAGACTGAAACTTATCCTTAATCTTACACTAATAAGAAATGACACGTATTTCAAGAACTTAGAATTACCACAGTCACTATTTTTAATATATAACTCATCTATTGCATTATCATGCAAAATCGCCCATCTCGAGATCACTCAAACTGCAGATCTTCACAAGTACTGGAAATGTAAGTCTAGCCATACTACCTTGGCAGCCTATGAGTCAATTTTCATTTCCTACCACATTAAAAACAGCCTTTTGCCACTTACATTTAATGTCTTTACAACCTAGATCCTTTCCCTTCTGTTAATCCCACTTTTGTCCTGATGCTGTACCACACTAAAACCAACAGATTCTTCCTTGTCGCTACGTAATGCAGAGGGTGACTTTTAAAACTACAGTGTCCACCCCAATGAGACACTCATAATTCATCTTCCCTACGTGTATTGCCATTAACTGCTAAAAACTAAAGGAAGGCTTTGGTGAGCTGTATTGCAATTTTAAGATTATTTGGAATACAAATCTCAAACTCTGGATACAATAGAGGATTCCTCAGAGAGGAAAGAGACAGACTAGAACCAATAGACAAACATAGCATTGATTTACTCTAAATCATGTGTATTTCTAAACAGATAGTAAAAATTGTATTGCAGTCCAAGAGACTGACAAAAATGACTGAAAATATGAAACAATCTTCTGAGATCCAATTTACAAAATCTGAAACCTAATGGTTTTTAAATGGTAAAAGACATTAAACGAAATAATCTTTTTGGAAAATTTGTGTCTTAGGGAAAACGTTACAGTGTAAAACTTACAGAAAACCAGCTACCCCCGTTCCTTAATTACTCCAGTGTTCAAGAATTCATTAGAAGAATATGACAGATCTTTTATTATATTTTAAATTATTACACAGCATAAGCCAAACAATTTTAAAGGCACTTTTTAACAATACTTTGCAAGAACAAAATCAACAAATCCATTTACAGCACATTTTCAAAACCTAAAACAAGGATTCCATGAGAACTATAAAATAAAAGAGAAACATAGGACAAAAAAATATTTAATTGTTGCATGGAAACACGCTGATGAAAAATTAACTTACCTAGGGTTTTACAGGCAAAAAGAGCCATGGCACTCTGTAGCCTGTCTGGTCTGACAGCCTGGACCACAAGTACCTTAAAACAAAATATATGGAGGGGAGGTGAGTTTATAAAAGTCTATTGTGACAATTTAAAAAGCAAGAGCTTTCTAAGAAGGCTGAATTCTTTAAACTTCTCTTTAGAACAAAGTTATTTTCTCTGAATATATAGAGCTATCTGATCATTCCTTTCCAAGATAATATAATGTAATTGTTCTTTTGTAAGTAGCTTGTCCTAACAATAGAATCAGAAGATAGATCTACATCTAATGTCTATTTGTAAGCTGGAAGTTTTTCTACAATGTTTTAGATAAAAGGTAGCTAGAATGACAGAAAGCAAACTTGGCTTTATACTGGCAATCTAAATTCTATACATGTATTTAGGCAGTAACTTCCTAACTGGAATACTAATGCTTCTCATTTCAGTGCAGTAACACAGTAAAATAATCAGTTTTGAAAGAATTTCCTTTGTTTAAGCACACCTTTAGAGTTTCATATCTGACTTTTCTTTCTGAGACATTCTGACTTTCAAACCTCCTAGTTATGCAGATGCTTTTACTGTTCTTCAAAAGACTACAAAACATGAACAGCTAATCAATTCAGACACAAATTAAATTAGCAGTTTTCCTACCAGCTGTCTCTTTTTCAGTTAACTTCCTGCCAATGTTCAGTGCAGGCAACTGCAGGCAACTTATACAACTTCAGTAGAAATGTTTTGTTAAAATTACCACCCCTTCTCTACCCCCTTAGTTGCAGACCTGTAAACCACAATTCTGAACCTACTATCGCATTCCAGTTTCCAAGTCTGGAATATCTGTTGTTAGTTTTGGAGGAAAAATTTAACTGCATTACATTTTTAAGAAAGTACTACTTTTTAAGCTTGAGATTACACTGAGTGCCACTGCACTATTTTTAAGTTTAACATACAGTTTGAAAGAAACTAACTTATGAGTGGCATATAAATCTAACCAGGTAGTTTCTGTATATTTCATCAACAGAAAATTCTTAATACCTTTTATGCAAAGAACTAGATATGTATTATGCTGATCATTCCAGATTTGTTTTCCTATAAATGAAGAATTTTTATGGCAACATATTGCACACATAAGAATTGCTCTTCTGCATTCCATCAAATCAAACATGATTCAGACAAATTCCTTTCCAAAACGGTTTGTTCCTAAATTCCACGCATGCTATTTTAAAAATTCCCCTCCACAAAAACTCCAAATAGAGACCCCCTAAGAGCCAACCAGCATGAAGCTACATTGTCTTATACCCCGTTCCTTCTTTGGACAGGTCTTCATTTTATATGAAGTGACTTCAAATGAAAAATCACAGCATCATTTGAAAGTAAGTAACGACATCCTTTTTTCCATAAACACAAGAGGGGTGACATTGTTCTCTTCCAGAGGAGAAGGATCCCCAGGAGGAGGAAGGAACTTACCTATACAACATTCTTGGTGAGTTCTTTAATCACCAAGCTTTCAGGAAGAGTAGTATTTCATGACTACTATTCTAAAAAGCAGTGGCTGCTACTGCATTTTGTGGTTTTCAGTAAGATGTGTGAGTTTGCACATTTAATGATGAACTAAATTCATGGCATTCAACAAGTTGACAAATTCTGCAGTAACAAAGCAACCATGAAAGAATTTTAATACCTATTCATAAAATTAATTCTGTGAATATTAATAAAGAGCTTGTTACTTTACACGGTATGGTCAGTTGCAGTCAATAGGTTAACACAAAAAAGACTCAGACAACAGAGAACTAAATACGCATTATAGAAAGAAAAATCCTTAGATTAAATAAACTAGTTAAGCTGTAAGACAATGTAGGTACTGCCACTACTTATAATTCAACCAGGCCTGAAGCCTAAATTCCCAAGATGTAAAAGTTACTTTCAATGCTGAATTCATAATTATTTTTAAATAATTTAATATTAAAAGATTACCTGCTGAAATAAGGAAATTCTTTTTACAATAGTAGATGGAAAGTCTTGTTCACACACCGAGCTCTGAGAAAAAGGGTGCCACAGACCTTCATCTTCAAAGCAAAGTGTTTGATAGAGACCTGGGAGAGAAATCTACAAAACAAATAATGCATATTTAACAATAAAGAATAGCCATTTGGACATTGTATATTTTGATTAATTTCCAAATACCACTATGACCCTAAACCTGTAAATATTTGTGCATATCACTGTCAATCACATAATCCAATTTTATCCTCAGACTTAAAGAAGAAAAGGGTAGGTTTTAAAATTAACCATTTGTTTACCTCTTCCCTGGAAATGCTAAGTCTGTATTTGCTCTATTTCTAGGTTGTTTGTTTTTAAACTTTGGGCTCCGCTCAATTTCAGTCCTTTCCTTTAATCATGACCAGGTTCTTTTTCTATCAGTACATACTACTGATTCACCCAGTTACTGACTTTCTGTTAGTTTGTTTTCTTAAACCCCTAACAAACATGATTGCCACAGCATTATTGCCATTGTTCCTGATCCCTGGTGAAGAGAAATGAAAAATAATGAACTCTGGATTTAGCAGCAAAAGTCCTTGCTGAAGACCGGTCAAGGTTTTCCTTTTTGTTGCTGAGCTACATGAAGGAGAAGAGCCTAAGACAGAATTTCAAGGACTAGTATTTTCATTTAGTTCCCTTCAGGATCAGAGAACTTCGACATTGACTGCTGCAGGATGAATCAAAGCAAGAAAGTGGTTTTTGTTTTAGTTTAAAATCACTTGATCTGAGCAATAACAAACTCTGAAATACCCTTAAGGATGTGCATGGAAATCTGGTGAGTAGAAAACTACTTTCCCAATTAAGAGTTTATGGTTTTTAATACAATATGAAGTGGTTTGTAAAACTCATTACATAAGAGAAACGTTTAACTTAAAATTCTTTGCAATTTTTCCTATGTATATTTTTTCTAGGTACCTTGGGTAGGTTTAAAGTATTTTCAAATCTCAGTAAGATGATAGGTTCATTCACATGCATTGAAATTCATTGTTAGATGGGGTAGAGATGTACATGAAAAGGCTCAGAAAAATTAGATTAAATTTTTTTCTAATTTAAAAATTAGATTAAATTTCAGAAGAACTATTTTTTTTCCCAAGTGAGTATATATTAAGCTACGGTTTCTGGAAGATAGAATAAACAGTTTAAAATAACAAAATATTTCCATCTGACAAATATATATTTGAGTATTCAAGTCCAAATTACTATTTGCTAAAATGAAAGGCCTTTTAAGTTAAATTCAACCCACCACGTGATGCATACCTTCAAAGATGCTACTGCCCAGGCTCGATCCTGTTCTATCCAAGAGGGAATCTGGTCACGAACACTTCTTTGTGAATCCTTATTGAAGCAAGTTACATTACACATGTAAGTAGCACAAATTTTTGTGAAACACTATATTCAGTAATAAGATCACGAAACCCATGTTTTTAATGAAAACAGCATTCATAATAGAAATCTTTCTGTGGTATTTTGCTAAGTTCATAGATGGCATAACAAAACAAAACCTACCAATGATTTAAATTTGAGATATACTGTTCATATTAACATCATTAACCACTTGAGCTTGAAAATATCATTTAAAATATATGTATGGCACACTCAACTCTAAGCAGTTTTCTTTTCCATTAAAAACAAGTGACCCAAATGATTGGCTATGAGCATATGCACTCTGAGCAACTGACTTCAAAAAATAACTCTACTGCACATATTTGCAGCCATGAAGAAGATGTTCTTCACACAAAGGGCAATTCAGGGGTAACTGACTAGGCAAAGCATCGCTTCTGGGTATCTCTGTGCTGGTAAAGTTTGGCCACAGCTCTATTTTTCTGCTCCTTAGATGTTCATGATGGAAGAAATTCTAAGGATGAACAACATAGCTTAAGCTCCCGTAGAATCTCCATATTCACTATATCATTTTTTATAAAAAATCTTACAGTGCCCATTAACCAGTCTGACAGTCCCTGTATGGAAATGTCCTTGGATCTCTCAACCATTGAGCAACTTCAAGAGCAACCTCAAATGTTCAGCAGAAAAAAGGAAAGCTTTCTTGTGAAAGGATGTCTCAGCCATGAGTTATGAAGTCTGAGAAAGAACAAAAGTAGGAAACTCAGAAGCAGTTGTAAGGATAAATGTGAGATGGGTCTGCAATACACATTCCAGTTAGAATTGGGGTTGAATCACATATGTCCACAGTCTTTCAAAAAATCTATGGGTTGTGTGTTAGCTGGGGTAGAGGTGGTGTTTAACTTTAACTGGTGTTAAATTCTGTTATGCAATCGGATCTCATATAGCTTGAAAATGACCTACAGCAAGACAATACTTGACAGTCACGAAGTTCACTGACATTTAATTGAATTATAAAGATTCCACAGAGATGAAGAGGGACGTCTATACTCACACTGAAATGCAAAACCTGTAGAGTCAACTAAGGGCTAAAGAAACTAGGAATTTAAGGATCTTTTAGCAACCAGCTGCCTAAGTAAGAAAACCTGAGCAATACATTGTGTTTTAAGTGACTTGCCACTTCTGCCAGAATGCATGTGAACACAGTTGGTGTTACAGATATTCTAAAAACAAGCTACTCACACTGGTCACTGTTTTGTACCACAGAATGTACGAGATACCCTGACATATCTAAAAACGGCTAAAGGTAAAAATAATTGTGAATGATGAAAACTGCAGCTAAGCCTGATGGATATGAGCTAGCCTGACCCTGAATGGAGGAGAGGAGGAGATTAGCAAAAGAAGAGGCAAAGACTGAGCTTATGATTCCTGATTGGGTTCACATTTCCTAAAAACTCCTTTCAAAACCTTTGTCAAAATATTTGGTTCAAGGAAGGGCTATAATGGATAAGACTACGGAAAGCTTAGCTTTTTTCTCTACCTTTTTCTACTGGAAGGTTATTTTGAAAGTACACAGATTCAATAGAATTGACGGACATTTAGTAAACTGCAGCGTGATTGGTCAGGCAAGCAACAGAAGCTTCTTAAGCTAGCTCTGTCACCTAGGAAAATATATAAATACACCTCCAGAATTAGAACTCTGAGGCTGGGGAAAGAAACATGTCAAAGTTACCAAAATGTGTGGACAATTTCATCAATCCATACAAAAAGTACAACTCGTATATGTTACCGGGAGAAAGAAGGATTCCAAAACACTGATTTTAGTTACATAAGAGGGCTTAAAACTTTCTCAAACACACCACTAACATAACAATTTGTAATCCTGGTAACAGGAAAAGAAAAAAAAAAAAAAAAGGAACACAGGCAAAAAGTTATGCACATTAGAAAATGAGTTGCCAGGTTCAAAAAGCTCGAAAAATTTTTATATTTTTAATTACTATGTGAGAAGTTGTTTGTTCCTTTAATGTATGAATACAATTAATTAAACAATACAGTAAGAATACAACTTTAACTTTTCAGGATTTAAGTAAATGTTCCTTATTTCAAAATACACAAATAAAAGTAGCTTACTGATTTTCGTATGGTATCTCCAATGATCACACCTGTAAAAGTCTCCCATTCCTAGGTGGAATAAATGAACAACTCAGATAAGTCAGTAGACATCTTTAAGAATAAAGATTAATATGTAGTAGCATGTAGGCAAAACAGGAAGATAAACAAATTAAGCCTAGATTCTGAAAGAGTTATAAGACATTTTTAAAACTCTAGGTAATACTAGCAGTATGCAATTCCTTTTGCAGAATCCATGCTAAGTGACTGCGGTGCTTTATAAGAAAAAGAAACAAAAGGAGAAGCCCAATCCTTTCTCAGCACCCGCAGCTCCTACCCAGACTGCCAAACTACAGATTAGCAAGTAACACACATGTCTGGCAAGGAAACACAGACTGCCTGATAGGGCATCAGCAGCCCACATAGAACGGATAACTACAGAATCCATGTTTCAATAGTGTTTCATATTATAGTATCTGAAAGATGCAGTTATTAGAACAGGAGGAATGCTTAATATAATAATTGGTATTATGAATACTGTGGTTGTATTAAGAAAGTGAAATGTAAGTGGAATTTATGTATGATTAAATCTTTTAGACCTGGTATTTGTATCCAGGAAGACACCTTTTAATCATTTTAAGACAGATTAGATAAGTATTTAAAAACATGCTAGAAATTACATTAATCCTATATTTAGAGGCAGTAAGAAATATACTAAAAAATCTTCATAAGTATTGAAATTTTACATAATCAGTATCTAAAATTCTATGATAAAGAATTTTTTTATTGTTAAAGACAATAGTAACATTCCAAATGAAAAAGTCAATCAACTAGTACTACTCTGATACAGACCACAGCATAGCTTTTTGCACCCATCAATCTAGTTGAGTCTTGAAACAACTCTCTCTTTTCGTTAAAAACTGATGCTCCTTTCCCAGTTACAAAGAAAATGCTCGTGCACAGAAAAATAGATGAAGGCTCCCCAGTTTTAAACCCAGAAATAATGCAATATTTTTATGAAGAAAAGAAGTATAATATGTAGAGACATGTAAAACTACCTCAGAAAAATCTATACATATTGATTCAGAAAGAGAATGTCTCTACTGAGAGCCAAGGCATTCTATAGCATAATGTTGAAGTTGTACTATACATTTCTAGTCACTATGCAAAAAATTCTTAAGTGGAGAAGGTTGAACTCTTTGGGGACAGGGACTTAGAACAGCAAATTCTCTGGCAGCATAATAAGCAACTTCTAGCCTCATCACATTAAAAGCTTTAAGAAAAAGAACTTTAAAAGAATAACCACTTCAGCTTCATTTTCCTCAACAAATATCTTGCACAGTACTCTTTTCTTAACAAGTCAATTAAAATAAATTCTACCTTTCAGAGAAGTAAGAAAATTATTGATCTTATTTGCCTGTTTTAAGTCTTGAGTATTCAGATACTGCAGGAATGTGCATTATACGTAACCTCGATTAAGCTGGTTAAGAGCTCTAACAGCTGATGGAAATGCATGTTAAACAATAGCAACAAACACATAAACAGTACTCACAAATACTTAAGAAGCCTAGGCAGTCAGGCTTTCATTTAGTCAGAAAACTATTTGCAAGTTGCTGCCTTCATGACTGTATAAACTCAAGGACTAGAAAGATAAAGCAAAATATTTTCAGAAGCTGAATAGAAATAATAAAGATGAATTAGGGAAGTTCTAATAATGAAGAGTAGCCAGGGTATGCCTCTACCAACAAGATGAATTTATTTTTATCAGGCAGCTTTGTTGCTAAAAGACTGTGGGATTTCACTTGGTCAATCCATATGTCTGCAATAAAACAACACTGCATTCATAGCATCAAAAAGTTTCAACCAGCCTTTCTTAAACCTTGTACCTTAAACCCACATCCTTCATATGATCAAGTTCCATAACTTCCAGTTCCTTCAAATGTAGTTTATCTTTTACCCTATAATAGACTCTCCTTTAGCAAATTGACATCTACTATCATTTGATACTCCTTCTGTTCTCCAGCTTCTAGTACAGAAAGCCATAGCTTTGTCGTTCCATTCCATGTAGGTATTTTAGATAATTAAACATGTCTCGACTCACGCTAGTCAGCCATGTTTAAACAATTGTATTGAGTCAATTGTGCGTATTCTTCTACTGCAGGCAGACTTAACAGAAATAATTTCACTACACTATAGACAACTACAACTTTGGCATCTACATCTCAGCCAGCTAGCCTAGTCTATCTGTAAGGACAATGGAGACAAGTAAGGAATTTTAGCAGTAAACCATCTGACCTATTCTACAAAATTAATTTATGATGAAACTAATTGCTTCTTTGATAGATCTGTTTTATTCCTGTTTCTTACAAAGACAATCTAGGATAACCAGCTCAGATTAATTTTAACAGGTGTTTAAATTTTAGTTACCAATTCACTCACCACTAAAAGTACCATTTTACCAGAAACATGTAAATTCACTATGAACGTCCAAGTTGGGCAAAAGCATTGTCTAACACCCAAAGAGAAGAACATGCCATTACTGAGATGTGCGCTGCCCCATGGAAATAAGGGTTAGCAGTACTTAAGCTCTGCTGCAATTTTGTTGGGAAGAGGGTAGCCTCTAAACAACAGGTAAATTCCCTATAAATTAGGCAATTTCAGATCAGGCCTCATTCAGATCACTGTCAAAGACAGTATGTGACATCTCTCAGTTTTCCAGAATCAGACTTTTACTTAATTTGTCCCTAGGTCTTGCACTCCTTTTCTGCATTTCAGTACCAAGGCACGATGTGCAAGCACCCCTTGGTCACAGTGAAACAAGCGTGTATCCATCACTTTACCCATCAAGGAATATCCGTATTTAACTGGAAGGATGGATAAATGTCTAGCCACACCGTGGCGAGAAACATTGATACAGTGCCTGCAAAAAACTGCAAAAACCCTCCATAAACACCTTTTTCAGACTCCTATTTAAAAGGCAACTGTTTACCTACCCGTCTCATGGTAATCTTCACTTTGAACATAATAAAGATAATATTAACATCCAAAAGTAACTATCATAGAAAAACAGTAGTATATAAATGTAAAATCCCAGATCTTAAACTTATTGACAGAAACTTTTTATCTACTTATTTACTCTTCATGTTAAGTCTAAGTAAATAACTTTGGGATTTTCTCCTCTAGCACTTACATTCTCTTGAAAAAGTTCAGGGTGCATTCCTCGTACAAAATGTAGAGCAAACATTAGCTGATCAGCCTGAAATAAAAGCAGTAAAAATGTATTTATATGTTCATCAAAAGTCACCTTTCTGCTTTTTTTTTATAAGTAACAAAATATCATTAATATAATACCTCTAATTCCATGGTAGTGACTTAATGACACATATCCTAATTCAAAATTGCTACATACCTCTGCACCTTAGAGACAAATACTAACCCAAACCCTGTATCAAAATACATCCAAATTCAAGTGAAGAAGAAAAAACAGGTACTTGTAATAAAGCAATCATACTGAACAGAAACCATTATTTTTTAAACCGCGCATAAGAAATACTTGAAATCTACTTAGAGCAAATTTTTGAAAAAGGATTTGGAAAAAAAACCAAAACAACTGTAACCTTCTGACTTTTTCCTGGGTCTGTTGTATCACTTGAATTTCAACCAGTTTCTAAGCACTGGAGCAATAAACCAGGAATAAGGATTTACTGGAGCCATAGAACAAACCATGCAAACATTCAAGACAATTTTTAAAAGAATATTGGCTTGTTAAAACTGGGATTCCTATTTCCATATACACAAACTTTCAGAGGTGTGTTTTACCAAAGCTGTGCTGGAAAGCAGAGATTACTATGTAATGAAGTCAATGTGAAAAACGGGAAATTGGTACTCCGGAAAATCAGGAGCACTCAGAAACCCAGATTAAGTCCCCAATTTTCAAAGTCTGGCTGTAATCTGGAAAATGTATTTTACCAGCCAATAGAAGATATACACATATTTTCTCTCATTACAATTTTAAGTAAGCATAAGGAAGGTGGCACCTCTTCTTTTCCTTTCAAGAAAGTGAAACATAATTAAAAAGCATAAAGCACGAGTAATAGGGAAGAACAGAAAGAAAAAAAATGATGCATAGGATTGGGTTAAATCAGCAAAGCACAGACATCTCAGCCAGCTGATTAACACAACACACCTGCACTCCTGGAGAAATCAATTCTACTCGTTACAACGTTGTTCGAATTTTCCATGGTGTGGTTTCCCACATACATGCCTTACGTGTACCTCAAAATCACAGCCTGATTGTCCTTAGCTTCAGAGAATTATCACTCTGAAGAATATTAAATTACCAAGAATACTACTAAAAATTAATTTCATTGGACTTTTCAGAAGAGGCAGGACCAAATATGAGGAAGCATACTCTGGGAAATATTATGTACATGTTATAAGCTATAAGATGAACTGTTAGATTAATATTGGCTTTCTCATCTCGATGTCTATTATATTTTTGAGGCCAAAACTACATAAAAGGGCCAAATTATTTTTGTTTTCTTTTTAGTATTACTGTTTTCTCAAATAGATGCCCTTTTCCAAGCCTGACACATCAGCTCAGAAACAGACAGATATAAGAACAACATAGAACAAAAACATGGAGTAAGGGTGTTCAGGATGTTCCTCATCTACAGGAATTTTGCTCATGTGCAGTAAAAGTAACTTCAACTGCATCTGCATCTGTATTTCAAATAATACAGGTGTATTATTTAATAATTTAACTGGTGATTAGGTTCCAGAATTATGGTTGACTGACTAAAGGGACATATGTGGCTTAGAGATTATAACCTTACTTGTTTTAATTGGCCTTGGAATGACTGACACACAAACATAAATAGACAGACAGACCAACAAAACCATCGTTCCCAATTCTAACACACTTAAAAAGGTATAAAGTTGTATCAACTATAGCATTTATGAAGACACTAGTAAAGCCTCACTGCCACAGGAGTATTTAAAAATTTGCATGGATAAAAAGAAGAATTAGCAGTGGATTGCTGATAGCGTGAGGAGCTTATTTGTTCTCTCCACTATCAGAACACGATACTAAGCCGGATGGACCATAAGGCTGAAGCTGTACAGTAACACTTACACTTTCAGTATTTTCTAAACTCCAATCTGACCATTCACAGTGAAATTCTTTCCTACTAGGAATCTCCTCTCTGTGACTTGCTTTTGAAATCTTTAATCTTTTCTGATACATAAAAATAGCTGCCTTGCAATATTCAAAAGATGTGATGACTTATTGGAAGGCTTTGCATACTCATGACTTCAAACACAGACATTAAATTATTATGAGAATATTTCATGAGAATCCTCTTGGACTTTGATAAAACAAAATCCTTAGAAATAACTGCTACCTCTGCATCCTCAATACAATGTTACTAGACTCGGGGGAGAGGGGAGGAGGTGTTGCAAAATTTTCCAAGATCTCTCCATTCTCACTGATCAAACTCCGGATTTGCATGATTTGTACTACTGCTCAAATCATCTACGCAGACCTACTGTTCTTCTGCCTGGTACTATGAGACAAACACCTCCTGTTATGACTGTTCCATGTGAAAGTAAAAGTTAAAATTGAAAGTGAAAGGTATATCTATCCTAGGTTTTCACCAAGAGAGCAAGAAGAGAAAAGCCACCTGATTCAAATACAGAGCAAACAAGAAATACATTAAGAACATGGCTTCAAACTAGAAGAGGGTAGATTTAGATTAGGTATGAGGAAGAAATTTTTCACTCTGAGGGTGGTGAGAAAATGGCAGAGGTTGCCCAGAAAAGTTGTCGATGCCCCATCCCTGGAGGTGTTCAAGGCCAGGCTGGATGGGGCTTTGAGCAGCCTGGTCTAGTGGGAGGTGTCCCTGCCTAGGGCAGGGGGGTTGGAATTAGATGATCTTCAAGGTCCCTTCCAACCCAAACCATTCTATGATTCTATGGTTCTATGATTATATGGAGGAACAGGGGAACAGAAACAAACAAGCTAGCAGGTAGAGATTTGGGGCAGAATGTGAAAAGAGAAAGGAAAATATTACAATGGGGTTTTTTGTTACCTTTTAAAAAAAAAAGAACCAATAATCACACAAAACCTTATCATGACATCGATGTCAAACACTCATATTTAGGAATGCTAGAAAAAAGAGTGAACTGTGTGCTCAGAAGACTGTGACGCCTGGGACTGGCTATGAAGCCAGAATGAGGCAGACATGAGGTGACAGAGGTGAAGTAGAAATAGGACTAGACTGAGAATAATCTTGTCGATTAGCAAACTGCTCTGTGGAGAAATGTGCATAAGCAACCTTAATTCTGTCATATCCTAACTTTTAGTCCTTCTCATTTTTCATGTTAAATATTGCAAGTGTAATTTTTTGCATGTATTACATATGTACTGACATAATACTCCTTATTTGAAGTAGATCAAGTGTTGGTTGCTGAAAGAATACTTTCAAACCCATATACCATATAAAAGCCAGAAAAAATACAATCTTACCTTAAACAAACATTGACAAACATATTCATACACTGTATGTTTCAATGAGCCAATAAGCGACTTGATTCTTTCCTCAGTATTAGTTGAATCCTAAAAAAAAAAGTTTAGATTTCAAAAATTCATGTGGAAGTAAGAATCTTTTTATTTACACCATATATTTCAGCAGAATGACACAAATAATCTGGACTCTATGTGATACTTATTAGTTCTAAAAACATATTATTGAACTCAGCTGCAGCTATCAATAAGTAGATGATAAAATAAGAAGTTCATGCTAAAGCATTAAGAAAAGAATACTTTGACCTTGGATATTTTGACTATGAACGTTATACAACACTATATAGAAGGCAAATACATAGAGAGTGACATAACAGTTTCTTCTCCTAACATTAATATCCTTGAAATCTCATAGTTTCACTTGGTAAAAAAATTGGTTAGGTATTGAATTACTGTATTGAATGCTGTTGAACAGGTATGTTGACGTTAAGTGTAGTTACTAAACTTGCAGCCAAATTTGGTCCAACTGAAGTAAACATTGTAGAAAATAGAAAATATACCCTGTCCTTCAAAGCTTACAGACTAAAAGACTAATTATAACAGGAGAAAACTGAAAGAAACATAGGAGAAAAGAAGAAAGACACCAGGGCTGGGGGGGGGGGTGGTAATGGGTAGTATGAGATTTACCAAAAAACAGTTTCTTTCTACCCCGCTGGAACTTGAAGACATGAGTTTATAAAGGAGGGAAATTTGGATTCATAAGTTGATTTGACTAATAACTTTCCCATGTCTAAAAGACAGTTTGGGAAAAATGAAGAATTGGACAGAGGAGAAGAAAAGAAGGAAGAAAGCAAAGAGAGGAAAACTAGAAGTTAGGCTTTAAATAGTTAACATAATAGGCAGGAAGAAAAGAAATTATGAAAGCGAAAGTAAGAACAAGAAGTTAGAAGCTCATATTGTGGAAAAGAAGTAATAGGTAAAGAACTTTAAAGAGGGCAAGTTCACATAGTCAGAACCATGTTCCTGGCAGTGATTTGAGCTAAAGGAAAGCTGTAAGCACAGATGCCAGAATAAAGGGGAATCCAAAAGCGACATGATGAAAGGCTGGTGAATGCCTTTTTAAAGTGGAAACAAAGAGAACTAAGATGAATTTTGGAGATGCTGAATTAAATGAAAATGCATTGTCACTCACTGTGGGTTTTTAGATCTAAAGAGTGAGGTGACAAGGGATAAATCCATAATTCTGTGCTTCAGTAAGAAGAATAAACTGGCCATTAGAATACAGAAAAGTAAAAATTACTTTTTTAACAAGAAAGGCTGTATGCATGCTTACAAACTGTATAAAAGTAGATAAAGTTTTGATCTTCCTTCAGGTAACTGAACCATGTAAAAATACAGGTATTTTCTTATTCTACCCCTTGTTGTTAGAATTAGTGTTATCTGCAGATTAGATCACTAATTTATTTAAATAAAGCCTTCAGTAAAGTTATAATCAACCTTGTTTTTCCTTATTCACCTTAGACAAAGAGCAAGCCTGAAATTACAAATAAGTTACTTTGTTTTCAAATGGCACAGCAATTTTATGATTTATATGTAATGTAAGATCATTAAAAATTCCGTGTGCCTGTACTCTGAATATCTAAAGCACAACAGTTGATTAGCATCACTAATCATACATTTCATCATAAGTTATTATGCATTATTTTCTAAAAAAGTCCAGAGCAACTAACAAATTCCAAGGATCAAAGCAGATTGATTCTTCTGCAGCACTAACAGCTTCAGGAAAAGAGAAAATACCTGCTCGCTTTGCAGAGCCCTTTGGAAAAGCCGCAGGAAAGCCGCCAAACTAAAGCGGTACATATTATTAATTTTGGACAAGTCAGAGATAATAAAGTACATCTTGCTAGCACTCTCAGCTAAAGGCAGATAGGCGTCCCTCTCCTGTGGATAAAAAAACCATACGTATATAAAAACCCAGTACAATACTGCCATCTACTGGTTATTGCATAAACATTTATTCATCCTACCGAATAAACATTTGGATGACTCCCACTGCTTTAGAAAACTGAATCCTTTCTGATTCTTCAAATTGAGTGACATGCATTCAAGAATTAAACACTGTCTTTAGATTTCAAAATTGGAAGAAAGCACTTTTAGCAAAAAAATTCTTTAAATTTTGGAAATTAATCCCTAGGGCACTGAGGCTTCTTCCTGCCACAGAACATGTCCTAAAATTCAATAGAAAATTTTAAACTAGACAAATAAGAACACAGAGAAAAACTCTGTAATGTGTTACAAAAACAGCATGCCAGATGAACAGCATCACCAATGATCTAGATTTTCGCAGTAGCAAGGGATATATTAATTAAGAACATCCATAAGAGCCATACTGTTTGCAATAGCAGATGGCAAAAATAAAGTCAAAACACATTACTTGCCAGTAAGTCCTTGGGGAAAATGTCTTTAATTCAAACTGGCAGTCTTTAAATTGTACAGCTATTCACCATGTGTAAAACAAAGGAATTTAATTACTGAAAATACTTTCTGTACTTGCATATCCCAAATATATTTTACTCCAAAAAATTAATTTAGTACGTTACTGATCTTATATTCCTCTGGATGTTTATATCCTCTCTATATAGAAGATGACTATGTTTAGCAGGAAAAAAACCAGCAATAAAAGATTACAAGATTCTTCTACCTTATCAAGGGAACTCTGAAGTCTGTGTGATTCAGCCAGTGATTCTTGGATGAGTGCACTACTGGCTTTAGTCTGATTCAAAGATTCAATCAGATCCTTATTTTCTAGTATATTGCCTTGTGATGTTGCAAGTGTCTGTAAAAACAAAAAAAAAGTCATCTATGTCACATTAAAAAAACACCTGTAAAGTAGTGGAAGCATTTTGGAAGCTGTCCTTCTTTCTGACCTGTACATATTTCTGAATCATTGAATCATTGAGTGCACCAAGAGTACTAGAAAGCAAGTGGTTACTCCAGAAACTGAGTTGTTGCTTTAAATAAAACCCAAGAACAAACTCCAAAAATCCAGATTGCCAGGTTCTGAAAGTTAAGTCGCCAGCAAGCTTTTGAGAATGATTTCTATGATTAGAGTCTTATGCACCAATATCCCCATGGTAAATACAAATTAGGATATTTTTTCTTCTATTTAACTACCAATGTAAACTGAAATTGGCTACTTGTAATGACTTCCTGTACCCAGTCATTCATAAATTCATTTTCCTTCAAAAACACTGCAATATTCCCTGTACAATTTAGTTCTTATTTCCAAGCAGGACGAATGTTCACAATTACAACAATTTCAGTTTTGTAATCCAAGGTCCCTTCAAAATCCTTAAGATTTGCCCTGAGTTCTCCTGTGTAAACAATTTCATTTCTAATAAGAAGTGGGAAAAGCTTGACTAATACACTGTTATTTAAGGGTTTTTATTAACCTTCAGTAAATACACTTCAGTACAGTATTTTAGTCAGACAACACCACAAAACCAGCTTCTTGTCAGTTAAGTCAGTTCTGAACAACTACCTGCAGGACACCATTTCAGGATATTTTGAGGCAGAGATTCACCAGTTAGAATAGTAGAATGCACTCAGTTCTCTAGCTGAAAAGAGTTTAGGACAAGACCATCTGTTTTTTCACGGAGTCCGATTTTGCTATGAGGAATCATAGTGTGAGCTACGCCACAGCATGCATGTCTTTACTTCAAGGCTTTTGGAAGAAAACCAGTACAGTACTTCATATAGAAGCTAATGTTGCTTGAATTTAGCCAGATCACCGCCAGCACTGACTGCTTTGTTGATAAAGTCCATGTAGCACCTGGTAGTTTCCACTGAGCTTTAGATTTCTTTCTTCAGGGTCAGAGAGTACTTTGATTTCAGCACTAACAAAAATGCCAAAGTTGAAACCAACCTCGGTGTTAATACTTAGCCGCTTTTTGTTGAAGATATCTTAGGCATCAATTACTTCAAATTTTGCACTTGACAATTCAGATTGGACAAATATGAAAGATTCTGGAGTTCCAGGATCACACCAAAAGTCTGTTCTAAAAAGGTGGACTTTTTTGTTGCATCTCTAAACTCTCAGTTTCTGGTAGACATTAAGATGTTAAACAATGTTCAACTTCGAATATGGAATTTTTTTAGACAGTAAGTTTCCCTCTGACTGCAAGAGAAATCTGCCCCATCACAGTTTTAAAAAAGGTTTGAGCTTAGTATTTGAGACATAATAGGGAGTTTAATAAGAACAGTAAATGTGGAAATTTAAATCATATTAGATAATTATGTGCAAAATTCTAAAATTGAGCTATTAATGGCCAGTCAGTTTATTACTTTTTGAGGAATCAGTAAAAACGATTAGCTTATGCTCAAGTCCATTGTGCTGGATACTGCAAAGTTCTGTGACTCAGCTACAGACTGAGAGTTTTGAGGCAGCAGGTCAATCTGCCTGCATCTGTAATACTTTAGAAGGAAGAAGGATCTATTCCTGTGTGCATGAAGTACAGCTTTTGTGAAATCCATTATACTTTCATTAAAATAAAAAGGTAAAGTGAAAATTGAGACTATTAATTTTAAATACAAGAAAGGAAAGTGTTAACTATAAAGAATATTACAGTTCATTGCTAATAAGAAACAATTGTGGAGGTTTAAGATTTCAAATGTGTCTCAACAAATCTTTCCATTTTCTACTGGGAATTTTCCTTTGAGTGTTTTTTCCTTTCACAACACAGAACCATTTCTCAACTTGAGAAAGTATTATTTGACATGATTCACAAGCTTAAAAATGTGGCTTTTTAAAAAACTCATAATTTGAAAAAGAGTATAATTTTTAACAGAGTTTTCTCTTTTTTAATGCATTAAAATTAATGAAATTTCTAATCAATCTAAATAAGCCTATATCTGGCCCAACAATTCATACATTCAACTTTGACAATGCTTAATGTATTGAAATGCCACAGTTTCATGACAGATGTACATATCTTATCTACTTTACCCTCCCAACAGCCCCAGGCAAATAACGCTTTTATTTTCTAAAATCAAAAATTCTGAGGGCTCATTATTCCAACACTTTCACCATCTTCATTCAAACACATAGAAATATGAACACTATCTTATTGATCTAACAGATACAAAAGAGGTAAATTTATTTTACCTCCAAAAGAGATTCCTCAAGCTTAGCTAACTGTATCTTCTTATCTTCTTCTTGTTGTAACAGTTTTGTCTTCTGCTCTTCCAAATCAGGCTTTTCATGCCGAATTGTTAAAGCCAAAAGCTAAAAGAAATAAGATGATTCAACAGGATAAAAAACACTCTAAGACTTCATAAGATATATTCATTAATTATATAGCATAATATATGCTTATTAATCATATAGTAGTATATAGCCTATATTTTTGAAAGTAGATTTCTAAGGGTTTACTCGGTTGCACCAGACATCCAACAGCTTTAAATCCATGTAGACATCCAGGATACCCTGCAGTGGCAAGTATAACCCAGAAACAACTGTGAACCATGCCCTCGTGTATAACAGCAGATGCAAGCCAGATGAGATACTCAAGGACATCTCAAAAGGCACTGGATCACTTTATTAAGGACACTGATTCTTACCCATTTATGCTGAGACCTAAACCTTTGCACATCAATCTGAATCACATCTGTGTTTAAATGACTGGTAGTCTTCATTAGTTTATCCATTGTTATCAAATATAAAAAGAAGTAGGTGCTAGAAAGCACAAACTGGAAAGAATGGGAGTGAATTTCTTTCCAGCAAGTCTACCAAAAATGAAACACTTCTCCTGCCAAGAAAGAGAGAAAACAAAAAACAAAGCTTTCCCCCCCCACTGTATTTCCACTTAAAGAGGAGGTCAGTTCACTTGGCTACATTGTATGATGTCAATTCCCTATCTCCAGTGAAGGGAAGAAATCCATATGGTTATACATGTTTCACATTTTGAATTATATCTTACTTATCAACATCTTATTTACATTCCATTCTAAGCCTTTTGTTTTTTGGGAAAAAATTGTTTCATACCAAATACAGAGGGTTTTTTCTTTCCTTAATTTATCTCTTTTTTTTTTTCTCCCTTCCATCTGTACACTACATTTTGCTTCCTACACATTATAGGAAAAATTTCAACAGCTACTAGCATTTTGGAGGAAGTACAATATACAGCTTTTTGGTTTCATTACATTTTTCCTGTACACAAAGTATCTCGATGCTAGCATTACTCTCTAATGAGGACACTGGAGAGCAATAACAGAAATGTTTCCACGGTACCATATATGTATCTTGAACACAAAACAGAAGCTTAGCAATTAATCTGTTGCCACTGAAGTCAATGAGACATTTTCCATTTTCTCTGTTGGACTCACTACTTTGTTCCAAAGTGCATTAAAAAAAAAAAAAAATTAAATTTAGTTTTGGCATCAATTTTACCATTTATATTTGTGTGCTAGAAAACATCTCCATGACCATTAATGCAAACTGCACCATAGGGCTTCTTCCAGAAGCTTGACGTAGCGATGAATGTCCGCTATACATTCAATTTTTATATTCTAAATGCCTACCTGTCCTCTTAAGCCACTTCCTGTTGTGGTAAAGTTTACTTCTGTAACAATAGAAGAAGCATCAGGTGGAATGAAGGGATTTGGGTTCCTCGTCGACAGAAAAAGACGGAACTCTTCATTATAATCTATCATTTTTTCACCTATTTGTATAGCGTAACGGGGTCCTGTAAATAATAAATAGATATTACACTTACTCTGATTGGAACATTGTAAAATTATCTGAAAATAATGATATTTGTGTAATACTTTGTGACCAATAGATGCAAATATATTTTATAAAATTTATTTATACATTGTTCAGAAAGAAAACTAAATTTAAAAAGTTTAAGGAACATAACGTATCCTGCACTGTTAAGACAAAAAAATGCAGTAACCTAGCACTAGTGTAAGAAAGTTACATAATGAGAACATTTAACACACCAGGGTAGTTTCGTTATCCTTATCCAGTACAAAATGCATAAATGGCAAAAAATGCACTTGAATTAAAAGTAATACTAATGAATCTTTGAAATCTTCAAACAATGAATAGGATACAGAACACCACAGAAGATGCACTGGAGAATCCCCCTTTTGTGTAAGAATCCTGTCATAATTTACATATATTCATTTACATTTCCACATAGGTATACCACTCTATCAAAACATACTAGCCATAATTACATACTGGCTAACTAAAATTGTTCAACATTTTCTGAATGTGATCCAAAACCGTTAGATTTCATCTCTGGATCTGTTACATTTATTTGCAGAAGGTTGATGTTGCTGTACAAACATAATTCTATTAAGATATTACTTTCTATGATAATTGTTATAAGGAAAGTCTATGAAACTAAAGATGCTGGAATATATAGTCATTAGACTGAAAGAAAAACATTCCATTAAGAAATAGCCCATAAATTCATCTTATAAATACATTTAAGTTAATCACAGTATGGAAGAAACAATTAATTTATTAAATTTCTGCTGTCATGGTTTTATTCTCTGTTTATACTCCTAATATTTTGACATTTCTCAATACGCCTGTCACAGAATTAAACTATACATATGGCCTCTCACCACGCTCCTTCCATCACAGGTTTCCATTCTAGCAGGGTCAGAAAAGAATAGACTCAAACAGTCACAGGACTAGACTAAGGTTCTGCCCGGAGTAAGAAGGAAGAACAGAATTATACGATCAAAAGTTTCAAAGTGAAAATTTCCTTTGCAGAGAAATTTCTGAGGTGGCATAGCCAAGTGCTTCTCTATTTTTAGCACTAGGAGCAGATCAGAAATGCTCCAAGTATAAATCTCTTGCTAAAACACTGGTAGAGATGAAAATCACATACCAATTTTGCTTCTGTGCCCAGGATCAGAATAAATTTTAAGCCTATGCTGTAAAAATGTCAAACAGAAAATGGAACCTGTACAAGGACAAATTTATTGCAGTATATATATATTCACATTTTTCTTAATGTTTCATTCCAAGTAATGAAAATATGTACAGTCATCACAAGCAAAATAATGGAGACAGGCACCCACCTCCACGTTCTGACAAAGAGGAGTGCGTGCTTGCTTGTGAAGTGACCGAAAAGACTCAAATAGTGACCCACTCTCCCTTTTCAAAAAACAGCTCCCTAGTTTGGACTTGCACAGACCTAGCATTAACACAGCTCATTAACATGCAAAAGAGGATGCCTGAGTGTTATGAGCAATTTCCCTGAATAAACTAGTATATTTTAATTTAATCTGCTTTCTCCACAGTTCTTCAGACACATTCACCTCTTAATTTGATTCCTTGGGTAAAATCAGTTAAGATGCCTGGAATACTGTATCTCTGCTTTCTAAAGTTCAGCAGAAGCTAGTGAAAAAAAAAAGCTGTAAAGATGTTCTACCTAGCCTCCTGCAGATCCCCAAAGTCACCACTTTGGTGGTGCTCTCAACTTTTACTGAGGACAAACAAGCAAGCACATCTGTAATGGAAGAATGATTTAAACTAACATTTTCTTTTCACTAAACAGAACTTTTCTATACTGCAGAGAAATGTACCTAAGAACTCTACAGCATTTGCATTTATTTTTACCATGTATTTACATTTAAAGAATTACTACTACCTCACCCATTATTAGATCTCAATACTAGATGAAATGACAGCAAAAAGGAGTTGAGCTATTTTCAATGCCCAAAGTTCATACTGTAAATTACATGCACAGGCTGTGGTATGTGCTGAGGAATTAACACTTAAGACAGAAATATAATTACTAAGGATAAAGTAAGTATACTTTAATTACAATAATTTAGAAAGTATTTAAAACATACATTGTATTTTCTTAACCCGTGCAGTTTTGATATAATTTCAAAATATGCAATATAATTCAACATAATTCATACTGAGACACTTATATTACTACTATTTATCTTTGCTAAACTTTCAACACAATTTTCTGTATCAGCCTTTTTAAAGGAACTAAATCCAAAGCAGTTATAACGAGAGTTACATAGAGTACATTTTCTCTCCAAAGGAGATATATTGTAAAAGGTAAATGGGGTTTTATTTTCCTTTCATGGCATCAGTTAGGGAAACTCCTTTTGCTGAATTCCACCATATTGCTGATGTCCATGACTGCCCCCATTCCAAAGGCACATCAGGAACAGACCTGTGTGCCTTCTTTAGTTTCAGACAAATGAAAGAGAAACAGCAACACCGACATTCTAAAACTCTGATTTCTAACTGCACCACCAGTTGCGTAATTTCTGGTCTATTTAAGGCCCAAGTTCCTAAGTAAAACTATGTGTTCGAAATTATCACTAGAAATTAACTTAAAATTGAAATTGTGAGACTTTATTCTAATTCCAGTCAAAAAAATCTTTAAATACTTTTCAACATTTTTCCACTTACTAAACAAGAATGGCTTTCCAATGTATTTCATGCACTGAAATGTTAGCAGCAGGCTAATGTTAAAGAGCAAAAAAATTACACAATACTCATGTTTTCAGAAAAATTGAGTTTTATATGATATGTATAGATCTAACCTACAAAAGTTTTGAGCAAGCATTTGTAAACATCTTGGTCATTTACCTTGAGCAACAAGATCTTTTCTTAGCAACGGGTAAAGCACAGGCTCCACTCCATCCATTTCCTGTATAATAAGTGTTTTCCCAAATCTCACTGCCAGCTCAAGAGCAGTTAGGAAGTTGGTGTCCTGGGCAAACAAAAACAAATTCTTTTGATTCTTTTTTTTTTTTTTTGAAATATTAACACTTCAGAATGAACAGGAAGGCATTGTATCAGGACTCTAAATGTAAAAAATCAGTAGTGTAGCTAAAAAAGTCTATTACAAGCATCATATGATATTTCAGGGTTTAGCCAGAAGTGTTTAGTTTAAATAAGTTTGATCTATTCAGCTACTGACATACACACAACCTATTTACCATGCCTAGCTCTCCAAGTGCTGCACCAGAGGGCAGGTCTACCACAGGTCTTGTGTCACATCTGTCAGGTGCACCTGGAAGTCCTGGCTAGTTAATGCATCTCAAATGTTATTAGGTTACTATGTCTCAAAACTGAATCAAGACCTAAGGACAGGATTCACATTGATATTAAGATATCTGAACACAGTCTTTTGCATGTAGGTGTCCAAACAGGTTTTTGCATGTAGGTGTCTAAACATGCATACGGTGTTTAAGATTCCACTACAGTCAATGCAAACAACAGAGCCTAAAAGGCAATTGAGCCAATCAGCTAGCAGGGAAAGCATTCAATCACCCAAAGGTATATATCTAGTACCATCAAAAACTATCTAAAAAGCCTGCACAGAGCTGGCAGGGATACGTGGAAGACCTACATTCTGTTGGAGCAATACCTTGAGGCCAGGTGGGGTTCAATAAGGGACTTTTGAATGGCACTAGATGCCTGCCCATGTGCATGTAACTGAGCCAAGCCTCACCACCCATGTAAACAGTGACATGTAGACAATTAATCTTAGGTACCTTAATCTCAAACTGAAATCCAACCTACTATTTCCAACGTAGATAATACAACACAAAAATCATAGGGAAGAAGTGTATACATACTCCTGAAATCCAGTGAATGGCAACCATGAATACAAAAGACCTCTCTGTTTACAAATTGCTTACTATCTTCCTCCCAGCAGGAAATACTGATATTCTTGGAGAGGGCAGCACAAAGAGGCAAACTTGTAGAAGTAATACCAGATGTTGACCCTCCGAATTTAAATACTCTGATCTCCTCCTTGAGTAAAAAAATTTTCAGTACCACATAAGAACCACTGTAGCCTAGAAGTCTGTGAGAAATTACATGCTTCAGGGAATATAACCCCAGTTTTGGTGATTGCTATCATACCCTTTTTGAAAAGTGCTCTCTAAAGTCTGGAATAAAACAAGCTTAAGCAGAACAGAATTGTAAGACCAAGAGTAAATACTGCACCTGTTGGTTAATAACTTCCAAACGTGATTCCTTCAAATGTGTCTTCAACCATTCAGTAGCCCGGAAAGAAGGGTCTATTAAAAATGGGCAAACTTTACTCTAGGGGAAAAAGAAATAATGTATATATATTTACTGACATCTATTTTGTTTCAGAATAAAATTGAATGGAGTCCTTTTTTATTTCCCCAAAGTAATGGTATAGTTGTTTTTAAATCTTTTTCATTAACAAACTGTTTAAAGAAACAATAACAGCTTCATACCAAAAAGACAACAAACAACACTAGAGAAATTTTATGTCTTTTATTTTATTACTTCTTTTTAACAAAAAAAAAAAAAAAAACCAAAAAAACACAAGCACCCAAAACCAAAATTCTCAGGTGTCTGTTCTGCTAAAGTTAGGCAGTTCTTCACCTCTTAAAAACAGAAGTCTCTGTTCAATGAGCATAATCTACAACTTTTGTTATTCACAACTGCTTTGAAACTTAAGACATATTATTTTTCCTTTTTCTTTCTGTAGTGGGCAAAAGCTTTGATTTTGGACCTCAATGCATTTTAGGAAGAATAATGAATATAAGTACTTTGCAAGCATAAAGATGGAAATAGCATTTTGGTGATACTGTGTAGCAACATGTATATGGATGAGACAGCAGTTTTTCGTTTTAATAAAACCTTTATTAATGTGTGGCTTCCCTACCAGTACTGTGCAAAGCTTTGCTATTTTATTATATGACATAAAGATACGTTATGGTATACACATTGCTTTCTAAATGTTGAGACTTTAACCACTGATATACTAATTATGGACGTGCTCAGAACTTACACAATGGTCACAACACAGAGTGACCACAGACAAGATAGTAGTGGTGCAAGTAAAAAGAGATCTATTCACAGCTGACATGGGCATTTAAGATTTCACAGAATCACAGAATGGTTGAGATCGGAAGGGACCTCTGGAGGTCATCTGGTTCAAAGCCCCTCCTTGAGTAGTGCCAACCATAGCTGATGGCCCAGGACCGTGTCCAGACAGCTTTTGAATATCTCTAGGGATGGAGACTGCACCACCTCTCTGGGCAACCTGTGCCAGTCCACAGCCACCCTCAGTAAAAAAGTGTTTCCTGATGTTCAGACAGAGCCTCCTGTGTTTCAGTTTGTGCCCATCACCTCTGTTCCTGTCACTGGGTGCCACTGAAAAGAGCCTGGCTCCCTCCTTTTTGCACTCTCCCTTCAAGAGACATTGACATTGATTCATAGACATTGGTAAGATCCCCCTGAGCCTTCTCTTCTCCAGGCTGAACAGTCCCAGCTCTCCCAGCCTTTCCTCATAGAAAAGATGCTGCACTGCCTTAATCATCTTTGTGGCCATTCACCGGACTCTTTCCAGTACATCCATGTCTCTCTTGTACTGAGGAGCATACGAACTGGCCTCACCAGTGCCACATAGAGGGGAAGGATCACCTCCCTTGACCTGCTGCCAATACTTTGCCTAAAGTAACCTAGGATACCATTAGCCTTCCTTTCAGCAAGGGCCCATTAATGGCTCATGTACAAGTTGGTGTTCACCAGGAACCCCAGGTCCTTTTATTGCTGGCTGCTTTGCAGCCAGGCAGCCCTCAGCACATGTTGGTACATGGGGTTGTACCAACAGTAGCTTGACCCTCCGGTGTACCAGCCACTCCTCCCATTTTTCATAGAATCATAGAATCATAGAATGGTTTAGGTTGGAAAGGACCTTGAAGATCATAGAGTTCCAACCCCACTGCCATAGGCAGGGACACCTCCCACTAGACCACGTTGCCCCAGGCCACGTCCAGCCTGGCCTTGAACACCTCCAGGGATGGGGACTCAACAACCTCTCTGGGCAACCTGTTCCAGTGCCTCACCACCCTCAAAGTGAAAAACTTCTTCCTAATGTTCAATCTAAACCTGCCCTCTTCCAGTTTGAAGCCATTCCCCCTTGTCCTGTCACTACATGCCCTAGTAAAAAGTCCTTCCCCAGCTCTCCTGTAGGCCCCCTTTAGGTACTGAAAGGCCGCAATAAGATCTCCCCGGAGCCTTCTCTTCTCCAGGCTGAACAGCCCCAACTCCTTCAGCCTCTCCTCATAGGAGAGGTGCTCCAGCCCTCGGATCATCCTCGTGGCCCTCCTCTGGACACGCTCCAACAGGTCCATGTCCTTCTTATGTTGGGGACTCCAGAGCTGGACGCAGTACTCCAGGTGGGGTCTCACGAGAGTGGAGTAGAGGGGCAGAATCACCTCCCTCGCCCTGCTGGCCACACTTCTTTTGATGCAGCCCAGGATGCGGTTGGCCTTCTGGGCTGCGATCGCACATTGCTGGCTCATGTTGAGCTTCTCGTCGATCAGCACACCCAGGTCCTTCTCCTCAGTGCTGCTCTCCAGCCATTCCCCGCCCAACCTGTAATTGTGCTTGGGATTGCCCCGACCTAGATGTAAGACCTTGCATTTGGCCTTATTGAACTGCATGAGGTTGGCTTGGGCCCACCTCTCCAGCCTGTCCAGGTCCCTCTGGATGGCATCCCTCCCTTCCAGCGTGTCTACCTCGCCAAACAGCTTGGTATCATCGGCAAACTTGCTGAGGGTGCTCTCGACCCCACTGTCCATATCTCCTACAAAGATGTTGAACAGTACAGGTCCCAGCACCGACCCCTGAGGAACGCCACTTGTCACTGGTCTCCACTTGGACATCGAGCCGTTGACCGCAACTCTTTGAGTGCGACCGTCCAGCCAGTTCTTTATCCATCGAATGGTCCATTTGTCAAATCCATGTCTCTCCAATTTAGAGACCAGGATATCGTGTGGGACAGTGTCAAATGCCTTGCACAAGTCCAAGTAGATGACATCAGTCGATCTTCCTTTGTCCACCGCCGTTATGACCCCTTCGTAGAAGGCCACCAAATTAGTCAGGCATGATCTGCCCTTGGTGAAGCCATGCTGGCTGTCACCAATCACCTCTTTGATTTCTGTGTGCCTCAGCAGAGTTTCCAGGAGGATCTGCTCCATGATCTTGCCAGGCACAGAGGTGAGACTGACTGGCCTGTAGTTCCCCGGGTCTTCCTTATTTCCCTTTTTGAAAATGGGGGTTATGTTTCCCCTTTTCCAGTCATCAGGAACCTCGCCAGACTGCCACGACTTCTCAAATATGATGGCTAGTGGCTTAGCGACTTCATCTGCCAGTTCCCTCAGGACCCGCGGATGTATCTCATCAGGTCCCATGGACTTGTGCACCTTCAGGTTCCTCAGGTGGTCCCGCACTTGATCTTCTTCTACAGTGGGCGGTTCTCCATTTTCCCAATCCTGGCTTTTGCATTCTGCATCACGGGCAGTGTGGCTGCAGTCCTTGCCAGTGAAGACTGAGGCAAAAAAGTCATTGAGTACCTCAGCCTTGTCTCTATCCCGGGTAACCAGTTCTTGTGTTACCTTCCGGAGAGGGCCCACAGTTTCCCTAGTGTTTCTTTTCTCGCTGACGTATTTAAAGAAAGATTTCTTGTTTGTCTTAATATCCCTTGCCAGATCCAGTTCCATCTGGGCTTTGGCTTGTCTAACCCGATCCCTGGCTGCTCGGACCATTCCCCTGTATTCCTCCCAGGCTACCCGCCCCTGTTTCCACTCCCTGTAGGCCTCCTTTTTCCTTTTGGTCATGTCCAGGAGTTCCTTATTCATCCATGCAGGCCTCCTGGCTTTTCTGCCTGCCTTCCTCTTTGTAGGGATGCACTGGTTCTGGGCTTGGAGGAGGTGGTCCTTGAATATTAACCAACTTTCTTGGGCCCCTCTTCCCTCCAGCGCTTCATCCCATGGCACCATACCAATCAGATTCTTCAAGAGGCCAAAGTCAGCTCTCCCAAAGTCCAGGGTCGCTAGCCTGCTGTGTACCTTCCTCGCTGCTTCGAGGATTTTGAACTCGACCATTTCATGGTCGCTACAGCCCAGGCTGCCCATGAGTTTGACACTGTCTACCAGACCCTCCTTGTTGGTAAGCACAAGGTCCAGCATAGCTCCTTTCCTCGTTGGTTCCTCAACCATTTGGAGAAGGAAGTTGTCCTCAATGCAATCCAAGAACCTCCTGGATTGCCTATGCTTGGCTGTGTTGCCTTTCCAACAGATGTCAGGGTGGTTGAAGTCGCCCATGAGCACCAGGGTCTGCGAATGTGATGCCACCCCTATCTGACTATAAAGGGCTTCGTCCACTGGGTCTTCTTGGTCGGGTGGCCTGTAGCAAACCCCCACCGTAATGTCCCCTGCTCCCGATTTCCCTTTAATCCTAACCCATAGGCTCTCAGTTGGCTCTTTATCCATCCCCAGGCTAAGCTCCATGCATTCCAGGTGCTCTTTAACATACAAGGCAACACCACCTCCTCTTTTCCCCAGCCTGTCTCTCCTGAAGAGCCTGTAGCCTTCCATTCTAACACTCCAGTCATAGGTGTCGTCCCACCAAGTTTCTACGAGGCCAATGAGATCGTAGTCCTGGAGTCGTGCCCACATCTCTAGTTCCTCCTGCTTGTTTCCCATGCTCCGTGCATTTGTATAGAGGCACTTCAGCCTTGTCTTTGTTGAGGCTAACCTGGTTGGAGCAGCTGTAATTACCTTGCGCTGCTCTCCAGGCGGCATTCCTTTGCCGTGTACTAACGGTGCCTCCCCATTGGCTCCTGTTGGTCCTCGAGCTCCTGGCTCATCTACACAAGACTGTGATCCTGCTGCAGTGTAGCCAGCGCATACTGGAGCTAAGGGCTGCAGGCCCTCACCAGTACCTCACTCCTCTTTCCTTGGTACGACCTCCCTTGGCTGGTCTTGGGCAAACCCAATAATACCCCCTTCCCCTGTCGAATCTAGTTTAAAGCCCTGTTAATATTTTTTGTGTCATCAGCAAACTTGCTGAGGGTTTAAATATGTATTTTCACCAATTCTCTGGTTCTGTCTGATAGAAGAACACTTTCAGGGTTTGGGGTTTTTTTTTTTAGATTCCGAGTCCTACTATTCCAAACTGAGTAACTACACAGATCTCAAACTGAAAGACAGGGAAAGAAGGACAATATTCAAGCATCAAAAGATGATGAGCACAAAAGCTTGAGAATGGTACTGTAGATTTCATTGGTAAAATACCATGTCCAATTGCAGTTTTAAAAGGATGGTGAAAAAAACTGTACACAAAGAAAATTATTTGAGCTGAGGGAGGGCTAGAAAAAGCTCTTCACACACAGTGAGATTTTTAAGAGCTAAATCTATTCAGCTAAGGAAAAAGATGAAAATAGGATTTGATTATAGCATATAAGTAGCTTTAAGGGTACAAAATGTTTTTTATTGAAAAGTTTTTTTATTAAACTGAGAACAGAATAACTCGATCTAATATCAAGATGATAAAGCAAGATAAATTTAAATTGGAGAAAAGGCTGTAACTGATTTGCATCATAAATCATCTGTGGCAAATGCAGATTCTCCTCATGGCATTAAATCTTTACTTTCTAGCAGATCTAATAAATGACTGCATTATAACTACAATATTATGTACATAATTGTGCAATTACATATGTATATTTATTATATATATAACACTATATGATAAAACTGAATCAGGATTAGGAGCATAGTATTATTCTTTTCTCAAGTATTATCAGCTACTGGCCTTAAGTGAACGGCATTTTGTATCCTACCACAGAGCTAATCTGACGAAATCTGAGGGTTTAAAATCTAGATGTTTTGAAAGGTATCTGCATATAGCCTTTTCCTTTTTCTGAGAAAAAAAAAGAATTAGAAAAGATATGTCAAAGTGAACATATATAGGACATAATCTTCCACCGTTTGTATTGGTGTTAATGATTATTCACACTTTTAGCCTGAATAGACTGATACCAGGTTTTGTCTGTTCAACACATGGAAGAAAATTCTAAAAGCAGAAAATATAAGCCTCTATTTTCTTTAACTGTGTTTTTCCTTTTGCTACAGAATACCCAGAGTTGCATAAGTATTTGTTTCTCTGTGTGTGTTCTGTGGTGCTAATAAAACAACAGAAATGAAATTCAAAATTCCAGAAAGATGTCATGTTACTGAAACTCGTAGAAATTGAAATACTTTCAAGACAAAACAAAAAAAACAAATTTACCTGCAAGATGACAAGAGCATTTTCTATTGAAAGGTCATCTGAAGGTAAACCTTCACTTCTCCAAACTAACTCCTCACTTTCTGTACACAGGAACCGCCGTAAATCGAACTCTAATAAACGAAAAAGCGTTAGTTTGTGCTAATATTTATAATCTGCATAATTTTTAAGCATTTACCACTCTATGTACAGTGGAGACTGTGTCTAACAGTGCAAGTCTCTAGATTTCTCTTAAATTTATTATTTTATTGCTTGAAGTTATTACTATTAACTAGCTGATGTTATAAAAAATATTTAATGGTGTTATTAACACACAGATAAAAATGACTACTGAAAAAGCAGAAGCATTCAGAACACACTGGCAAATTTACAACAGTTAAAGTGAAAACATTCATTCATGTAAACTTTTATTTTTAAGCAAGGCCTGTGGAGCTAAATCTTAGGAATTTACAAGTATTTATAATCTTAACAATTAATAGAATAACTCTAAGAAATAGTCTGTCTGTATATACAAGTATTTATTGTGTAAGAAAGTGTTGTCATTTTTTTTTGGGAACACTAAGACAATTGAGACTGTTCATTAGAAGTCACTGGCATTTCTCACGTCCTCAATCAAGCTAAACTACTTACACACACACACACACAGACACAGACACAGACACACACACACAAAATTACTTTCAAGGCCTGCTGATTTGGTCCATTCATCCAAGCTGGTTTTCCTCTGATCCTCAGGAGCAGCAGAAAGATAGGTAATAAATGCAGCTGCTAACTGAGCTCTTTTAGGCAACGTAGCCAGTTCATCTGTTATCTCTGTCACCTTAAAAAAAAAAAAGTACAGAATGTATAGGTATGTTGCAAACAAAACCGATGATAATATTTCTGATCAATTACTAAAAAGTCAGAATTAAATTTGCCTGACATTGAGAATACAGTTGAGACAGTCTCTCTTCTTGCATTTCAGGCTAATCCACAGCAACACACACATGAAAGTACGGGAAAAGTTCAGTTTAGCTCTGGGCTAGAGCATGGACAAATGTTTCTGAGAATTTACCTACTAAAAATCTGTTACTTTGATGAACAGTTCACCTTGTCACTTATAAGCAACTGGGTAAATAGTATTATAGTAAGAAAAATAAGAAATATGTGACCCTAATCACAGTCAGCTAGCGAGTACCGCTTACAATACGTACACAGATACTAAATACTACATGTATCTGATACACAAACAAAAAAAGCAATTTTTTATTATTTCCTCCTTACTTTAAAGGGAGATGAATACTGCTTTTTCACTGTCTTCAATATGGGATGAGTTCCTGACTAATATATCTGCCAGTCTTGTCTACAGAATACCATTAATAGATAGTCTGAACTTTCTAAAGAGAGTGGTAATGTACCAGAGGGTAAAACTGTGAGGAATCACTTTTAGAAGCATTTAAACTCTGGGATTCGAATATACCCAACTCTTACTATAGCAGATGGAACAGCTGTAAAGCTACTTTCAGAGGACAACCTTCCATTTCTTTCCATTATGCTGGTCAACCTACAAGAAGGATTCATCTAACCCTAACTATGGTTCTTCAAAATGCAGGCATTTAGTCTAACTAATTGCTTAGGCTTTTTTTGGTGTCAATGGAAAGATAGGTTCATGTCTCTCAGCAGGAAGATTTTTCCTATTTTAAGATATTCAAGAAAGCTTGGTATTGCTTTCTGGAGGTGATAACTATCTTCAGCTTTTATATATCTTGAAATTTTCCTTTCTGTTTCAGACTGAAGAAGGGCTTGTCTGTCCAAAGGCTTGCCAACTTCTCCCAAAGATATCATCTGAGCAAATGAGATACGCTCATTTCCCTACTTTAGAAGCAGAAAAGTTTCAAACACATAAGTGAAGACTTCAAAAGTAACACAACATTTTGGGTAGGTCTACATTTGCATTTGCAACATTGATGCCATAAAGGAGGTATGTTTTAAGACTGTGATTGTTTAATGCTTTCCCAAAATCTGTCCCGTTTGATTGTATCTCAACTTGGAGGGTCCAACTGCTGCCACCATATCAATCACTTTATTGTTGTGATTGAAAAACATCAAAGAATGTTGTATGTTCTATATTAAATACTGGGTTTTTTTTACAGATTATGTAGCTATGTGATACAGGTAAGGTAACTTGTACAGTGAAGTAAAAGGAATTTTCAGAAGGAAGAAAAGCTTTTCTTTCTAATGAGAAATCACAAAAACGTACACTTAGGAGACATACAGCATGACATATAACTCACATTCTCCAAACAGAGTAAAGTTGTATTTTCAAATTATCAGCTATAAGACGTATTTATGAAAACTTTCACTAACCTGGGTGCTCCATCTTTTGTGTTCCCTATCGAGTTGATTTATCAGTACCTCTGCAGCTTTCAACGTTTTCTGAGCTTTACTTAGTTCTGCTTCAAGTTTTGCAGCTTCTGCTGTTCTGCTCTGGAACCTGTAAAACAACTACTGTTTGTAATTGCTATCACAAACTACTAAACTTATGGAAAGTTATTTTCAAAGCAGTTCAATTGACTGAATTTGTCATTAATTCCTCCCTTATTGTTCAAGAAGAACATAACTACAACCCTTTCTTATTCCTTCTGCTTTTAATTGGCAGAGAAGCTTGTTAGACATTTAACTAACAAAATGTAGATATATGCACAGGTGAGAATTAAAAATACATTTGCAATATAGACTACAATGTCTGAAAATCATTCCTTCTTCTACTTAAACAGATTGACTTAAGTGCTTTTGTTAATTTTTGTTCTGCACTTAGTCAGGAAAATAGCAGGCTTGATGCCATACTGCACATTTGTAACTTTTTGGTAAATTTAATCTATGAAACCTTTAAAAGAGAATATTGCTAATCCACACAGATGACCCCAGTTCAATGCACAGTACTCTATTTTGTAAACTACTACAAAGTAAGAACGTGCCCCAAACGACAGGGAAGGTTTAGGTAGTATTTTGTAATTTTTAATATCTAATTAGCCTAATTAATATTTAATTAACTTAACGCATTTAATAATTCACATTTTAAAAATAATACATAGTATATAGTATATAGTTAATCTAAGACATCGTTACATAGCTGAATGACAAGAATGCTCCAATTTTTTTTTTGCAGACTGTAAAACATGACTTTTAGTAATATGCACATACGTCAGGTTGTAAAGTGTCTCCCATACTAACTACATAATAGAAACATTGAACTAAAAGACTTGGATTAAACTGAATTTGGAGAAAATATAAAGATTCACCACAGCAATTCTTACGCCACTGTGAGTCACGTACTTGAGATGCTAAGAAAAAAGGAGCTAGCTAGCTAGCTAGCTGTCAGAAAAGTAGGCCATCATAGAAGAAACAGAACTGCCTTTTTTCAAGCTGTGATCAGTAAAAGTCTTGTATAGGAATGTTTCCAAAGTCCTAAGGACGTATTAAAGTCCCTTTATATTTAAAAGGTAAGAGACATACTGCCTATGTTTGACGTCTGCAATGTCTACACCGAAAGCTTCCAACACAGTCAGGAGTGAGAAGCAGATACTATTAAGGAGCATTTCATCTGATCAATGAGATGAACTATATTCTTACAGTATTTCTTTATCTCCAATGAGTGTATAGATAGGCTAATTATGGCTACTTCTGATGTAAATATCTTGCAGAGCAGGGAGTTACATTTAGTTAGATAAATTCATTATTCATACCATAAAATCATCAATGTTTTTATTTATATCTTGAAATAAAGAAACCCAACTTACTTATCTTTCAGCTCTGATACTTTTTGACCAACAGAGTTCAGAAGATCTTCTAACTTCTGTTTTCTGTCTTCGGTTTTCTTGAGATTACTAGAAAAATGGAACATTTATTTTAAGACTATGGATCCAAAGGAAAAAAAAAAAAAAGAGTAAATGTAACAGGAAAGTCATTTACATAGAGATAGTTCAGGCACAGTTCTTTCTTATGATTTATATTAACAAAAATCTGTTTTCACATGTAAAAGTTTTGACTGCTTCTCATCACATAGCTTCAAAAATGGAAACCAAACACCCCATTCAAATGACTGAATGAAAATGACTGACTATTCAAAAGAACAGAATAAATTCTGCCAATACAGAATTTTAAGACCTGGCAAAACAATCAGTATAGATTCCCCAGGTTATGGACGGTCATAAGACTATATCATATCTTTTTGAGCCTAAGGGGAAACTGACTAGGCTTTGTACATGACTGAAAAAAAAAGGAACTAAACATCTCATAAAATAGTATGGTTTCACTGACAGAATACATTTTAAGCATATCTGTGATGTTCATTTCTCCCTGACACTTTTCAGCTGAGACAGGTAACTTGTGATAGGCCAAAAAATATCCAAGGCATAGCTTCCAGGAAAAAGAAAATATTGCACACTTACTTTTTCTGTGTCAGCATGAACGTTTTATTACCTATGGATGAGGTACACCACCTTATATCTCCTGTTTTTAATAAACTTCAATTCCTCCTTGGCAGCTTTAGTTTCACCCACCACCATTGGAATTAAGAACATTTATTTTGTAACAATGTCTAACTTACGCTTCCAAGCCAGCCTGTTCTTTTTCTAAAGGCTGAATTCGTTCTAGGACATGTGAATACTGGACATTGGCATTCACCCAAGCCGCTAATGGAGCCGCTGCAGCACTGGCTCGTTTAGCATTCTGAAAAAAATCAGTAACAGTTACAAGAAAGTCCTTGAAGTATAATGTAGATGATATAAATACAGAATAAATAACTGCAACAGATTTATGAGTTATCAACTTAAATATGCCAATTAGCCAGTTCCTCTACTGAACTAATCTTTTAAATTGTTACTAAGAGGTTATATTGGAGGCCATCAATCAGTGTAAAAAAATAATGGGTACCTTTAAAACTGTGAAGCTTCACTGAAGTTAAGAAGACTTAAATTAATGCATAATTTATCAGCACGTTCCTTCTCAGGGAACTAAAACTTTCCTTTTAAAAATAAGGAACTAGTATTTAAGAATTCCTTTTTATAGCTACTGCCAAAGCAATTCTCAAATATCACCCATACGTTTAATCATCATTAGTCCCCCTTTTTTTAATTGTGTACTGTTAAACTCTTACTGCTACAAGGAGGCCAGAAGGTGCCAGTTTACAATTCCTTGATCTGAGTTCTAATTTATACCACTGACGAAAATCTCTGAGGACTTGACTCTGTAATGGCTTCTCATCCCACCAGCTCCTCAGTCACCAACAAAATTCTCACTGATAGAGACAGTACACAACATAGTAATCTCTGCTACGCTTTTATCTCTTTATACTGACAAATTCTGTGAGCAGGATTCATCACTTTTTCTCTTATGTAAGTTCATTCTAAAAATTATGTTGGTGAATCAATCGTCTTTTTTTTTCCTTTTTGTCTTTTTTCATTTTATGTAATGCAATCAGAAATTACCTTTGGATCAAAAGATGTTCTGTTTTTAGAAAGAAGTTCTTCAACACTCTCTCGTATTTCTTTTGGAATATTACGGGCATCAAAGGTTGCTATGTCCTCCCTCACACCTCTTTTGGCCAAGAAACTATAAAAAGAATTAAATAACTAAGTAAAAAAGAAACAAATGTTACAGAGGTTATTTCCTTTTGAAACCAAAGAACACGTTGTTCCTGAATATAACAGAAAGTATTTCATACTGTAAATTACTGTTTAAGTTTAAAGCTTAAATAAAATCCTCACCTCTTCATGCTCACCCATGACGTATCAAAAATCCCCATCAGCCGTAAAACTCCTTCTAGTATGTCTCTGATTATGTCAGGGGGCATCCGCAGTGATCGGATCTCTGACAATGACTCTGGCTTTATATTTCCAACTGCTAATTTAGCTTCATTAACCAATGGCTTAAAACAAAAACACATTTAAAAAAAAGAGATGAAGATACAAGAAACCAAACATTTGCCACCTCAGTTTTCATACAATTTCTTGTTCTTTTCACATATTTTATTACCTAACCAACTGCCACTGATGCATATTCATGTGCACAAGTTATTAAAAAATGGCCATATGTTTCACAGAATCACAGAATCTCCTAGACTAGAAAATACCTGTAAGATCATCTAGTCCAATCATTAACCTAACACTGACAAGCCCACCACTAAACCATGTCCCTAAGCACTATATCTACACAACCCTTAAATACCTCCAGGGATGGGGACTCTACCACCGCCCTGGGTAATGCGTTCCAATGCCTGATGGCCCTTTCAGTAGAGAAATTCCTCCTAATATCCAATCTAAACTTCCCCTGGCGCAATTTGAAGCCATTTTCTCTTGTTCTATCACATGTTACTTGACAGAACAGGTCGACTCCCACCTCTGTACAACCTCCTTTCAGGTAGTTGTAGAGAGCAATAAGGTCTCCCCTCAGCCTCCTTTTCTCCAGGCTGAACAACCCCATTTCCCTCAGCCACTTCTCATAAGACTTGTGCTCCAGACCCCTCACCAGCTGCGTTGCCCTTCTTTGCACATGCTCCAACACCTCAATGTCTTTCTTGTGGTGAGGGGCCCAAAACTGAACACAGTACTCAAGATGCGGCCTCACCAGTGCCAAGTACAGGGGTAACAGGTATTAAGTGATAATAAATATATTTCCATATAAAACAGCATATTATAAACCTGACATTCTCTAACTTTTCATTCAGCACTGCAATTCGTAAACATTGTATAGCTATTAGTATCAATCATGGGTTTTGCTCTTTCATTGCTTAAAACTTGATTGTGATAGAGGTATGTTTTAATAATTATGCTTATTACTATTTACAGGCATGCCTGAGGATATCTTTGTAAAGATACGTAGCAGTACGGGTCACAAAAGCTGTCTTTTTTCAGTAGCGAAACAAATTCAGACAGCCTTCGTCCTTCTCAATAAAGCAACAAAATGATAAGCAAACAGGAGAAAATCGAAGACTATCATTAAAGACTGTGCACACCTTGCACGTCCTTCATATTTATCAAAGACCATAGAAAGGGATTTATGGTAATCCTGTAGTTCTATGTCACTTTCAATACAAGGATATGATTCCTTGGCACCTATGATATTTAAAAGGCAAAAAATTAAGCTGCTATACTTTTTCCTTATTCTTTAGTACAATTTTAAAATGGACGGGATGAAAAATAGAGACTAAAAGCAATGACTGACACACATACCCCCTACAAAAACTGATGCTTAATGGCTGTAAGGTCTATTGAACAAGCAGTTTGCTATAGTGCTGTTAGGATATATCATTTTCAGAATTTAGAAACAACTGGAAATTGTCTCTAATTAAACTATTTCCATTCAGCTGATAGTTTCAAGTCCTATAATATTACCAGCTTGACCAAGGCAGAGTAATGTAGTTGGTCTATACAAGATATTAGTAATTGAAAAATATTCCATAAAATCTGCAGAACTCAGTTGTAGATAACGGCAGCATAGAAGTAGCAACTGGAGGTAAGATTTGGCCTGAAAATTCTTTCTGTAATTAAGAACTAATAGAACACAAATGCTAAAATGACAATCTAAATCTGGCAAATAGAATACTGTTTTCTAATGCATGAAAGTTTTAATATCAAAATAGCTTAGAGCAAAATTTAAGAATTGAAGGGATAAGTTGTGCCATGCAAAATGGTTCTGGAAAATTTGAGTAAGTCAAATAAAATTAGACTGTAAAATATTACTTTTCTTTCTCAGCTCCTACCTGAACCTCCTTTAGTTCATCTTCAATTTTTCTTTTTCTTTCTTCTATTTCTGCAGCCTCTTCTGCTATCCGGTGTTTTATTTTTTCCATTTCTGTTTTTCGCTCACTAGCACTCTGTAAGAAAAAAAATACCTTTAGTTTTCAAATTTAAAGACATTTTATTCCTTTAGGTCTCATTTCTTTCAGTCTTGACTGTAATATAATTTGCACAATACCAATTACAATAAAATATCTGAGACTATTTTATACTAGACAGGTTGATTCAAAATATGCATAACCCTTTGGCTTAAGCTTATATTTATGTAACTAAATTATATGGAATAAGCATCTTTTGCTTTTAATGTGTCCTCTTCCCTTGCTTTACCACAGACAAGATCTATACCTCTATTTTTGTGGCTCGTTATGACCTTTTTTCTCCTTGCCCCTGATTTTCCATTCCTTATCAAGATGTCAGTCCTCCTCTAAAAGGATAAGAGTGACAGCCTCTGTCACTTTCTTACTACATTTGAAAGTAGTATCTTCCTACCATTGTCTTTGTAGCTGCTCGCATTTCTATTTCTTTCATGATACCATTAAAAGTCTCCTTTTCTATAATGTTCATAAAAGCAGCAGTTGCATTGGAACTATAGCGTATTAGCCTAAAAATACTAATACATTATTTACTTGTAAATTTGTGCCCATCTGTCTGTAAGGATAGCTGTCTTACGTTCTACACATATATTGTAAGCTGCTTGGGTTTGCATCTTTTTTTTTTTCCTGGATTTGTAATGTGCCTACCGTACAGCAGACAGTAACTACTAGCCATCTCCAGGACTCCTAAACATTTCAGTACAACAATAAATACCTAATACATGAAACAACAATAAAAAGGACCTCACATATCCTGAATGTTACAAAAAAAAAAACCCAAACAACAAAACAGGGACTACCAATACCAGCTAAAAAACAAATAACTGAGGATAAATGCATAAAATAAAAGACTAATATTCTAGGCTCAGTTCACCTAAAAGATACAAGACAATAAAGCCCAGAGTTTATGTTTTTATATATTTTCCAGTATTACACATTATTATAACCAGGAATTGTGAGCTGAGTTAAACTTGTAGCAGAAGGTAACAGATGTACATAAGCAGAGAAAACCTTGAGATTAATAATAATCTTTCTGAGCACTTAACCCAAGCTATAGACAGGCATGTCACTGAAGATTACATTCAAATCCATAAAACATTAGCTACATAAAACTAGATTAGACATTTCATGCAAATGTACATGTAGTGAATGATAGCTCTGAATAAGAAAACCTTAAAATTCAGTTGTAGGTCAAAAGCCTTGCTCTGAAAGAAGATTAAAAGAGTCTGGATGTATTAGAGCCCTCTCCCTTACATAAACTAGAACATTTGAAGTGACATTAAAATGTTAGAGGGCACCTATACTTTATGCTAATCTAAATAATCAGAATTCTACTGTAATTTTTCTGATGTCAGTGGGCCCATCATGTTTCATTGCTTTTGGCCTATTCTTTGATTTTGTCCTACAATGTAATATGTGCTACCCACACAACCTGTAACTCTACTGGACAACAGCAAGCAGATTTAAAACAGAAATCAGGGAAATTGGCATAATAAATTCTTTGAGGCCGGCACTGAACACACCAAGCCAATCATCATTATTCAAATTCATGTACAACAGGCAGATAGAGCCTAAAAGTATTAAAAATTGCCAATGGAAGTAGACTTATAAAAATGGGAAGTTATGCACCTTTAAAGCACTGTGAACCAAACGGTTTGAAAGAGCAGGCATCTACTTTACTGAATACAGAGAACATCTTTGTCATTGAACTTCTTTATTTAAGTTTGCTTTAGACTGATTTGACCAAACCAGCTGACAAAGCAAACAGTGCAACAATAGCAGATTCATTACAGCTTATCCTACATTTATGATCTCTGGAAGTATCAATGTAGAGATCCATTTTCTACGCAATGATTTTACTTATCTGAGAAAATACTACTAAAGAAAATTACTTCCTCAAAAAACAGAAGGTCTACCTCTGGGCTGAAGAATAAAAACTCAAGGAGTGATGAACTTTCTTTGAGATTCACTTCAGAGGACTGAACCTCATGAAATGCATGCTTTCTAATAGTCTACAAATTTAATTCCTGGTATTTGTTACTTAAATAGCGCTACTTGTCAGTATTTTGTTTAAAGTTCCTATCTGTAATAAACATTATGAAATGGATAAGTTTCGATTTATGAAGTTCTAGGAAAACTTTCAGACTAAAAACTATAGCAGTAAACCCTACTCAGGTACAAAACTTGCACTGATCTCTTCCTACTCAATCAGTTCAAATATTACTTAAATTATACAATCCTCTGTCCTGCTGAAAGTTTATTCAAGCTTCAGGGCTTATCCATCCCCTTAGGCAAATTCTTGTAAAAGCATCAGGTTTTGTAGCCCTTGAAAAGGATACAAAGCACAGGCAGTTATGGAGATCGAAACTAGAAAAGCATCTCTTTTTTTTCACTTTTGATGTGATTGTATACAATACCTCCATAGATACTGTAATTTCTTGAAGGGCAGTATCAGCCTCATCCTGCTTCGTTTTGAGTAAAATGCTTTGTTCTCCAGCTTTTCTGTTCAGTTCATCTACCAGGGCTTTAGCTTCATTCAGCTTTGAAACACCTGCCTAGAAAGGTTTATAAGAAGCAGTTACTTATCAATGAATTTTAAACAGATTTAAATGAAGGTTGGTTACAAATAGTATGCACAAACTAAGAGTGATGTAGACTAATAGTCTTAATTTTTTAATTGGTTCCACATTTTCTCAATATTATTTACATTTTCTTAGTATTATTTAACCCAAAAAATGAGATTTGACACTTCTAGATGTGTTGCCATAAGATCTATTACTCCATCAAAAAGTTGAAAACAAAATTCTCAAAATAACAAACTTCTAATGGAACAGAAACTAGTACATAATCTTTTTCTCATTAATTCAATAGCATTTCAATTAACTGATATTAACTCCATATATCTCCTCTAAAAGAAAATCTACAAAAATTAAAGAAATTGAAACATTATCATATTTGTACATTCTCTAAAGAACAGAGATGTACGTAAAACAAAGCTTCAATTATGCTTAAGAATAACTATTTTCTTTATTCACACTTTCTAAATTATTTACTCTGTGGTAATCAGATAACAATTATTTCAAGACACATTTGAAAAAAAAAAAATTACCTGGAAGATGTTTTGATTTAGGATACACATTTCTAATTTTCATGTAAATGATTACTTTTATTTAACAACTAAATGTGTGTTTGTCATGAACAAACCACAGCTACTTTCTAAATAAATAAAAAAGCAATTTCTATCATTACAAACATAAATCCTCTCAAATTAGTTACTACAATAATGGAAAAATATTGGCAGGCAGAATAAAAACAGTGTAGAATACAAGGCAAGGAAGTAATTTGGTGTTGACAGATGCTTTAAGAAGAAACAGAGCTTTGCAAGCGTGGTTTCAGAATAGCAGCAAGGGTCACTGGGAAAACGAGCTGAAAAGAAAGGGAGAAGGGTAAAGACAAAATTTACATGTCCTAAAGGATCATATGGATCTTTCCAGAACTATACTGGGGGAGGAGGAGGGAAGGAAATATGACTGCAAAGATAACAAATGGGTTTCAAAAATAAGCATGTTATGCATACAGAACAGGCGTAAAGCAACATCTGTGAGGTGAACTGCATTTGGTCTACAATTGTGTAAAAGTCTGATGCGTGGAAAAGGAATTCGAAATCAATTCCAAAACACAAGACAAAATCACAACAAAGGGAATCTTGGCCAAAAGGTACACAAGAGCACCATAAGATACAGCTTGTTGAACTAGAAGGACACAAGAAACACACAAAGCGGGAAGTTGCTGTAGAGACATAAAGAAAGGGATGGAACATGAAGCCACATGGGGAAAATTTATGCAAGCAGAGGCAGGACTTAAATTGATAGAAAGACGAGGGGTTGTTTGCAACACAATTTCAGTACATATGGGTGAAAAAATTTAAAGTCCTTTGAAGTACTTTCTACTCGTCTAAGAAGACATACCCAGTCTGATACATTCTTGAGAAAAAATATTAACAAAAACAAGAAACTGCTCTTCACTCTTTGAGGCATTTGAACAGAGATGTGCATTAAGACTCATACAGTTCCTCTCCTGAAACCACAGCATGAGCACATACCAACACAGGACACCTCACACAACCATGTTAGCAGCCACAGCCCTTTAATACACAAAACATTCCCAAATGTGAGAGTATTTTGAAATGGCATACGTGAAAATGTTTTAAATACATACCTGCAAGTGGTTCTGCCTTTTTATTAGCTCTCTTCTTTTACTGTTATTGATGGTACTGTATATATGAAGGAATGTCATATACCTGCTAGGCGTTGCTCCATACATTTTGCACGATTCATGGATTGTCAGAAATGACTTCAGAAAATCAGAATCACCTGTACAACATAATTTGTTACACAGATTATAATACGCTTATTCTTATCTCACATTAAAATAACTAAGGAAGAACAACAGAATATGCTTTTTGAGACATGAATTAAGGGCATTCAAAATACCACAAAGAATAGACTTTTTTCAAAGTACTCTCAAGGAAACAACATGTAATTACATTTGAAATACATATTCCTCAGAAAGAAATAAACTGAAATTGTTTAAAGCTGTAAAATATTTCATTGATGTTTGGAAAAGCAGGCAAAATTAATTGCAGATTACTGAGGGCTAATTAGAAAAGAAATTTTATTTCCACAAAAATTGCATTTGAAAATACTTGGACTTTTTTCGAAAGGAGCCCATGTGTTTTTGTCTTCTCCCTTGTCTCTGATGACAGGTAGACTAAAAGGTTTTTCTGAACATTCCAGGTCCTTCAGTCTGTTGAACAGTTTGTCAAGAAAGCTCAAAGATACTGTAAAATTTTTATTCACTTGAAGTTTCTATAATAAAAACAAGTAATTCTGAAAAAAGGGCATTACTTACAAGAAATTAAAGTTATTGGAGATAAAGGAGTATTAAAGTAAAATAAGCAGGTCTAGGACAAGAATAATCAAAACATACAGACTGAAAAACTTTCAGAACATAAATTTTGACATTGTGAAATAACATCCACATATAGAAGAATGACACAGAACAAAACAAAACAAGATGCAGCTTAATCAGTTTATAAAACTGAATGTAATGATTGCTTGTGACAGAAGAGACTGGGTGTGATCAGCCAGGATGTATGTTCCAGACTAATGTTCCCTTGTGCAAAATGTCTGCCATGTGAACAATACCAAAGTGTATGAATATGCTGGGAAAAACATACTCAAAGTATCTATGCTATTTTCCACGTCCAACACATGACTCATTAAGTGTTTAATAACAAGTAATAAAAACTAGTGGGTCCACCTAAATATTACCTGAATGTTTTTTCTTAAGTTCCTTATGTGCTTTTCCAGTCTTTTCTTGTTCATCTGAATCACACAGAAGCATTTCAGGTATCTAAAAAAATGAATGTGAACTTTTGTATGAAAATTGCAAACAACGAACATTTGAGTTAACATAGAAAAACCAAAATCTTCACTCTATTTTCTCATTTGAAAAGACTGAATATAACAGCTTTATTAAGAATAAGGTATTTACAGAATATTTGTAGCACTAAACAGATTAATTCTGCCTTTCCCTGTCACTGATAACTTCCTGTTCTCTCAAGCAGAGGAGCTTTTCCTGGCTGTAAGAAAGCAATTAACTCCCAAAGGACTCTTACAATAACACAAATTTCAAAGATGTAAAAAGATATACAACTCAACAGGAAATAAGACAGTCTTAAGTACAACTGTTGTAGATACACCACCAGAATTAAACAACGCCTAAGTGTTTGAAGTCTTTTTCGTCATCTAAGAGTGGGCTTACCTTCATATGTTATCAACTACACAATGCACAAGGGTTAAAAAAAAAAAAAGTATATTCAAAGATTCTGGCATATGACTAAATGATAAGACTCCACTTAAAAAAAAAAAAAATCCTATTGAAGCAAAAGTGAAAATACTCTGAAAAATATTTTTTAACTGTGGACAGAGCTGGTCCAAACATTTTTGCCAAAACAGACTTTCAGTACAACCTGCCATTGAAACTGAGGCATAATGGCAGGTGGGGAAGCCCCAGTAACCCAGGCAGAAACGGACACTCTGTGCCACCTGCTCCCACGGCTCTCCCAGGACAGCAAACAACCCCATGGTCCAGGTGTGAAACCCATCATGATAAGTCAATGGGAGAGGCCAGATCACTTTATGCACTAAACTGAGGGGGTTACTGCATAGGAGTCTTGGGACACATTATGGAATGTAGTGGAAGAGCATTTCAGATTGCACAAGACTTACCAGGGGTTGCTAAGGCACCCGCAGGAGTTGGCTGCCAGAGGGACTAGAAGGTCCAGGCCAACTGCCTGAGAGAGACTGTGGAGTCCAGGAGTCAAATGAGACCCAGCTGCATGTGGCTGTACGTGTGTACATGTACGCATATGCGCCTGCGCAGGACACAGCGGGGAGATCCTAGATCCAAAGTCAGCTACCAGATGGACCAGATGTCTAAGCCCAGTTTCTGGAAGGATCCACCGTGTGCACATGTGTGTGCACACACAGTGAGGCAGCCTGTGCCTGCAGCTGGAGTGGGGCTGCAGCCTCCACATCCATCCACATGCCAGCAACTGGGGAGACCAGGGGATCCAGAGGCAATTACTGGCAGGTCTGCGTGTCTGTGGCCAGCTAGCACATTCTGCACATGTACATATTTCCCACTAACGGACCTTCACTGCGATCACTCAGAGAGGGGAACAGGATGATGCCAACGGTGCTGTTTGTGTTTGTGCTGAAGGTTTCTGTTTGTGTTGTTCCATGTGGCTAACCACACATACATATGTTCTGTATATATGTGTTTGTATGTGTGCCTACTGGGAATACATGATCAGCTTCACCACTGGTTCAAGTTGGGGCCACGAAGCTGTGGCAGCCTACCAGGGTACTGGATCTGGATTTGACAATCTCTTAACATATAGAAATAAGATATATCTTTCTCAAACCTATCCTGTGAACATCCTGAAATAAGCAGATTTTGACCCTAAAAAGAACACACTGACTCCGTTCCATCAAGCAAAACACTTAAAGATTCAAGAATAACATAAGGTTTACAGTGCAATCTCAGATCTATAGCAGCTCATATACACATACAAACCTATTTTTAAAATAGCTGTCAAGCATACTAGTAACAGCAGATATCAGCACAGTTGGCTTTACCATTTTGCTTGCAGTCTATTGGTATTTTGTTCTTAAATGCTGTGTTTGATCAGAGTCGTAGTAGTCAGCATTTTGTTCAAGTCAGCCCACAGAGAGAACAAAAACGTTACTGGTAAAATAACAATGCTAATATTACTTAACTGTTCTGCAGAATTTTCTGTCTTTCTAGGACTGCACAAATGGATTAAATAAGTACAATGACAATTATCCAATCACAACTTTAAATATTTTGATCTTATTCATTACAGCTCAGTTATTTTCGGAGATATTGATTTAAACAAGGCACAGCTTTTAATTAATGCAATTTACCTTTTTCATACTGTTTTCTGACCAGGTTTCCATCCACAAAACCTGACATTTCTTGTAAAGTGCAGGATTACTTTCACAGTTTATTGTGAAATTTAAATTGGTAGAATCCATGATCAAGACAACATGCAGATTTTGTTGGATCCCTAAGAAAATGCAACATATTAAACATTTAGTAGATAATAATCTGACTACACAATGGTAGACATATTGCAAATAAAACATAATTTACTGTCCTGCAAATACTTATCACAACTTAATTTCTGAAAAAAAGATACTATTACACCACATCACATTGGGGAAGGAATGTTTATAAACAGAACTTAAATTAATTTGATATCGTAGATACTCATTATGTATATTACATTGTATTTTTTTTTAATTTAGAAGAGCTGACAGCATTTAACTCATAGAATAGTTTGAGTTGGAAGGGACCTTTAAAGATCATGTAGTGCAACCTCCCCTGCAATGAGTGGGGACATCTTCAATTAGATCAGGTTGCTCAGAGTCCTGTTCAACCTCACCTTGAATGTTTCCAGGGATGGGGCATCTACCACCTGGGCAACCTGTGCCACAGTTTCACGACCCTCAACATAAAAAATGTCTTCCTTCTATCTAGTCTAAATCTATCCTCTTTCAGTTTAAACCCATTACCCCTTGTCCTATTGCAACAGGCCCTGCTAAAAAGTCTAGCCCCATCTTTACTGTAGGCCTTTAAGTACTGGAAGGCCGCAATAAGGTCTCCCTGGAGCCTTCTCTTCTCCAGGCTGAACAACCCCAACTCTCACAGCCTGTCTTCATAGGAGAGGTACTCCAGCCCTCTGATCATCTTTGTGGCCCTCCTCTGGACCCACTCCAACAGGTCCATGTCCTTCTTGTGTTGAGGGCTCCAGAGCTGGACACAGTACTCTAGGCCAGGCCTCACCAGAGCAGAGTGGAGAGGCAGAATCACCTCCCTTGACCTGCTGGCCATGCAGCCCAGGATACAGTTGGCTGTCCAGGCTGCGAGCGTGCTTTGCGAGGTCCCATCCCTGGAAGTGTTCAAGGCCAGGCTGGTAGGGGCTCTGAGCAACCTGGTCTAGTGGAAGGTGTTCCTGCCCATGGCAGGGGGGTTGGAACTAGACGATCTTTAAGGTCCCTACCAACCTAAACCATTCTATGATTCTGTGATTCTACGATTGCTGTCTCATGTCCAGCTTTTCATCCACCAGTAACCCCAAGTCCTTCTCGGCAGGGCTGCTCTCAATCCCTTCAGCCCCCAGTCTGTACCGATATCGGGGGTTGCCCCAACCCAGCTGCAAGACCCTGCACTTGGCCTTGTTGAACCTCAGGAGGTTCACACAGGCCCACTTCTCGAGCCTGTCCAGGTCCCTCTGGATGGCACCCCACCCCTCAGGCGTGTCAACTGCACCACTCAGCTTGGTGTCATCTGCAAACTTGCTGAGGGTGCACTCAATCCCACTATGTCATTGATGAAGATATTAAACAGTACTGGTTCCAATGCAGAGCCCTGAGGAACAACACTCGTCACAGTGATGCCACTAGTTCTCATTCCAATCAATATAGACCAATAGAATCAACTAGAAGTAGTTCCAGAGCCCTTGAGTATGACTGCCAACATCTGTATTCTTTCAGTGACATATTTCTATTTATTTGTGAACTATTTAATCTTCTTGTTGGGCCAAGGAAGAAACACAAATAATTAAGAAACCTATCTGTAAACTTGTTTATGAGCACTCGGAATACAAAGTGATTTGCAGGTATAATTGACAAATAGAAGAAAACTGTGTTACTAGATATAAGGTAAACAAACCAGTAAACGATGGGAACAAAAGTTTTCTTCATCTTAATTACTTTCAACAGCAGATTTCATAACGGCCTTGTAGAACATTCATGCATACAAAATTCCAGATAGAAGAATTACTTTTAAGCTGAGGGTTCTGCACCCTCAAATATCACAGTGTAATCACTGTTCCTGCCTGTTTTTTAATAACTAACTGAAAAATTAAAACGCACACCAAACAAGGATCACGTTAGAAATTATTTGTCCATTATTATACCGGTTTTGTAACTTTGAAATAAATTATAATTCTGTTCACATACGGTATGTGAAATAGTTGAAAATTGGTCCTGTAAATCCGTCTTGTGAAGCTTGATCCTTCAGAGGAGATAGCAGTGGTTCTAATTCTTCTACTTTATATAGCCCAGGAACTTCTCCTATTTCAAGAATGAATTTAAAATGTCAGATCAAGTACACTATAGTTCTTCAAATTCCTTTAAAGGATTCCTTTGAATCCTCTGTATAGAGTATTTGAATATGGTGGTATTCACCTCCACACTTTCATGAGTATCATTCCTTGTACTTCATCATTCTTTTCATGGTATCATGAAAACAACAAAACAAATTATAGTGATTCCATTTAATTTAAACAGCCTACTTTGTTTATGTTAATGAAACCTACTTCAAAAACTGATTCAAATCTACCCAAAGACAGTATCCAATACTGCATACAAAACAAATCAAACTAGACCTTGTCATACACCAGTAAACAGAAACATGAAACAGAGTAGTTATGTAGGTCCTCAGACATAGAGGTTTAACACTGGATGACGAGAATCTGACACTGTAAGGAGATTTGGATTTGTGCCTGGGAGACAGGAAAATCTGGTGCTCTTATCAATCAGTTCTTAAACTACTGCAATCCCAAAAAACATTTAGTAAGTTAGACTCAGTCCTTCAATGATCTTTCTGATTGAGGAACAAAACTAGATAACAAAATAAAGTCACTTTTGTTATTTGTTATTATTATTTATCATCTCATTACTTTCAGAAAAGTAGGCTTCAATGATGTTCATTTAAGTAAAAGACTCAGTCTATACAATTTAACAAAACATCAAGACACCTCTCAGTTTTGAATTTTATTAAAAAAGGGAAGCTGTAGAGTAGAATAAATTATTATTTTGTTACACTACTATAAAGAACTCCTTTGAAATAAGTTACTTAACTTTCAACTTTGAGGAATTGAAAGCACCTGTACTGTAGGGCAGGTTAAAGGATACCTAAGCGAACTTCAAGTCAGGTTCTCATGTACAAGCATTCTAGCTAAAACAGTGTAGAAAGCTAACTAGCACTTCTGGTACGGACATAAAGTTAGAAAGCATCATCTAATTCTCTCTCATTGAGCTAATTCTGTCTGGTAAAAGTAGTACCATAATATTTTTGGACTTGTCTCACCTGAAGACAGTAAACTGTTGATCATCTCAAGGAATGTGGAATGAACAAACTGATAGTCTTCGAGCAGCAATACCACCTGCTGTGCTTCAATGCCTGCAAGCTCCATCACCTAGAAGCAGGGAAGACATTTAAATCTTGGTATATGGAAAATACGTATTGTTCATAAGAGAATGATAATCTTTCCTTGCTTATATATTACATAGATATTTTCTCCACAGAATCTACACTATTATATATCTACAAAAGATTACTAGGTGATTCAGTTATATGAGATATCAAATATACAGAACTTTCTACTTGGATGTATAGCTTGGTAATGAAAAAATGATTAAAACAGACTCTTCCATAGAGTATATTTATGTTCCAGATGTGACTCAATTATAGAGCTGCATTGCTTTTTTGTATGGGCTTAGACCTAGAATTTTCTATAACACTGCTGAAGGTACTGGGAAACTCCTGAGTCAAGGTTTGCATTTGTTTTTAAATAATATGCACACTTTCATCTATCACTGAAATTTTACTAGATTCAGCTACTATCCTATTAACTGGCAGACCATAGTGGAGAGAAAATAAAAATATGAAGTATACATATCTAGAGACTGTGAACTTCTAAAAATCTACTTGTTTCATTCAGACTGTTGACATTTTGCTTTTCTTAAAATATCTCTTCACACAACATTTTTGTGTCCTTCAAAATTCCCATATTCTTTTTTTTTTTTAAATACACACCTACAACACTATAAAGCAGAAGACACTGAGTGACTTACATATTTAAGATCATTTTTGAACTGCTTCAGCTCATAGCCTCTGGAAATTTTGGGTGTAATCAGAACAGCTCCGTGCATGTGACTAACTAAAGAGGTAACTGTTCGACGACCTACACCACTCCGTCCTGCCAAAAGAAGTGATCCTCCAGGAAAACTTAGTACTCTGTCAACTTTAGACATATAACTGAGGACTTCTTGGAACAGTAAAATCTCTACTTCTTTTTTGTCTCGCCCATAATGAATAATACCCTATTAAAAAAAAAAAAAATGTGTTCACTAATAATAAATAAAAGCAGTAAGATAGAAAAGCATCCAATATTTAAAAGTTTAGAAAAGAAAGGCTTGAAAGCTTAAGAGAACACGCTGGTATTCATTACAAATAAATTATTTATGTGACATAATTTAGATACCTCACATGCCCTTTACCAGTAATAAACAGATCACATTACCCCCAGCACCAGGATACCCTAGAAGTCTTTGATATATTGAAATAACAATCTAGCACTGAATTAATTAAAATTAAATAATGGACAAGAACAAAGTCTGAGCTGTGTCTCTGACTACAGATCAGTTAACGCATAATTTAGAAGAGTGTTTTAGGCAGCTAATTGCTGCCTAATTGCAGATTATGGAATTTCCTAGTGAAACACATATAATAACAGATACTATGATTAATTTCTGCCCTTGTTATACTTAATAAAACCTCATCTTTGAAGCCCAATGTAACTGTGTAGTCAGAAAAAAGAACAAACTCTCTGACTACTGAGGCCATTGAACTTTATCATTTCCTGTATAGTCTATAGGTCACAAGTTGGCAATTAAGGAGAGGGAGTAGTTTCCCATCTACAAGATCAGTCCCTCAAACACTACTAGTAAGGGGAGATGATCTCAAAGCTCTCATCCTGAAAATCAGTCAGCCTACCAGAGTTAACATGTTTGCATTTCCTCATCAAGCTCATTTTTTGTATTTTCCTGTATAACAGCATGCCAAATCTCCAAACAAACAATTTGTATTTCTTCAAATAAAATTTACATTAGCAAGTTCACAAATTTAGAAGGTAAACAATTAATAAAACACTTTGGTACTCAAACAATACACAAACATATATGCACACCAATGTTTCTCAAAATGTTGTTCATCAAATTGTTGTAAATCTCCAGCCAATGCGACTGATGCCCGTTCATTAAAATAACCTTGCTACACGATACTTCCTGCTGCCTGCCATATAGCATCACAAACCTTCCCTCACTTGACCAAATGCAAATGATGATTCCTCGAACAAGCAGCAGACCCCACCCTAAACCTGGTGCTCGCATGTTACTTCCTGAAAAATATATCTAGAATAATTGCTGTGAATCCTTGATGTGTATATTCTTTAATCTTGTCTCACTTTTTGAATAATATCTTTCAGGTCTGTTGAGTTTAGTCTACCAAGTGGCCTCCCATGTGGTGGTAGTGCCTGTCCTGGTGTGATGAATGCCTCTTGACAAGCTCCCCAAGTTACATAGAAGGTATCTGTGAAAATAAAAGGAAACATTTGAAAGTTTAGGTGCTCAGCTCATATGCTATCTGACTTGATCAGACTGATTTGATCAGGCAGTTCCTAAACAAATTTTTCAAGTTTGTAGTATGCCTCTGTTGGTTTACCTGCCATATTGTCCAGAACATCTGAGCCCCAATCACCTTGAAACACTTTCATCAAAACATTATCAAACGCATGAAGTTCTTTTATGCCAACAATTTTGTCACGGAACAAACGACGTGCTTCATAAGCAACAATTTCCAATACATAATCTGCAGTTTGTATCGATGATCCTACAAAATATAAGGAGAGATTTAACTTTACATATTTATAATAAATTTTACATTTCTCAAATTTTCCGTTTCAAAATATGAGATTGAAAATCAGTAAGTGAAATTACATACCAGCAGGAGAGCATCAGTAAGGAAGAAATAAGAGAAAAAGTAAACATTAAGAAGTGCTTTTAATAATATCTTTATGGATCATTACAAGATAAAATGAAACATTCTATTAAAACAAGTTCTCCAGTTTAGTGCCAGCATTCTAATGAAAACGGAGATGTTGCACACAAAGTAAAAATCAAAAGACAAAATTCCAGGCAATGAAAACAAGAAAATTCAGGAGACTGCTTTAAAGGGGAAGAGAAAGACTGATAAGAAATACTAAAACAACTAGAATACAGATTGTTTGGTGTATTTATTAATGCCACTAGAGAATAAAAAGCTTCAGTATTCTTCACAAAAGTAAGATGGAGGTTGAGATGAATAAACGACGTGCCGTATTATTCATCACTAAAAAGCATATGCATGTCACCTTCAGATACAGCAATAGAATCAATTGTGAAAGTATTTAGGCTCTTATATAGATATTTGTAAACTTTTAAGCAGATGAGAGAGTTTTCTAGATGTTTAAGGGTGGTTACATTCTTCTTTTGTTAAGCAGGTCATAGATGATGTGTATCAGTTGTAGTTCTGCAGTCAACTCACCAAGTTTATACAACCAGGTATAAAAAGACAAGCACGAGAGGCAAGTCTCTGGGAATCCAGAAGACAAGATACATGCTCAAAAAGAACCCACAACACAACNGCAGTCCCAACCTACTAATTTTCCTTAATCTAGAAATAGCTCCCACACATATTTTGAAATATCATTGGAGGCATTTAAACTTGTTTAGTATAGGTTATGGAATAAACTGTTAGGCATTTTTTCCCTCTACTGAGTTACAGGTAGTTCACAGTTTAGAAAGAGTAGCATAGGTGAACAAGTTGCATGTGGAGTCAACAGTAAGATTGACATCAATAATAATTTGGGCCATTTTAGGACTGCTTTATCAATGAAAACAAAATAAGTGACTTACCACCTGCTAAATCATATCTGAATAAACCAAGAACCCACTGAGTTAGAATACATGGTGTAAAAAGGTAATGACTGTGATCATCAACTGTGAATTTCGCTCGTACCTAAAAACAAAAGTTAAAGGGGAGAGGGGTGGGGGGGAAAAGGATGTTTTAAAATGTAAAGCACTTGGAAACGTAGCTTTAAATTTTTCTAAAATACCAGACAAATTAGTTTTTCATTTGGTCTATATATTTAGCTATTTTATTAATAGTTTTTTTGAAAAGTGCAGAGAGACTGAAAGAGTTGAGGCTGTTCAGCCTGGAGAAGAGAAGGCTCCGGGGACACCTTATTGCGGCCTTCCAGTACCTAAAGGGGGCCTACAGGAGAGCTGGGGAAAGACTTTTTACTAGGGCATGTAGTGATAGGACGAGGGGGAATGGCTTCAAACTGGATGAGGGCAGGTTTAGATTGAACATTAGGAAGAAGTTTTTCACTTTGAGGGTGGTAAGGCACTGGAACAGGCTGCCCAGAGAAGCTGTGGAGGCCCCATCCCTGGAGGTGTTCAAGGCCAGGCTGGACGTGGCCTTGGGCAACCTGGTCTAGTGGGAGGTGTCCCTGCCTATGGCAGGGGGGTTGGAACTCGATGATCTTCAAGGTCCTTCCAACATAAACCATTCTATGATTCTATGATTCTATGAAATCTTGTTTTCTGACCACAAAAGATAGAATTTCTCATAATTAGAACATTTCTTCTGTACTGTTTTTGATGCAAACAACTGCACATGTCACGTAGGACTGTTAGTGCAGTATTATCAGACAAAGCACACATTTTTTTTAAAGCAATACCAAATATAAAATGCAAAGGAAATATAAAAGTGTAATAGGAAACTACCTAAATTCAAAGAATAACTGCCTTCATCAGTTATTTGGTGCTGGTGTGATGAGATTTAAACTTAGATTTCTTAGAATACATTGATAATACCATATGGAACTTCTGCTAACTGGTGCATGCTAGCCAGCGACTATAACCACATTCCAGTCATAAAGATTGGTTTTATATCATGGCTCGGTCTAGACGGGGACATGCATACATTGTTGGAACATACAATAAGCATTTACATACCCACAGTACCTACCCCAGTAAGTCTATGGACATGATTAAGAAAAACAAGTACTTAAGTGTTCTGCTAGATAGATGTCCATAAAATTTTAAGTGGGAGGATAAAATGAACTTGTGTGTCTAAATACCTGTTTTTAACAGTATAAAATTTTAATAGGTAGTCCTTGATGTGTGTAAAGGACTCCACCCTCATATCTCTTATCCCTATCCATAACATCTGAGCACCTAACAATCTTTGAAGTACACTGTCTCCTTATCCATCAAGTAGGAAAACACTACTATACGCATTTTATAAATCAAGAACTGAAAGCATAGATCGGTTAAAATGCTTGCCAAAATCACACAATGAATCTGGGGGAAAGCAAGAGCACTTACCACTTATTCAGTTTGCCTCTAATACCTAGGATTCTCTGCAGGTAAGTAGCTCTAAAATTGATATCAACATTATGAAAAAGATATAAACTTGAATTTCAATACTGATAAACCATTTTATTCTTTTGTTAATATCAACAGCTAATTATTTAAATAAAAAACCCAAAACAAGACATGAATTCTCCATTTCCTTGAAAAAAGAAATTAAATTACCATACCTGTTCATATACTTGAACCATAGATCCTGCTAGCTGATGTATTTTTGGTAAAGAACCCCAAACAGGGTGATTCTTTAGGTTTTTCTGCAGTACAGGTTCCAAGTAGGCACTATAAATAGTTTGCAGTTGGTCTCTTTCTGGATAGCTACAAAGAAAAAAAAAATCATTAAGGACTATCACTGTTAATTTTTTTATTAAAAGAGATTCAAAGTAATATACACAATTACTGAGACATTTCAATGAATAGCATCTCCATCTAGCAGCTAAGTAAAATTACAGTTTTATTGCAATAGGCCACCCTCAGAAATTTTCTAAATACATCTGTAAATGTGTTCAAACTTAAAAACAAACAAACTTACTTCTTTACAATTTCTCTAATTTTGTAACAAAACAGAACCTTAATATGATGCTGCAGAAAGCAGTTTACTGAAAGCAAAATCATCCAACAGGAAACATATCTCAAACACTTCACTATCAACAGGTAGCTACAGATTGCTCCTTAGCTGGTTTCTAGTGACAAGAGGCACCAAACAGCACCAAATCTTAAGATCCAAAATTGTTAGAAAAGATGAAAGACTAGAACAGCCACATCTTCATAAAGACTAAATTGAGCAAGGGCCTTATAGACAGAGGCTGAATCTGAGTTCTGAGGGTCAACCTAATTTCCACGTACTTACTCAATTGCACAGAGACGAACAATAGAAGTAAATCTGGAGGTAAGTTTATGTCTTCCTAATGTTCCTCCAGCAGACATGGAAGCCACAATTTGGATGTTTTCTAAACCAACCCATTCCAGATTTTCATCATAAAATCCTTGATATGTAAGAACCTTTAATAATTAAATAAATGTTTCATTAAAAAAAGCCAACAGAGTACATTACAAAAAAATAAAATTAAAAAAAAAATAGTGAAAAGTATACCATTATTACTGTTTCCTTAATTGCCAGAGGTATATTACTCCTCCCAATTTGGTGTCAGCTGCAAACTTGCTGAGGGTACACTCTGCCCCATTGCCCAGATCATTAATGCAGATGTTAAACAGGTAGTGGCTTCCAACTAGACTTTGTGCCACTGATCACCACCCTCTGGGCCTGACTGTTCAGCCAGTTTTCAACCCACCTCACTAACTGCTCATCCAGCACATACATCAACAGCTTTTCTGTAAGCATCTTTTGGGAGACAGCATCAACAGCCTCAGTGAAGTCCAGGTAGACTATATCCACTGCTCTCCCCTCATCTACCAGGTCTGTCATTTCATCATAGAAGTTAATCAAGTTGGTCAAGCATGACTTGTCCTTCGTGTATCAATGTTGACTACTGATGATTTTCTTGTCATTCATATGCCTGCTGCATTATAACTCCTTGAGGCGAGCATTGTCTTTATTTACGTATCACAGAATCATAGAACCATAGAATAGTTTGGGTTGGAAGGGACCTTTAAGGGTCACCTAGTCCAACCCCCCTGCAGTGAGCAGGGACATCTTCAACTAGATCAGGTTGCTCAGAGCCCTGTCCAACCTGACCTTATGCATATAAGCCAAATAAAAATGGTATCTTATTTCTGGGTGACACCTACATATTCTATCAAAGTCAAAACAAAACTAATGTCAATACAGATGATGTTAACTCTGAAAATAATCAATGTAGGTATTTACTACATACACTAAACTATTTCCAGTATATTTAAGTCTCTCTATAAATAACAGACATAAGCGTTCACCTGCTGTAGAAAAGCCACGAGAGTGCTTGTTCCCCATTTATCAGGTTTGGGTAGATTGATATCCTTTAAGTACAAAACAAGCCTTTCACAGTCCTTTGGTCTGTACACTCGCCCAGTGTTTGTACTGATTACAATGCAAGTTTGACTTAATTTTTGTAGAAGATGCTGAGAAGTAGTTTGTGCACTGCAGTGAATGGTAGCAATCTGAGTGGATCGGAGTTGAGAAAATGCATAATGAAGAAGCATCCTAAGAAAAGCAAATGTGTACATACATGTAAGCATAAGTAAAACATAAATGCATTAAAATACTGTGTATCCAAAGATATTATATATTTTGAATTAAAATGCATATACTACATACTGTATTAATGTAATAGGTGATGCATGAGGTTTGCTGAATTAAACATTCTTTAAAATTCTTTAAAATTCAATAAAAGTGTAGTACAGAGCTACTCAAAACAAATACCTAGCCTCAATAGCTTGTATATAGTGATCCAAACATCTAAATAAGGAATCTAAGATAGGCAACAGGATGAGCTAAATCCCTTTGCCTGCACACAGGCACCTTGTGCCTCTTGAGATGAGACTGGATACCTCATGTATCTTTCAGCTTTTGCTCCATGACAGTACAGGTTTTCCAAAGGTCCTGTTTCACATCTAAAAGCCTCATTTAGAAGTCCTAGGTGCATAGTGGCAGCCTGAACTTTCCTGTAGATCTTCATAATTATTTACCTATTTGCCACTACAGAAGGTTTGTTTCATTAGTAACCTAAACAAGTGATATTCTAGCAGAAAGTCAAATGATAAAACCACTGTAACAAAATATTACAAACTTTGACAAATAGCTAGAATTATATTTTCTTAAAATAAGAAATACTTTTTACCCCTTTCCACATCCTTCAGGACCCACAAGAAGAAATGGCTGCTTATTGTTGAAGTCTAGCCAGGGTCTAAAGTAATCTAAACCTCTCTGCATGTCAGGGGTTTGGATGACGGGAAGTGTTTGGAGATTACTGAAGTCATCAGCTGTTAGATTTTCATTTTTTTTCAGCTGATATAGCATTAGTTGTCCAGTGTCAGTGTCATAATATGTGTCCAGGGGCTTCCTCGGATCTGGTGGAGATTCTTGTGCCCAACCGAAGATCTTTTAAAAAAATAAAAAGAAAGCTTCAGTTAAATCCATACTTCTAGTGAGAAGATCTACAATGTCAAGCTAATGTTCAAAGAATAATTCTGTGAAATCAAACATTTAATTCTTCAATTTGATAGTTTTAATTGAAACTTAATTGAAAATTAATTGAAAATTCAGTCATGCTATGCATATGCTTTATGTTTAAGTCCTTAACTAAACAGTAACATATTACTCTTCCACATATTACTTTCCATAATAGAAAGAACATAAAATAAACTGTATTTAGCAAAGCTTTAAATAAACCTTTTTTCATATTAGGCAACATACTTAATAATAATCATAAGAATGACATAACTCCTTCATATGCATCAATAGCTAATTCCAGAAGCCAAGTCTAAAACCTTTACTATCTGCCTCGTATATATGTTATAGCTCCAGGCTGTCTTTTGGAAAGAACCATTTCCTTCTCTCCAACATAAACCCAGGTGTGATTTGGGAGATAACTACCTCCAGGGACAGCCTTCTGTAGGCACTATGGACCAGTATACCCATATAGCTTACCAAAACTAGTCCCTAGTCCTTGTGCCCTCAAGTATCCACAAAAAGAACTAAGCCCCGGCACATAAAATACAGAATCTCAAAATAATGCTGTAAGAACACCTCCCTGGTGAAGTGCCACAAAGCCCTCACACTATTATTTCAAGCATTCTGAACAGAAAAAAAAAAAAAAAAAAAAAAAACAACCCTGCAGAATAAATCCGTATTACATGCACACAATACCTATTGTGAGGATCACGTATACATTGTGAAGATCACAAAACATATTGGGAAGATCATGGAACAGATCCTCCTTGAAGCTATGCTCAGGCACACGGAGGACAGGGAGGTGATTTGAGACAGCTAGCATGGCTTCACCGAGGGCAAGTCCTGCCTGACCAACCTTATGGCCTTCTATGATGGAGTGACTACATCAGTGGACAAGGGAAGAGCTATGTATGTCACCTATCTGGACTTCTCTAAGGCCTTTGACACAGTCCCCCACAACATCCTTCTCCCTGAATTGGAGAGGTATGGATTTGATGGGTGGAATGTTCAGCGGATAAGGAATTGGTTGGATGATCACATCCAGAGGGTAGTGGTCAATGGCTCAATGTCCAGATGGAGATCAGTGACAAGTGCTGACCCTCAGGGGTCCGTACTGGGACCAGTACCATTCAATATCTTCATAAATGACATAGACAGCAAGATTGAGTGCACCCTCAGCACTCCTGTTGGAGAGGGTCCAGAGGAGAGCCACAAAAATGATCAGAGGGCTGGAGCACCTCTCCTATGAGGACAGGCTAGGGGAGTTGGGGTTATTCAGCCTGGAGAAAAGAAGGCTTCGGGGAGACCTTATTGCGGCTTTCCAGTACTTAAAGGGAGCCTACCAGAAAGATGGGGATAAATTTTTTTAGATGGGCCTGTTGTGATAGGACAAGAGGTAATGGGTTTAAAATAGAAGATAGTAGATTTAGACTAGATAGAAGGAAGACATTTTTTATGTTGAGGGTGGTGAAACTGTGGACCAGGTTGCCCAGAGAGGTGGTAGATGCCCCATCCCTGGAAACATTCAAGGTCAGGCTGGACGGGGCTTTGAGCAACCTGATGTAGTTGAAGATGTCCCTGCTCATTGCAGGGGAGGTTGGACTAGATGACCTTTAAAGGTCCTTTCCAACCCAAACTATTCTATGATTCTATATACAAACACACCCCATCTGCTATAGTGGGTCCTCGCATAAAACAGTATGGACAGAGGCCATTCTGTATCTCTTGGTGCAGCACCAGAGGTTTGCTATCTAGGCTGGATGCACTTAGCAGTGTCTTAGGGACATAATGAAACATTTCTTTACTTCTGAGCTATTTCCCTATAGACAACACAGATTACAAACAAATTAAAGCAAAGTTATTCTATTAGTGTAAATTTGCATTGTTAAGATGACAGAAAATCACTATTCCTACTACATATACTGAGAAATTTTTAATAAACTTGCTGAAAAAGATTACCTCTTTTGCAAATTCTTGTCGTGATTTCATGTTCAGATTGCCACCGAGACCCCGTAACAAGTTAATAATAAACTGTCCACGATCAGTGCAGCCATGAAGATGAGAAAGTCCATTCATCACAGTTCCAACTAAACTTGTTTCTACCACAGAGTCATTCTGTAAATTGCAAGTTGTAGGAGATTTGAATATACTGCTAAAAATGTATTGCTAGCAGACCGTGGGAAGGACCCACATTGGAGAAGTTCATGGAGGACTGTCTCCCGTGGGAAGTACCACACGCTGGAGAAGGGGAAGAGTGTGAGAAGTCCTCCCCCCGAGAAGGACAGAGCAGCAGAGCTGATGAACTGACCACACCCCCTATTCCCAATCCCTCTGCGCTACTGGGGGGAGGATGTAGAGAAATCAGGAGTGAGGTTGAGCCCAAGAAGAAGGGAGGCATGGGGAGAAAGTGTTTTAAGATTTGGGGTTTGTTTCTCAGTACTCTACTCTGACTTCTAATTGGTAAAAAATTAAATTAATTTTCCCCAAGTCGATACTGTTTTGCCTGTGACAATAATTCTGAATGATCTCTCCCTGCCCTTACCTTGACCCACGAGCCTTTCGTTCTTTTTTCTCTCCCCTGTCCAGCTGAGGAGGGGAGCGATAGAGCGGCTTTGGTGGGCACCTGGTATCCAGCCAAGGTCAAACCACCACAGTCCCAGAACCACATAATCCGAATAATGTACAAGGTTTTGGACTACCCTGTTTTAATACTGTTATTACATATTACCTTTCACCTATTAAAACATCTTTCAGTTAAGGTTTTGAATTGAATCCTAAAGAGCTAAAGTTATATACTTAAATCCAGAACATATTAGTGGGAGCTGTGAAAAATTACCATTATGAACAATCAGACTACTTTTTTAGATATGCCTCTATCAATTCTTTTAGGTGTCTAGCATTACATTTCTCCCCAGCATATTACAGATAGGTAATATTACATATTACAGCTTCAGTCTACACTGTGCAACTTTTCAAATTTTAGGTTGTTTTTTTTGTTATAGTCAGTAACTTAAATCTAGAAAAAGAATTTCTTCACTTCTTCATTTTTTAGTTTAGACAGTTAGATTTTTCAGGTCTTTGAAAACATATAAAGAAATGTCTAGTATGGAAAATTAAAGACAGTTATTAAGTTTCACAGAAATACATGGGTTTAGTTAAAATTGTATTAAATGCTTCAAAACTTTAAGTACAGCAATTAGTGTTTGGAAGCTGATTAGAATGGTTCCAGTACTAATCTTATGAAGAAAACAGCAATCAAAAAAGCACTGAGACTTTTTTTACTTAAAATCTAAAAACTAATATGAATGATATCTTCAGTGTTTAACTAGATAAATGGATCGTTTTAACAGAAGCTGAAAGTGTATTAAGTATTTGTTTATTTACCTTCTTCACAACCCAGTTTAAAGCCTTTTCAAAATAGTCCCCAATCCAATTTTCAAGGTTGTATCTGCATTCTTCCGGCTGATTTCTTAACCAAGACTTTATCAGAGAATTAAGGTCTGTATCTTCATCACTAAGTCAAAACAAAACAAGATTCAAACAAATACAAGGCATCCACATCTTCACATAGACTGCTTCAAAGGGAACAAAAAAATTCTAGGAAAAGTTCAGGGAAAGGCTTTAACAAGAATTTCTAATCAATATTTGGGGTCTCTAAGGGTCACACACAAACAAAGAATCCACCACGTCTCTTTCAAAAATTCTGAGATATATTAGCCAAAAGGATATAACAGGACAGCGTAGAAGGTACATACAACCTAAAGTAAACTTGCTTCATAAGTGTAAGCAAGTAATTAAATCGCTCCATCCACTTTAGACTATCTTTCAAGAACAGAAAAGTAGGTATATTTGCTTACTTTAAAAGTATGTAACACTTCTGTGACTTACCTCAGAAAAATCATTCCCATTCGAGATATTGTAGCAGGAGAGGCACAGCTGAGGTCATGAGTTTCAAATATGAAGTTGACATTAGAGCCAAATTGAATTCTTTCTCCACTGGGCATAGTCAACAATCTGTTGTCATCCAAAACGGAATTCAAAGATTCAATCCACTCAGGATCAATATCACCATCACAAATTATCCATGAAGTAATATCTATTTCCAGACACAAAAATAAAATATCAAACCCAAGAAAAGCAATTAAAGAACATCACCTCATGCTATTTTAACACTGTTTATTACTCTTCCTTCATTATGACTTAAATATAAACTCTTTAAAGATATTCCTTACGTGTTTTATTTTCTGATATCTATTTTTGCTCTCTTATCACAAAATTTGGAAAGTACACAAGTGTGGTCGACTATGACTGTCACCAAAAGTTTTTCTTACCTTATGCTATGCACAAATAATAACATAATATAAAAATGCAACTGAAAATAAACAATTTAAGTAATTTAAGCGTAATGATGTTACTCCCTCACAAAACATACCTCGGGGTTCTCGTACCACTTGTCGAGCACTATTTGTAAGCACGCCATCAGACCATTCTCTGGTATCCATGTCAATATGGCCTAGCAACTGATGTCGAGGCATAGCTTTGGGATTCATAGTATACTGTTTCACGACTTTGCCAGTTTTACCAAGTGCTGTCTTTAACATCCGCCAAAGTGTTGATTTACCTGCACCACTTGGACCTACAATAACTACACCCATTCTTTGACGTAGTTGTTCATATAATTCCAAAGCCTTCTTAATCTAGATAACAAAAGAGATAATGGCTATGTGAAGTTGTAAATATAAATCAATCATGTTCTTTTTTAATGTTTTTCCAATTTACTTTGCATGCACTTTGTTTCTATAATTTTATTTTTTGAAACAATAGATATTTGCAGAAGTAATTAAAATTATGATACTAAAGAATATCAAGAAACTTATTTTGCATGTTAGAAGCATTTCACTAAATTACTAATATAAAAACAACAGCCCTCTTGGGGCATATTTTTACTGAGAAATTAATGAACCTTTAGTCACAAAACTTCATCCAGCCCTACAACAAATAAATATAAATGAGACTCAGAACTGCTTGATAAAACCAAATGCTCACATATTTAATTCTTTCACTGTCCAAAACATTCACTGGAATTTGTAACCAATTTGAACAAAACCGTGTCACATGTTCACATGTTAATTTTCCTTGCACTATTTTTCTTTCAATTACACAACTGATTTACTATGCTTCCAATACACACATCTATTTTTTATATGTGTAATTAGAATACAAGTATTAGTTATTCTCACTTTTTTATAAAAGATTTCTTTCAAAAGTAAACCAGTTTTAAATCAGAATAACTCGCATTGTTTTGTTGCTGTAGTTGATGTTTACCTGGGTGCTTATAATTTCCAAGTTTGCTTCTTCAAAGACTTGTTGTAAAGCTGTAGTTAACTCAGCATACTCCACATCTTTAAAGTCAATGCCAGGAAATACATCTTTAACCAGTGCATCAAATCGGGCGCAGTCTGCAAATGTGAGCTTTGACATGGTGTTAAGCCGCAGAGCTTGAACCACTATGCGACTTTCATTAACTGGAAATAAAAGCAAAGAAGCCAGATCAGCTTAAGCTGTTTGTTGGGGGAGGTGGGGGTGGGTTCCTTGGAATATATCAGCACTTGAGCCCATACTGCTAAGACATTGAAGGTGGAATCATAGCGCAGACTACATTCCAGTTCATGGACCACTACTTAGAAGTTAGATTGAGTGCCTTACTGTAAGTACCATATATGCTCACAAATGCATTCTATATAGATATGAGATGGTTATGATGCTGCCCAGATAGTACATAATAGCCTAATGATTAAAACAGGACTAAGAGTAGCAGTGCACAATAGCTTACTTGTGAAAGCACTCATGAAAGAAATTAAGGACCTGGATTCAAGACCTTACTCTGCCAGAGGCAGTTTGAAGTCACATCTCTCAAGTGCATCCTAATTAACTATGAATATTGCAGAAGTGAACACTCTCCACAACTTCTCTTGAATCTGAAGTACCATGGACAGGTGAGTTTTTTTGGGACCAGAACAAAAACAGTCACAATAAAGATTTACTCTGCCAGGAAAATAAAGATACTCATGATAGGAAAGGCACACGGCTCTGATCTCTGGTGTTTTGCTTTTTTAATCAAATTACTTTCTCATGTAAAACAAGTACACTTTCAGAGACCAGGACTAGGAACCACAAGTGAAAATTATCCTGTGTTTCTGCCCTCCTTCTGAATGCACAATTGCCCCAAACCAGAATGCACTGTAGCCCAAATTCAACACAAGGGACAAAAAGCGTCCATTCCCTAACTTCCCTTTTTCCTGTGGCTGTTTCCCAAACATTCCAGAGGTTAAAGATGAGTATATCCTTCTAGAATTTGAAAAAAGTTCAAGGTTTTTCATCCTGAACAATGTCTTAAATGCAAACGCTTCTACAGTCAAATTTTCTATGTAGCATGATAAAAAGTTAAGAGGAAAAATGTTGACATTAAGGAACTTGATTTAGAAAGGTAGAACTGCTTTACTGAAGGAAGTAATAAAAAATTTAAGCAACATTCAAGCATTAAGCAACATGGCCAACATTTTGACATGCCAAAGGATTTTGACTCAACAATACAAGCAAACATAAAGAAACAGGAAACTGCATTTGTTGGAAATATCTTAAGCTCCTCAAACTGAGATTAAAAAAACACAGAAAAACAAAACAAAACAAAACAAACAAACAAACAAAAAACCCAAAAAATTTCTGGGTCTAAATCATAAGCTAAATCCATCCATCTTGCCTTTCACAGGGTTACTGAAAATTATAATTTAAACCAGACCAAACAAATTTCAGCAAATTTCAAGTATCTAAACATAAAGCTAAAATGTCATAGCAAGGAACAGTGATAGGAATGTGCCTTAAAACACATTGCTGATAATCCCTCTTTGGCAGATCCAAACTAAAGTCAATTACACATTCTTTAAAGCTGTCAGACCATTTGTTATGCCAAGAGTTGCAAACCGAGGCTGTCTCCAAAAACTTGCAGTATAGTCTGGATAGATATACACTGTTTAAGTGAACAAGAAGCAATAGCTGTGTCCTAAACATGTGAAATACTCATCCATCCCACACTTAATTCCCACTCATTTAACATCTAAACAACAAAAAAAATCATTAAAAAAATCTTTAAAAAAAAGCAGCCTAGTCCAATACATTTCTATCATCTCAACCTGTCCTTGTATTTGCCTCTGTCTACCAATCTGAATCTAATGCCATGTGACAATTTTAGCAAACTTCAAATAGAATCAAAATGGTCTGATGACCGATGAATAACAACAGCATCAGAGGATCAACTTTCCTGACCTAAGCCAAGTGAAAACAAGAGTCTTTGAGAATCACCCAAAATCATACTAGAATAAAGTCCTATATCTATATTCTTCCAATATAAAAGCTCAATCTGGAACATGACCACAGTCTTTTGTGATATCCTAATGAAGGAGGACGTTCACGGATATTTTTCTTTTCTAAATTGCCTCCAGATTCAAGCCATGGCTTCTCAAAGCTCCAGTGAACAAGAAAGCTGTAGTGAATGATACCTGTACAATATCCTAAATAATCAAAAGTTTGGCATGCTCAACCTTACTTTCTTGCTTTGCTTCACTTTTCTTCAGCTGATGAAGAAGACTGCCACAGCCTCTCAAAACAGTTTTCAACGCTCGTAAACCCCAATCATAGTGCTGCTGTGGTGTCAGAAGCTCCCTAAATTTAAAAACAGCAATATTGTAAAAAGATTTAGATGGCGGCACCTGAAATTTTTGTTTAGCAAATGAATATACTCATAATATGGTTTTAGGCAAAAGAGAAACTGATGAGTATTTGCAGCACCCTATGTAATGCATTTCAGAGATATAACCAATAACACACTGAAATTTTCAGCTAATGTATTTATTATTGTCCCTAACTGCATTAATTAAAACCTCTGAACTTTGTTCTCTCTAATATTCACACTTATAACTGAATAGCCACTTGCATTTCAACAACTTCCAGAGTCTAAATTCAACACAATGTGTGTGAGCATTCATACACTCACACTCATATTTAGTGAGCATAATAGGGGAGGAGTACTTTGACACCTTGAGATTATAACTGCATTCCAGATATTTTCACATCTGAACCTCCCAATATATTGCAATATTTTTATTTTATAAGTTAAATTAGTATCTACAGAGATTTGTATGGTATCACATTCAGGTTTAAGAGCTGCATTGAATATAAAACTTTGGATGACTCCAAATATGGAGTTTTATTTCTAGGTTTTTTTCTGACACATAGCTTTCTGCAATATCCAAGTCATAAAATATTACAGAAAATTAACAGAAAGTATGTGTAGATTGTATCCCTACAGTCACACTTTGGCATAGACTAGACGGAGAAGATACAAGATGACAGTGAGATAACCACAAGGACCAATGTTAAAATAAAAGAAGGAGGGAAGAGAATTAGAAAGGTAACATGGCTAAGAAAAAGAAAAAAAAGCTTACCTTGCTAGATTAAAAATAGCCACTAATTTTCTACCAAGTGTTTTAGCATCCTTAAAGCCTTCTGAATACAAAATCACTTCTGCAATGAGTTCATTGTCTGGATGAGTCATAGCAACTGGCCTAAAAAGCTGTTTGAGGTTATCAGGCAGTTTTTGTCTTCCACCATAGCCTTTTCCAGCAGGATTCAGAGTGATAAAAATTCCAGAATTATGATCCATTTCAACCTAGCATTAGAAGTGCATTTTAATAGTACATCATAATATGAAACTGTACTGAGAAATTTTGGGTGGACTATGTTTGGTTACAGTAGTCAGTTTTAAAGTTTGACCTAGCTATTTATAGACTATTTTTATAAGAAGAAAATAAGTTTTGCTGTACCTTTTTGCCAAGCATCTCACACACAGGACTATGTTTCTTCAGTGCATGTTGAATTGTCTGAATCTGCATGGATACTGCAGACAATACAGCTTCCTCAAGTCTGTTGAATTCATCAAAACAGCCCCAGGCACCACACTTAACTAAGCCCACAAATATGCGCCCCATCGACTTCACATCAATGCCCTTAAAATTAAAAAGAATACTATCAAAATTCAAAAAACAAGAAAGTAATGAAGTCCTGTCTTCCCATCTATTATTTTATCTATTCCCAGCTCTGGAGTCCCCAACATAAGAAGGACATGGACCTGTTGGAGCGTGTCCAAAGGAGGGCCACGAGAATGATCCGAGGGCTGGAGCACCTCTCCGATGAGGAGAGGCTGAAGGAGTTGGGGCTGTTCAGCCTGGAGAAGAGAAGGCTCCGCGGAGATCTTATTGCGGCCTTTCAGTACCTAAAGGGGGCCTACAGGAGAGCTGGGGAAGGACTTTTTACTAGGGCATGTAGTGACAGGACAAGGGGGAATGGCTTCAAACTGGAAGAGGGCAGGTTTAGATTGAACATTAGGAAGAAGTTTTTCACTTTGAGGGTGGTGAGGCACTGGAACAGGTTGCCCAGAGAGGTTGTTGAGTCCCCATCCCTGGAGGTGTTCAAGGCCAGGCTGGACGTGGCCTTGGGCAACCTGGTCTAGTGGGAGGTGTCCCTGCCTATGGCAGGGGGGTTGGAACTCGATGATCTTCAAGGTCCTTTCCAACCTAAACCATTCTATGATTCTATGATTCTATGATTAAAAAATATTTCATTGGAAATATCCACATATTTCTAATGGAAACTGACAAATTTCAAAAGTATTTCTGGAATATGATATTGCTTTATGAAGTATGGGCATAGACAGCCATTTCCTAAATTATACAGAACCATATTCACCTCATCACAATTAAAGACTAATACTTGTCTTCCAAGAAGTCCACCCAATGCCTTTACTGATTCTGTCTTTCCAGTTCCAGCTGGACCATAGGGATTTCCCCCAAGGCCCATCTTCATAGCCTGAGTAAGAGTTAGGTAACACTTATCTGTCAAAGGTGTGTAAACAAGTTTAGGAGAATTACCCTGCAGAAACAAAACAAATTATATTGATTGATTGATTGAGAGAAATTATTGAATATGTACTTTCATTAATTTCATTCATAAGTCATTAATTTGAAAACATAACACAACGGTCAAGATTACTGTCTCATTAAGTATATTAATTTCTTCACAGTTAGTTACAAAGTTTTTTTGATTTTATATCAAATGTCAAAACATTGTAGAATTTTTTTTAGAATTATGGAAAAGGGGTCAACACAGATGAAACTGCACTCTGATATATAAAAGTAGCAAGCATATTAAAAATCTTTATATGATAATGTAGTTGTTTTCCATACAATTTACATTGACCCATCAATATCAAGAATTAAAATTATCTTTTAGTATTTTCCATTAAACAGCATGCTGAGGACACAACAAAGTTAAAAAAAATGGCAACAGTTGGGAGGCAACCAGCAGCATGTGTGAAATGAGAAATTGTTTGACACATATATAAAAGCCACCAGATAAAAATTAAAAATACCACACCTGATATTCATAAGTGTATTGGAGTTCAGCATCTACCATCTGAACGTAACATTTTTGGTCTTTCATATAAAATCTCAGCTGCTTCTTCCAAGCCCAGTCTTCAACACTGTGAACCTGAGCTTGATTCAGCTGCTTCACCACATCAATGTTATGAATGATATCAAGAATCAGAGCTTTAAGCTTGAGCTCAAGGATTCCTGATTCTGCAAATAACCACACACACAAAAAAAAAATGCAACAGTGCAGTAAGGAAGATACACATTACCCATTCTCAAGTTCATTGTGCTGCTTTCTTTTATCAGCTGATTTTATTCACAGCTATGTCAACTTTAGTAATCAGGGTGGCACAATCTGTTAATTCATCTGCTGAGGATCTGAAAACCATACTACACACACTCCGGAGATTTTACTCAGACTAATTAGGGTGATGTGGAATGAATGTTCATTAGCAGATTGGGTGCATTAAGTGTACTTTGAGAACACATTCTTTAATTTAGTTTCATTTGAAAGAAATTCAGTTTGTGTGCTCCTATACCATTCCACGATGGGAATTAAATCAAAGTAAGTGGGGATAATCAGGAAACTCACTCTAACGTCACACCCATTATCCAAACTAAAAAGTTACTGTAAATGTATTATACAATATATGGAACGAACACTCTTCTATAACATTTCTCCAATGGCTATAGAAGGAGCACAGAAGGGAGCTTCGATAAAGAACCACACTTAGAAACTGCTGAAGGTAGGTGATATGAATCCTATTCCTAATTAATATATCAGATGTTAACAGTACATAAATTATGAACTAGAATTTAATACAGTAAGTAGCCACACAAATGTGGTGGAAGATTGTAAACTACTTGTCAAATTGAGTCTTTTTATACATATAGGGTAAGAGCCATCTTGCCTAACCTACACTGTAGAACTTTGTATTTGAGGTAGCCATTCAAAGCCTCTCTTCTGGTCAAAAGAGAGGAACAAGCACTCAAAGGCGTAATTATTCTGACCCATTTGGACTATACAAGATTCAAAACAATCATGTCTTGAGAACAACTAGTTTATTGGGTTTGCTACAGAGGTACTCAAGAATTATTAGTTCAGAGGCAGATGTATGCATCTAAGAAAAAGAGAATCAACTACACAGTTGTTCAGAATATACTGGCATGACGTAATGTACCTCAAGTGCTGTTTGGCCAGTTCCAGTGAAATATAACACTAGAGCACAGTTCAGTAGGTGAGGAAAAATTATCAGTAAATATATATTAAAAAAAAGTTATTAAAAAATTAAAGAAGTTTGCAAGTATATTAATGCTCAAAGTTTGTTTTTAATCTAAATAAAAATGTATTGTTCACTCTGAAATAATAAATATACTAATTTTGGCAGTAATAGGTTGCTAACTTTATGTAACCCAACTTTATGAACTCAAATCAAGACAGATTTACATAATTTCCTGTTTAAATAAACAGAATGTTAGATACAACTACATAGCCATTCTAAAGAATTATATATTAATGATCATTTTTATACCTGCACTCCCAGTGTGTTCTATACTGGTATCAATGCTAGTATAATGTTCCAGTTTAGCCATGAGTTCTAATTCTAACTGCTGCAGATTATGGTCTTTGATAGCACTTTCAACATCTTCAGTGAACTGGATTTGTTCTGCCAAGGAAAGAATCTTTGAAAGAGAAATTTCAAATTACATTTTATAAATACAGAAGAGATAAAGAAAAAAAAATTCAATTAATTTTTAATTGCTTATTATGTCTGATATTTAAAGTATATATGGCATCATTTTTAAACAAAGCTATACATTTGCTATGCTCCTAAGAACAAAAATAGCCATCTTAAAACCTGACAAAATTCAGTGAAAACTTGCAATGTAATCTAAGATCGCAAGTCCCTTAGCTGTTCTACAGCGTCTGGTAGCAAAATTTTTAAAGTATCTTTTCCCATGAAATGATGTGTCAGATGGAAACTATTCCATTGTAGGTATGCTGAGCCCATACTCAACAGGCTCAGGAGCAACTCTGACTTGTGTCACCGATACATTAACACAGTATTTTGCATCCTGGTTTCTAACACGCCATTTCTGTTCTAACTACTTTAAGTTCACTGGAAAAGCCCTGTCTGAGCTATGAAGGTTCAGTCAAACTTGGAACTGGAAATATCTGTAATGAAAAATCCACCAAAAAATGCCAATCTGCAGCTTTGTAATAGTAACTGCATTCTGCGGGAGGGAGAGAGTAATCAGCAGTCCTGTGAGGGAATGACAGAATCACTGAGCAAAGGGCATAGAATCATAGAATACTTTGGGATGGAAGGGACCTTTAAAGGTCATCTAGTCCAAACCCCCTGCAATGAGTAGGGACATCTTCAACTAGATCAGGTTGCTCAGAGCCACATCCAACCTCACCTTGAATGTTTCCAGGGATGGGGCATCTACCACCTCTCTGTCCCAACAGGACCTGCTAAAAAGTTTGTCCCAATCTTTCTTAGAAGCCCCCTTTAAGTACTGGAAGGCCACAATGTCTCCCTGGAGCCTTCTCTTCTCCAGGCTGAATAACCCCAGCTCTCTCAGCCTGTTCTCACAGGAGAGGTGCTCCAGCCCTCTGATCATCTTTGTGGCCCTCCTCTGGACCTGCTCCAACAAGTCCGTGTCCTTCCAGTGCTGAGGGCTCCAAAGCTGGACACAGTACTCCAGGTGGGGTTTCATGACAGTGGAGTAGAGGGGAAGAATCACCTCCCCTGATCTGCTGGCCACAGTCCTTCTGATGCAGCCCAGGATATGGTTGGCTTTCTGGGCTATGACCTCACATTGCCAACTCATGTCCAGCTTTTCATCCACCAGTAACCCCAAGTCCTTCTCGGCAGGGCTGCTCTCAATCCCTTCATCCTCCAGCCTGTACTGATACTGGGGGTTGCCCCGACCCAGGTGCAGGACCCCACACTTGGCCTTTTTGGACCTCCGGAGGTTCACATGGGCCCACTTCTCAAGCCTGTCCAGGTTCTTCTGGATGGCATCCCACCCCTCAAGCATGTCAACCGCACCACTCAGCTTGGTGTTGTCTGCAAACCTGCTGAGGGTGCACTCAATCCCACTGTCTGTGTCATTGATGAAGATCTTGAACTCTACTGGTCCCAATATGGGCCCCTAAGGGACAACACTTGTCACCGATCTCCATCTGGACATTAAGTCATTGACCACTACCCTCTGGATATGACAATCCAACCAATTCCTCATCCACCAAACAGTCCACCCATCAAATCTATACTTCTCCAATTTAGAGAGAAGATGTTGTGGGGGATCGTGCCAAAGGCCTTACAGAAGGTCGTCCAGATAGACGACATCAGTAGCTCTTCCCTTGTCCACCAATGAAGTCACTCCATCATAGAAGGCCACGAGGTTGGTCAGGCAAGACTTGCCCTTGGTGAAGCCATGCTAGCTGTCTCGAATCACTTCCCTGTCTTCCATGTGGCTTAGCATAGCTTCAAGGAGGATCTGTTCCATGATCTTCCCAGGCACAGAGGTAAGGCTGACAGGTCCGTAGTTCCCAGGGTCCTCCTTTCTACCGTTTTTAAAAGTGGGTGCAGCGTTTCCCTTTTTCCGGTCACTGGGGACTTCTCCCGACTGCCATGACTTTTCAAATATCATGGGAGAGTGGCTTGGCAACTACCTCTACCAATTCCCTCAGGACTCTGGGATGCATCTTGTCAGGTCCCATAGACTTCTGTATATTCAGGTGGTAACAAACCTGATCTTCTCTTACAGTGAGAAGGACTTTGCTTCCCCAGTCCCTGCTTTGGAATCCATCTGCTCCAGAGGTATGGGGAGAGAAGTTGCCAGTGAAGACTGAGACAAAAAGAGTTGTTGAGTACCTCAGCCTTTTCCTTGTCTGTCGTTACCAGTTTGCAAGTCTTGCTCATCAGGGTGGGAAGCTTTCTTTGACCTTCCTTTTCTGGCTAATATACCTGCAGAAGCCCTTATTAGTCTTTGCATTCCTTGCCAAGTTCAGCTTCAGCTGAGCCTTGGCCTTCTTGACCCCATCTGTACACATCCGGCCAGTGTCCCTATACTTTTCCCAGAATAGCTGTCCCTGCTTCCACTGCCTTTGCATCTCTTTCTTGCCCTTTAGTTTGACCAGCAGGTCTCAACTCAGCCTTGCAGGTCTCTTGCCTTCCTTTCCTCATTTCTTACACCTGGGGATTGAGAGCTCTTGTGCTCTATGGAAAGCATCCATAGAGATATGCCAGCTCTGTTCTGCTCCCCTGTCCTCAGGGCAGTTCCACAGGGGGCTCTATTGACCTCCTTGAACAGCTGGAAGTTTGCTTTCCTAAAATTCAGTGTCCTGACTCTACTCTTCCCCTGACCCATATCCCTCAGGACTGCAAACTCCACCAGTGCATGATCATTGCAGCCCAGGCTGCCTCCAATCTTGACATCACCAATTAGCTCACTTGCACTGGTGTCCAACGGGTCTGGTATCGCATCCCCTCTGGTAGGGCTGTCTATTACCTGGCTTAAGAAGTTATCCTCAATGGGCATGGGGTGATGTGACAGGAAGAGATCACAAAAATCAACAAAATGTGGTGTAAGCAGGGTCACCTCCAGCACTTGCATGTCAGCAAAGAAGTGCCTAAAAGGCACCATTATGGAGAGATCCCTAAACCCTCTCCAGGAACTCAATATTCTGAGGTGCCTCTCTAAAGTGCCTGTACACTAACGCGCACAGTATGGGGAATAAACATCATGAAATAGACATCTGTGTGCTATGATCTTATGATCATAGAGATGTGGTGGGGTGGCTCCCATGACTGGAGTGTTGCAAGGGAGGGATACAGGCTCATTGGGAAGGACAAGAAGGGAAGACAAGGAAGGGGGATTGCCCTTTACGTAAGAGAACAGCTGGAGTGTACGGAGCTCCATCTGCAGATGGATAAGGAGCCATCTGAGAGTTTATGGGTTAGGATTAAAGAGGACAGGTCAAGGTGATGGACGGGTGTCTGCTACAGGTCACCTGACTAGGAAGAATAAGTGAATCAGACCCTCTACAGACAGACAGGAGCAGCTTCACAGGCCCCAGTCCTCACAGGAGACTTCCACCACCCCAATACTTGCTGGAGGGGCAACACAGTAGGCCATAAGCAATCCAGGAGGTTCCTGGAGTCCATGGATGACAATTTTCGCTTCCAAGTGATAGAGGAGCCAATGAGAACAGGTGCTTTACTGGACAAAGTCCAGTGAAGGGCAAAGATGATTAAGAGACTGAAGCATCTCTCCTATGAGGAAAGGTTCAAACAGCTGGGACTGTTCAGCCTGGCAAATAGAAGGCTCAGGGGGGGATCTTATCAATTTCTATAAATACCTGAAGGGCCAGTGCAAAGAAGATGGAGCCAGGCTCTTTTCAGAGGTGCCCAGTAACTGGACAAGAGGCAATGGGCACAATCTGAAACACAGAAGACTCTGTCTGACCATCAGGAAACACTTTTTTACTGTGAGAGTAACTGAGCACTGAAACAGGTTGCCTAGTGAGGTGGTGGAGTCTCCATTCCCAGAGACATTCCAAAGCTGTCTGTACACGGTCCTGAGCAAATCAGCTACAGGTGGCCCTGCTTGAGCAGAGGGGGTGGACCAGATGACCTCTAGAGGTCCCTTCCCACCACAACCATTCTGTGATTCTCTGTGATTCTCTGTGCTACTTGTCAAAATTGCACAAAATAATTTCATGTTCATGACTATTTCTGTTTATACAGCTAAGCTTTAGAAACAGTATTTTAATCAGATTCAAAAAGGGCTTTTTTATGTTACTAGGTCTTAGCAGCCCTGCACGTAACATTCACTACCAACTAAGATCAAGATTCACATCAAATTTAACAAACAGATGGATGTTAGATCAGGTGCCATGTAAAACACTTGAGTATTTCAAATGTTTAAAAAAGAATTATAAGAATACATATTTTTAAGAATTTCTCTACACTGTAAGTGAATAAAATGGATTTGTTTGGGGTTATTTTCTTCCAAATCCATATGTATACTTCTTTATGAGACTTCAAAAAATAACTTATGTGGAAAATCTAAGACTACACAGTGGCATTACTGGATTAACTACTACCTGGGAAGGAAAGAACGATGGATCAATTGAACCTTGTGATTTTTTTCCAGCATCAACACAGTCAATTAACATTTTTTTCAGGGTCTCCTTCATCTCCAAAGCCAAACCATTTAGCCATACCTGACAGATGAAAAAACAATTCAAAAGTTACATTACAAAATAATTTCTCAAAGATGCTTGGACTATACTTGGATGGGATTTTCTTACCTCCACATCATTTGACAGAAGAACTTTATTTCTAAGTGGCACGGTTTCTCCTTCTACAGACTTCATGGCAACTATGTATTTAAATTCTTCATCAAAGCTCACACTATTAATGCCTATTAATCAGAAAACAGCAATGAAGTTATCTATTGTTAAGTCAAACATTTCTAGTAGCAGAAAGAGAGAAAAATAAGTCTGCAACAGATTATTTAGCTTTGAAGAACCTTGTTTCTAAATAAGTACATTTCACAAATGAAGATTAATGCATTACCAGCAAAAAGTTTCTTAAGATGAGACTGGATAACCAGAGGATTCATGGACTGTCCTAAAATTTCTAATAAGTCATCATCTCCAATGAAATAGAATCTTGGAAATGCTGAGCGCTTTTCCTATATAAAAACAAAATAAATCAGTTTGTTTATTTAAATTCAAATGTATCGACTTTCTTTACAGAAAAATATATTAAAGTCAGCTGTACCTCCAAAAACTCATTCAAAGATCTCTGACATCTCTGAAGTTGGTCAAGTAAGGTAATTAAGGTATTTCTTATTCCTGTCCGGGCATTCAGTGATGTTATCCTGTTGTCACTTTTGATATCTGACATAATGGATCTTCACAGAAAAAAAATGAGTAATTCATAAAACAACCATTACGATTTTAATATGATATACAAGTAGTTATGTAAATAAAGTACAGCTAAGTCATATAAATATCTGATCTATAACTTTCAGTTTTCAGTATTAATGGTGAAACTTTTCATAATTTACATCTATGTCTGTCCAATGTAATTTAATAACAACTGTTTCTTGCTAAAATTTCTCCACCAAAAACCATGAAAATTCAATTCTTGACTTTTATTTCCTTCTAAGAAGTCATTTTAACTCAAATCAAGACAGATAATGGCACATATCTTTCTAAATTTCTAAAATCTCCTCCCTTTTTATATCCTTGACTTGTTTGGAACAAATAAACCATCTATTTCTCCCAAAAGTCCATCTGTGTACTTTCTCAGAGAACTAAATGCTTGTCTTCAACAAGAAACAATTCTTGAAAAAACAATTACATCACCTCTGCTTCTGTTGACAAGATTGATCTTGTGTTTGCCTGTCTTGCTTGTGAGCTTTGATGTTTCATGTGATTCCCTCCTCCACATGTACCCCATTAAATGAAACCTACATTACCAGCTTTATTCAGATCTATGTCACTGCCGCACATCTATATCTAATGATCTATATCCTGTTGCTGGCCTTCATCTACATACATATTCGAATTGTTCCAAATATTTTCACCATGAAGAATGTTCTAGCCTATACATGTCAAAGATACTGCAAAAAATAAGCCACATTCCATAACACTAACCTAAAGTCTTCATCAACTCTGTTAAAACGAGACTGTTCTTTGGGCAGAGCTCCACGACCGAATATTGGTTCCAAATAGACCCATTTCCTTTGAATTTGGTTCAAATTCTGCAGATATTCATCCAACTCAGCCAGCTTTTTTTCCCAGATGGACACTTTATCTTCAAAACCTTTGTAATATGGAGAGTCCTTGAGAGACTGTAGAAGACAGCGATGATCTCCAACTTGGTTGACTATGTCCTTCCAGTCTTTAATAAGCCTGATAGTCTTGCCTTGGCTATCTTCATAATCTGTTAATGTAAAGACAGCTCCAACTCCCCAGAGTTCAAGCTCACGTAATGATTCTCTGATTGTGACTTCACCTTGGGCCCGACAATTCAAATCCTATTTAAAAGCATAAATAGATTTCATTTGAAAATACAGAGCTTGCATAAACTTTCTGTTCAAAAATATAACATAAATTCTATAGTAAAACAAATATAGAGATGCATACACAACAAGATATACAATACAAGATATAAAATAAAGCATAAAATAAAATATAGTACCTTTATTTGAAATTATTCATACCTTAAGTTCCATTGCTTTTTCTATAATGGTATCTGTCACTTTTAGTAGATCTCCAAATAACAAACCCTCAAGTGTAGTACCTCGGGGAAGACCCAGAAGACGAAAGAGATCCAGCCAATGGTCTGGAGAAAGATGTTCTCCTCTTATATATTTTAGAAGTGGAATTATCATCTATAGGAAAAATGCATACGTGAATCCATCTAGTATTTATGAAAACTGTATCTGTTTGATTACAGAGTGACATGCTATTCAAACAAAACAAAAACTTACTTTCTTAAACTGAAATACATTTTTTTCAATTCCTGGGTTTAATGTTTAGGAGTATGACTCTGAGGAAAATTCATTGCTAAATGTGTGTCTGTGTAAATTGTAATGACCCTCCTGTTCACTGTAAGGAACTAAAAAGTTCTCAAAAGTAAGTGAAATGTTCAAAACAGTATCAGATGATATTTTGTTAAATTGTAACTGATTTTATTATAAGAACTGAACAATAAGCTACAGAATGCAGTGTATCACCCAGTAATACCAAAACATTTTTGGTTTTGTACTCCTTTTTGTAATTAGCTTCTTACTTTATATTTGTCCACTTCTTTTTGCAACTTTACTGTCATTACAGTATGTTCTTCCATCTTCCTCATTTTGTCATGCCAGTTAAACAAAAACTCTTCAAATAGGTATGTCTTACTCCTGTGTGACAATCAAAAAGAAAAAGGTCATAACAACACAGTACTACAACCACACATATATGTCCTTAAAAAAAAGGTAACAAAATCATACCTAAAAGTAATCCAGTCTTCTTTAGCTTTTTCCTGAAAACCTTGATAAAACTCTTCATACAACGCCCAGACTTCTGCACAACTTTTAATATCTTGACATACAACTTTTGACAATGAGAAGTCTGGCTCTTCCAATTTAAAATGATGGCATTCTTCACTGAATAAAGAGATCATTGTATTATACATTATATTACTCCATTATACATTCATGGTTTAAGACACGGTATCATATGGATATAATTATACATTTTTTAGAAAAGCCATTGGCTTCATTGAAAAGCATTGCTGACAACTGCAATTTCCTTATAGTCTCCTTCTTGAATAGAAATAATAAAGGTATACGAGGGATAACTCTCCTACAAAGGGATCTTCTCCCATATTCATAATTATTTTCCATAAACTTTCATTTCTTTCTCACTTATGAGAAAAGTTAATTACTTTGTGCCCCAAAAAACAAAGCTTGAAAAAAAATAATTTTTAATTGATTGTTTCTTCCTGTTAGGTAGAAAGAATATACTAATTTTAGTTACTACCATATTTAAGTGGCAAGCTAAGAATTTAAATAGAAAACATTGTCTGCTCAAGATTTGCAATGAGCTTACTGAAAGTAGGCACCCAGAGCAAAAATCCTTTCCTTTTGCACAACAGTCTATCAGATAGGACACTTCAGAAATGGGAGAGGTGAGCTCTTGCCCACTTAAGTTACAGGAGGATTGAAGTAATAACTCCCTCTTCTTGGGCCAATATCCCAAACCTTCTCTTAGTGAGAGAGTCAGAATCAAGCCTTTAGTGTACAGACTCCCTTACACGAAAGCCTAAGAGGCTTCCTGAATTTTTCATTCCAAAAAACTCTAGAAAAACTTAGCTTGAGAAATTCATTGTTATGTAAAATCAACAAAAAGGACCCTGAAAAACTAATGAAAAACATGTAATACAAAGATAATGAAATTCCTTATATTATCTGTTGTGATAAAAATTAGTTAACATTTTCTGAGATACTATTGCTGAAAAAGAACCATACATTAATGAATAAGGTATACAGGTAAATAAACATACATACATGAGCTTTTCTTTCACAGTTTCAAGTTCATCAAATTCTTTTTTTTTTTCCTTTATGATCTGAGCACTTTTCTCAAGCACATCCTGATCACCTGTTTCAATGATATCATCACTTGGCTTTAGCTGATCCCAACGAGCTTTAAACTTTTCCAGGTCTTGATGATATATATTAACACGTGAAATCACATTTCCTTTCATCATTTCAATCTGTAAAGCAAAAGTTAAAATGAAATTCCTTCAATGGTTTGTAACTACAACTATGATCAAAATCAAAGTATCAACTTCAAAACTTGATCAAAACTTGGTAACTACAATTTGATCAAAATCAAACTCACAAAACTTCTTGTATAATACCCTAAGAAATACTTCATCTTTATTCTGCTGGTTTTTTTTTAAAAGGGGGCAGTAATTTATTTTTTTTTACGCTGGTATTTGAGAGCTATTCATTCAGCCTATGCTACCTATTTAGCCTGCATCTTACAACACATAGAAAAATTGCTACATTTGTATGGCATATCGATATCTTCAGTAGAACTTTAAATGAGTTCAGCAATTTCCCTATGGACTGGAATTACAGGACTGCATAGTTTAGCAAAGTTGTGTGAAAAGAAAACAACAAGCATCAGTCCTAAAAACACGATAAAGTAATAAAAATGCTATCTTTCAACTGTAACCCTGTTTTGCTCGGTTAACCATGGCATTCATTAAGCCATCTCTTTCACTAGAAAGTTGAGACAGAAGTACAACAATGTAACATTGATTTCAGCATCCGTTCAACAGAAGTTTCATCTAGTTATTGTTTAAGCAGTTTAAGTATTCTTCCTTTAAACACTCTCCCTCAACTCAGTAACGTTGGTGTTAACACTGAGCTGAGAACATTTATGGATTTAATCTAAGTAAAAAGTATTTCTCCAGACTTCTTCAAAATAATTTCAACATTTTTAGGTAAAATATTAATCTTTTATTTTTACCTGTTCTGCAATCATAAGCTGATGGCTTTCCATCATTAATTCAAATTTATCCCATGTAGCTCTTAGGTTACTGATAGTGTTCAAACCTGCACCAGCCACAGTTCGCAAAAGTTTGTTTTTATCTTCAGCCTCTTGAAACAGAAGAAAAATCTAAATGGATTAAAAATACACGTATATGTAAAAATTCAGCAAATCCTGTTTATCCAAACTGTAAGTAAATACATAAGAATCATCAACTGTGTATGCACAGGTTTTATGCTTATATACAGCTGCTTTTTTAATACTGTTTATAGAATAACATTAAAACACTGGAAAAAAATAGTACCTGAGATATTTAGAGGAATTCTAAACCTTGAACCTGACGTGAGATATACAGAAGTGAATGTTTACTATGAAACAGGTAAGTGCCTTTTAACATATTGCAGAGATCCACTCAATCAGATTCAAGAACAGCAGCATAAAAACAGACTATGTATATGTGTGTGCTGAATCTGGCTGGGATGGAGTTCACGTTCTTCATAGCAGCTCATATTGTGCTAAGTTTTAGATTTGTGGCCAAAACAATATTGGCAACACACTATTGTTTCACCTATTGCTGAACAGTATTTGCACAGCATCAAGGCTTTCTTTGTTTCTCATTCTGCCCCCAGCCCCAGTGAACAGACTGGGGGTGCGCAAGAGGCTGGGAGGGAACACAGCCAGGAAGAAATACTCTATGCCACATAATGTCATGCTTAGCAATCAAATGGGGCAGAGTGGGGCTCAGGTAGGTTAGACATCTTTTGCTCAGGAAGTGGCTGGGCATCGATATATCCATGGGAGATGGTGAGTGATTGCACACTTGTTTTGTTTGTTCACTTTATTTTTTATTTTCTTCCTTCCTTTCTTTCTTCTTCCACTTTCCCTTCACTTACTGAAGTATTTTGATCTCAATCCATGAGGTTTCTCATTTTTACTCTTCCTTTCATCTTTTCCTGTCTCACAGTGGGTGGGGGAGGCTGTTCAAATGAGTGAGGAAGTCAGCGAGCAGCTGTGGTGCTTAGCTGCCTACCGGGTTAACCCACAACAATATGAAATAGCAAAAAGCAAGAATACAGACACTTCAAATAAACATAAATTATATTCATATAAAAGAGCACAATTTTTTTTTCAACTGATAATGGGGAAAAAAATCAATTTTTTTCCCCACATATTAAAAGCCAACCAAATTTAAAAAAAAATAAATTTTAAACTATATAGGTCAGAAGAAATTGAAATAAACACATGCAGTTTTACACATTTACCAAAAAAGTCCTATATGTTTTCCTTTAAAAATTAAGAGGTGACAACAGGCACTAACACTAAGGAGCAATACTGTTTTGTAAATTATAGAGAATTCATTCTCTTCAACATCCAACAATTCTCCCATAGTTGCTACAAAATGTAAATACTTATACCCAACCTAACACAGTCCTCACTGAGTTAGCAGCCAAACGGTCAAACTGTATCCAAGATAAAGATTAAGCTAAAATTAGATGTCTGTACTGGGCTTGTTAAGTTGGCATCTAAAACCTCATTATCACCAAAGACCACTGAAACCAAGGTCTCGATCATTTAATGACAGGAGGTTTCCAGCCTTACTTGAGATCCCCTACTCTATCCTATCTGCCTTACATCCACTCTCCCAAAAGTTATTGGTCTTCTATGTGTCCTGTGTCATATCTGCCAGCCTTGTATGGAACTCTCAAATATACCAGGACATCCCCAAACAGTAGACATCTAAGTATTAACAACTGCATTGAGCTCTTAACAGAGCTAAGAAATCAATTCAGGAGGATCAACCACGAGGTGTCTACTTTAGGGAGAAATCGATTGTTCTAGGCTACAATTGACTACACGCACTAGGTACTTGACTCAGTTTCTCACAAATACATGTCTAGGGCCATTTGAGATGCCCTCGGGCACTTGCCTGGCCTCCAGTTGTAGCTACAGAAAGGTAGCCTCCAAGAACTCCTGTTATGTCTGCCAGTCTTGTGTGGATGTTGGATATGCATCTCAACAACTCTAGAATCGCACTTGTGGGCAACTGAACCAGACTTCCGCTGAGCATATTAACAGTGCACACACACTGTGGACACCTGCACATAGATACCTAAACTCAGATGCATTCATTTAGAACTGAATCGCTTTCTGGATAAATATTGTCTGGTTGGGAAGAGTTAACATGCCTTTCGTAGTATTCCACAATTTTGGAGAACCAAAGTTCTTTAAAGGCATCAGTAAGGGTATGGATGAAGGAAATTAAAATTATATATTCCAGTTGGGTTTCCAAAAAGTTTTTAACACAACCCCTCACCAAAGGTATTTAAGGAAACCTGGTAACCTTCACATAAGAACTAAGGTCCTTGCAGAGATAATTAATTGGGGTAAAAGACAGAAAACAGAGATAGGAAGAAATGGATAGTTCCTGCAATAGAAAAAGGTTACCCATAGAGTTCTGTTGGTATGTGTGCTGGACTGCTTGAGGTGTTATTGAAGAGTTGGAAAATGAGACTGACCTGTGAGATGATAAAGTTTACTGGTAATACCACACTATTTCAGGCATTAAAATAGTTCCTCTGTGAAGAACTGCAGAATGAACTTAGAAGAAATAGTGACTGACAATACCGGTGACAAACAAAATTCAAGTAGATAATCATGAAGTGACATATAAGTGAAAAAAACAAATTTCACGTGTACAAGTTGAGTTCTGAGCTAATGGCTGCAGCTCAGGATTGTTATCAGCCAGATTTAAAAAAAATGGCACTTTAATTTGAGCAGCAGGAAGTAAATTAAATCTTAGGAGTCACAAAGGTGAAAAAGTGAATAAAAGAGATAATATTGTTACTTCATCATACAAATCCACAATCTGCTTATATCTTAAAAACTGCAAAATTGTGTTAGTCCTGCAAAAAAATATTCTTGTGAAATTAGAAAAGACTTACTAAAGGGCAACAAGGATGATCAAAGTTATGGGTGGATTATGTATAAGAAAAGATTAGGCAAACTAAAATTCTTCTATCTAGAAAAGACATGGCTCATACAGGACACAACAAAGAACAATACAATCGTGTCATGAAAAGGAAGAATAGGGACTGATTGCTCCATATCTCTTCCAATGTAAGACTTAAATGGTATGAAGTTAACAGATGGCAGGTGAAAAAAAAAATAAAAGAAGGGGTCCTTCAGGTAATAGGTAATTGACCTACACTTTACCAGAGGATATTGTGGATGTCAAAGGCGTATTTGCTGTCAGGAGAAGAGGTAAGGTTGTGCAAGAGAAAGTCACTATATGCTCAGGAACCACATAAAACTCAAAAAGGTTCTGGTTGGAGGCTAGAACTGTAGGAAAGCATCAAATATGCTACTCAAATTTTATATTTTCCCCTAGGCAGCCACTTTATTCTACTGCTGGAGACAAAATACTGTGTTACATGGACCACTGCCCTGACCCTATATGGCTACTGCATGTTCTAAAGTAGTTATATTAAATATAAGTTTCCATACTAGAAAGCAATTACATTTTTGACAGCTGTTGTTCTGGATATGATTAAATAGTATCTTACCCCTTCTTTTCGTTCATGTAGGTTTAAATATTTCAAATTGTCTTCTGCTATTTCCTCTACAGTCTGGGGTCTAATCACTAATGTTTCCATGGCATCAGTGAGAAATGAAGAAATGTCATATAGGTGAGCTATATAAAGGTGGACAACAAAGTTATCATGGAGAAAATATTTGTAGTAATAAATATTCAAGTCGCACAAATGTACTGTGATACAACATTGTCATAAGATATGACATGTATGCAAAGTATTTACTTAAAAAATTGCAGACCCCAATCTTACATGCTGCTTCAACAAAAATTGCATGTTTGTGTTTACACATAGCTTTTTAAATGTAATCCACTGCATCCAGTGTATGATTTAAACCATAAATATCAGACTCCCCTCTGAGAATTAAACATAAATGCCAGAGGCGTTTACTTACATACTTTCAAAATCTGTATAGGTCTTTTTTCGGGTAAATGGAGAAAAACAAATGTTAAAAATGCTTTGGGGGTTTTGGGGGTTTTGTTTTTAAAGAAACTAACTAACTAAAGCTACCTTGCTTTAAATACTGAAAAGATTCACAAACAAAAGCCTGACTGAGCTATAATGTTGTATTTTCCTACCAAGGTAGATCTTTTTGGTAATGAGAAAGGAGTTATACAATTCCAGGAAATAATACAACTTCCAGGAAGCAATTAATCTTTCAGGCTATGGAAATAATTCACTTTCTGCATAACCCCTGTTCTGCGTTTCCTGTGCTGATTGTTACATTTAAAGCACAAAGCGCTGGCGTTTCTTATCACCTACACCTTATTCCATTTTGTGTACCTGTGCCAGATATAGACAGACCACCTAAAACTAGAGAAATATTTTGCACTCTTTAACACTCTGCATTTTGACAACCTAAGTGACGAGTAACTCTGTGGAATAAGTCTAGATTATTTAAGACTCCTCATGAAGTATTTAAATTTGTGAAATAAAAATCTAATATTTTTTAATTGCAACATTTCATGATGCCCCTTTCAATTACCCTCAAATGCCTAAGAAATTTTCCTCCCTGAAATGACTAGGAAATTTTCCTCAAACAGAACAAACAAAATAATGTCCGTATGTATTCTTTTACATCCAGAACAGATGTGGCCAAAACAAGTGAATGGGAAAGATGCACACAGACATTAAGGGGTCTTAGGTTAGGCCTGTAGTGAAAAATTAGTAACATTACTTTCTCTGCATTGTGATTTCTGCAGTCACTGTGCCCAAGAGTAAAATATTTCATAAAAAAAAAAGTATTTACATTAACACAAATGTCTACAAGTACAACAGAAAAAAAAATACTATTAATTAAAGTTATTTACCTTGAATAGATTTTCTCAAGGAAATGACAAGAACATCATACAACTTCTGGATGAAATCATCAATTGCAGTTTTCACAGGGTTGCAATTAACAGTTAAACAATCTATCCTGATGGTGCTTCAAGGCAAAAGATTAAAAAATAGCAAATATTCAGTAGTATACTTATGTGTCAATATCTCTAAGATCTATGCACGTTTATAGTTTACCCTGATTTTGTAGCCTAATAAGAAAAAAAATCCCTCATAATGCTATAAAAAAGTCATAGCTTATTAGGAAAATTATTCATAGTATTGAAGTATTTATAACCGTTATGCATATATATGTAGTTTTATGGGGACTATATGGTCTAATGCTCTGCTCCTCCAAATAGTTAGAAAATTGCTTGATTTTATGTAACCAATGTCACTAAATTCAAAAGGAGTATTTCTATACTCAAAAAGAAAAATATTTTGATTATTTGTACAGTAATGTCCTTAAATCTCTGATTTCCATGAGAATTTACTAACACAGGCTTCAATAGTCCTAAGAACATAAGAAAAGCCATGAGTCTTTTCAGGGCCCCATATCTAATATCTCACAGTGACCATAAGTAGATGCCTAAAGAACACTAAGAAAAAGGGCTGCCTTATTTCATTCCTTCCTGAGTATCCTCCCTCAACACCAATTATTTTCAGCTCATGGCACTTCATTGCCACATGTGGTTTCTGGCTACAAGACACACTCTCTTCTATTCACCACAGTCTGTCCTTGAATTCATGAAAATCTTTACTACTCAGAGTATCGCTTAGCCAACAAGTTCAACCAGTCCATTCTCCTATATGAAATTTCACCTCTCTTTACTTGTTCTGAACACAATTCCCACCAGATTCATTTGAGAACTCTAACCATGCAATACACCAAATTCCATGGGCATATATGTAAGAATAAAAGCCTACACTAGCGTATTTTAAACTATAAGTTACAAGAGGTAATCAAGTGTTTCACTACAGGAATTATTTTATGTATAAACATTTACTAAGTCTGTTCCTAACTGCCACGTGCACTCCCCATGTACAGGACTTCGCTAAAAGAATTGTTAAAATATCACTTTTTTGTAGTATTTCAGAATCAGCCTGAATTTTGAAAAGGTTTCCCATCATATCAGAGGAAGACTTAATTAAAAGTTTTTAGAGAAGGCAGTGCAGATAAAAGGGAATAAGTGTTCAAAAATAAAACTGAAAAGCAAAAAATTTAAACATTTAAAAAGTACATCAATATTTCTAAAACGCTTGAAATTCATTCTATACCTCCACATAAAAAAGAATACTTTTATTTTTGTATTACCTTTAAAGTATCTGATAGAATACATTATTCAAACAAAAGAATAGTTACACTATACCTTGGAAGACGTTCTGCTTCTTTCCCTCTCACTTTTAATGCTTTGAAGTTTTTTTCCCAGTCCTGTTTGCTAGAAAGATGAGTCTTCACCAGAGTTTCCACGTCTACTTGGCCAATTACGATCCATTCCTTTTCAACGTTATTTTTGATTTCATGGAAAAGAAATATTTTCCAGGCTAAAAAACTCTGTTTCTCAATGATATTAAAATACTTTAATGATGTTTTCAAGCTACATTCTCTTAACCTTTGTGCTCCTTCAATTACCTACACATTCTCTTAGTGCAAAAATCAGGAGGTACAAAATGGTTTGACATATTCACACATTTAAGGATAATCAAAACGGATTTTGAACAGGAGGAAAACGACAGCTATAATACTGAGGTTTCAATGGGAACTATACATATTCTTCAAGCTAGGTACGTGCTTAAGTGGTTGGCTTAACACAGATGGACTTACTAAGCTTTTGATTATATGTCTTGTAGAAAATGATAATAATGCACAAATGTCATTGTTCAGTTACTTCTAGAATGTCCAAGGACAACAAGGCACAAAAGTCATTGCTCAGTTACTTCTAGAATGTCCAAGGACAACAAGGCACAAAAGTCATTGCTCAGTTACTTCTAGAATGTCCAAGGACAACAAGGCACAAAAGTCATTGCTCAGTTACTTCTAAAATGTCTGAAGCCTAAAATGATATAAAACTAAAAAAAAAAAAAAAAANAACTAAAAAAAAAAAAAAAAAAGCATGAGTCAGTCAAATATTGATAATACCTTGAATTGATTAGAAACTTCTGTCAGCCTTCTAAACAAATCCTCTGCTTTACTGAAAGCAGTCACAAATCCATTTGCATTTCTTTCGGTCATAACAGTGAATATAGACGACTCTTCTGCTTCACTTACTCCCCTAAACTGATTTGGAATGGAGATGAATCGCTTCATTTCTCTATAATATCTAGCTCGTACTTCTTCAAAAGGAGGTCTGAATTGCAACTGGCCTTGTCTAAAAAGTGAAACAAATCATACAAAAAAATAATATTTGAATGTAATCTGAGCCAGAATACTTTCTTAATAGGAAAAAAATAAAATATCTTACTTGAATGTTAGATCAATAGTTATTTCTGGTAAATTCTCATTGAGTGCTTCTAAGCCCATTTGATACTGATGCTCCAGAGCTTTGTAAAGTTGATGATTCCAGTGCTGTCTCCAAGCTTTCATATCACATGATTTGAAACCCTAAAATTTAACAATGTTTATTTTTATTTTCTTTTATTCCTCAAACCATAATTATAAGATGAAACTGAGCACAGTACAATGCCTGATGACCAGGATCTTAGTAAAATTCAAAGAAGTATCACACCACTGGAACAGGCTCCCCAGAGAAGTGGTCATGGTGCCAAGCCTGTCAGAGTTCAAGAACCATCAGGACGACGCTCTTAGTCATATGGTTTAGTTTCAAGTGGTCCTGCGAGGAACAGAGGGGTGGACTCTATGATCTTTGTGGGTCCCTTCCAACTCAAGATCTTTTACGATACTATGACCAGTTTGAATATTAAGAAGATCTAGAGCTCTTACATTTTTTTGAAATTAATATAAGAATAAAAAACTAATATCCAAATCAAACCACTCTCTATGGCAGTTCAACATAACAACTTCACTGAGGTTCATCGCCCATTGGTTTACCGTGAGATTCTTCAAGGTTACTGTAAAATGCACAGGACTGCTAGAAATAAGAGACAGAGCTGGCTGGCTGAGAGATCTAACCCTGTATCACACCTTTTATTTTGTTATGATATGTAAGCTACCTTTTAAACAGTGTTTCAGAAAAGTCTTGTATGTTTCCACAGATCAACATAACTAACAAGTAGATATAAGAATTTCTCTTAAAGAACTCAAATTTTCGCTGGAATCTACTACGTTGCACTGTAAGAATGTGTAAAGCCATATCACACACTCAAGTCTGTAAATGGTCACTTGTAAAGCCATATAGGGATTTTCAAAAGGGCAACACAAATAAAAGAGAAATTAGAAACTTATTCCAGCTTAACAGGTTCTCTTCTTATTTAATTGGATAGAGATTTTCAGCCAGGGCTTTGGAGGCAGTCCAAGGTTGCTGCAGGGAGCTACACATTTAAAGTCTGCCCTACAGTTCAAGGCTGCCCAGAGGAACTCTTCCAAAAGAAAGATTCAAAAGATTAAGAACACCTGAAATTGTCTATATCAAGCCTTAAGATAATTATAAATAGGGTTTTTTAAGAAATATGGAAAATCTTGATGACAACAGCAGTAAGACTATACCATCTTGTAATTTTGGATGGTGAAACCAAGATACACTTGGTTTAGTTTCATCATTTCTGGTCAAGGATTAAAAAAAAAAAAAAAAGTGACCAAATACAGTTCAGTTAATTTTCCATGTAAAATATTCTGTAATACCAAAACAATTTTCAAACAGATCTTAAAGCAAATATAGACAATTAATTTTCACTTCAAGATATAAATTTGCAAACTAGATTTCAAAAGAAATTACAAACCAAAAGCTGAATCAATGCACTTACTAATTATTCATAGTATCTTGAGAAGATGGAAAAAAATGTAAGAAAAATGCAGAAAAATACTGCATTTCTTTGACTGGCAAAAAACAACTAAAATAATCTGGTTTTGCATTAGAAAGGCTAAGAACGCCACATCCACCTAAGAATATAGCCCTGTTATTGCTGAAGGCTATAGGAAAAATTAAACTGACTTGAATGATACCTCAAAATAGCTTAGGGGATAATAATATCACCCAGTTACTTTGGTAAGATGATAGTCTTAACAAAATCCTCATCATCTTATTTGATGATCTTAAGGGCCTTTTCCAACCTAAACTTTACTATGATACTATTCGGAAAGTTGATGTTGATAAGTGAACAAATAATAATGTGGTTTTCTCATTAATTCAGGCAGAAATGCATTTTAATTCTAAATTTAATATATTTATTTTATTCTGCCTGGGGATCACTCGTATCTGTACCAATTTCTTTATTTTACCTTGCATTAATGGCTCAGACACAACTGATCTACAGTTTTCCCATTTTTTCATCTAAGCCCTGCCATCTGACGAAGTGTTGCTTCTTCCATTACTAGTATGACATAAAAAAGATTGTCCTTATCCTCCTCTGAGATTTTACCTCACATCTGGCATCAACTAGTACCCAGTCAATTTTCCTAAGCTAGCTAGTAACTCCACACTCAAAACTAACTCAATCGTGATATGTTATTGCGGCCTTCCAGTACCTAAAGGGGGCCTACAGGAGAGCTGGGGAAGGACTTTTTACTAGGGCATGTAGTGACAGGACAAGGGGGAATGGCTTCAAACTGGAAGAGGGCAGGTTTAGATTGAACATTAGGAAGAAGTTTTTCACTTTGCGGGTGGTGAGGCACTGGAACAGGCTGCCCAGAGAGGTTGTTGAGTCCCCATCCCTGGAGGTGTTCAAGGCCAGGCTGGACATGGCCTTGGGCAACGTGGTCTAGTGGGAGGTGTCCCTGCCTATGGCAGGGGGGTTGGAACTCAATGATCTTCAGGGTCCTTTCCAACCTAAACCATTCTATGATTCTATGATTCTATGTTTGAGTCTTAAATCTTGATTACTGTCGAAAAGTCAAATGTTCACAGTTTGCAATATGATAATGAAACCCTGCCTGTGACTCGAGGCTGGCAAAAACAGTTCGGAGCTCCTGGAGTCCGTCTTTCCAACGCTGCTGCTGCCGAAGTAGATCAATATTCATGAGCGATATAACCTGTTAAAAGAATTTTAAAGGATAATAAACATATTCATCACTACATAAATCAAAGAAAAGGTAAAGTAAGCTATAAGAGACATGATTTCAATTTCACCGGGAAAATATACCTTTTCAATGAAGTTTGTGTGCCACTTTCTTAGTTTTCTGTTTTCAGTGGAAAGCCGTTCAGCAGCAGCTTGGAGTTTTTGGATATAAGCTTCCAATTCTCTAGGATTATCCCATGTTATTTGAGTTTTTCCTCCAGGACCAGATTTTGAATGCTTGAAAAACATACAATCTTTGTAAGATTTAACGGCAAATATAGCCTACCAGCTCGCATACAGGAAGTGATAATATTAGAAAAATGGTTTTACTCCTAGCAAAAAATGGAGACCTCCCTCTCACTACTGCACTAGAGACATTAACAATCCGCGAAATTCCAGACACGTGGACATATCATTATAGCTACATCAACGCACTGGGGAAGGATTAATGCCAGACTCTTAATAGACTTTGAAATAAATCCACTGATGTTGAGACTCCTGCCCCACACATATAAGCAAACATCCTGAGCTAAGAGGACACCTTACACTCCTCCTTTCCTCTTTGTTCTGCACAGACCAGAAAACAAAATGTCACACTAATAATTACTATCCAACTTCACCCATTTATCAGGAAATAATTTTTTTAAATTACACTGTAAAATTCCACTGACTCACGCAGCTTTGGGGAGTTCCATTTCTCTGGGCTTTTTATCAAGATTCTGTGAGTTTTATACATTTTGCTAAGTTTACAGTAGAAAATCAGAACACAAAAGGATCTGAAGTTCCACAACTCGATCTATTCCTAAAAGATGCAGAAGGTGGGGGGGGGACGACGACACTACACCACCACAGGCAGAAATCACGTGAAATAGGAGAATATGTTGTGCCTTTCAACACTTCTGCAATCACTGTCTTAGGGTTTGTACACTAAAGGAATCTGTGGCATAATCTGCAGCCAGCCCAAGGAAAACGTAAGAGGTAGTTTGGGAAGTTTTTCCCAGAAACTTTTGAACCTACAGTTTGGTCTGGTCTCTCCACCATTTTGTGCAAACTACTTTCAGCCTGATTCTTATACTCTGTCTTGCAAAACAGTTCTCAGGGCTGAGTTTCCAATCATTTCTGTAAGGCTTGCTCTGCAGGCACTATTCTCTTGTGCAATAGAAAGTTTATAATTCTCCAGCTACTCTCACATTGTAAGAGTGTTGGAAGAGGGTGAAGTGCTTCAAACTGATCAAAACTGGTAAACTGAAATCTATGATATACAACATGTTTCTCCAGACATAAAATAGAAATATGGTGTTAAAAAACAATTTTTAAGCTCGATTTGTCCCTTCAAAGCAGAAAAAATGAAATAAATTCCTCCATATTGCTCCAAATTCCTTAAAAGAATCTAAAACTTCTCTAAGTATAGTGAACTTCCTAACAATTATAAAAAAAATCCTTTTCTCAGAACAACTATATTATGTCCGAACACCAACCCACTGTAACAAACTGCATGCATAAGTCCGTAATCAGGTAGATTCACAGATTCTTTGTTCTTAATCTAAAACAGAAACTATCTACTTTCAACCTGCCCAAAACATGAATTAGAAATAATCAAGAGAATTACAAAATCCACAGAGATTTAATAACAGTCTGTGAAACCATTCCTTAATGCTAATTTATCTCCCGAATAAAGTATATGCCATTTTTGCTAAAACAGACCAAAACATTATTTAGAACTGCTACCAGGAGTTACATTCCCAACTATTAAGGAATTGACCACATTGTAGTTCATGTGCAAATGCAAACACTAAAAATAATTTCTGAGAGAGCATATTACACTAATATCCAAAGTAAAAAGAAGTAAGTAGTTGTTTAAATGACAATATCAAAAAAAAGGCTCACTGATTTCAATAAATGCTAATTAAACAGATGGTGTTGTCTGTATGGGAAGACTGCAGTTAGAAAGCCCAGCAATAAATACAGAGAAAGCAGCACAGAACGTGCACAGATACCATTGAAATTTAAAATACAGAGAGAGGAATTCTTTCACCTTAATTATTTGTTCAAATGCTAGAGCAGACTGTAACATCATTGGCTTCTGACTCTCAATCATTTGTTGATCAATAGAATTATAAAAATGCGCCACCTGTAAAAATGGAAAGATTAAATTTACAAGAATAGATAAAAATATTTACATGCCAATGAACGTAATGCAGGGTATTTCTGAAAGTATTGCCCAATAAGTACCATTAAGATATGAGAATTAACTGTAATAGTAAAATGTTTACAAAAATAAAGTACATATGCAATGCTAATGTTATCCTATCTTCTTTTAGTGACAAATTCTAATAGCAAAAAATATTGCTACTTACACATGTCTGAGGAGATTATACTTCACCTTAAGTGAAATAGGTTCAGTCTCCGACTTATTGCAAGTGGAACAGTTTCACTATTTTATGCAGATGTACGCACCTAGTGCCATTTCAGAGGCCTTCAAGCATCCATGACATCTGCCAGGATATGGCACAAGACTAAACCAGATCTATTTACTTCCAGATTAGCAGCTGGATTAAGAGTGATACCCTACAACTTGGTTTAGTTGTCCACACATAGACATCTGGTGCCTTTTGAGATGACTAAGGTTTCTACTTAGGCACTCGCCAGTGACCCAGACGCATGAATATCTCGTAGGTCTTGTCTCATCTCTGCCTTAGCTTTGCAGGTATCTCAGACATCAATGACACCTCGTGTGAAAATGAATTGAGCCTGTGTAATTACATAAGAATTTTCACCAATATATACATATTTGTTCTTGCATCTTACAGGAAGAGAAGAAAACTTGACAAGGTCTTTCAACTGAAATATAAGCCCAATAAAAACTTATGTAGCATTGAGTCCAGTCAAAAGATAACACCCCAAAAAACAAACACACATATCCATTACAATACTTACTAATACTGTCATTTCAAAACTAGAAATGGTGAGGACAAGCTGGTCCATTTTATGACATTTTCCTTCAGTTATAATTATCAGAAACTGAGACTAAAACCAGGAGATCAATGAAATACTTGTCGTATTTTTGTATATTCATACAGTAACCTCACATAGCTTTAATACTATAATTCATTGGGTTTCAAAAGGCACATTGCAAAATTATAAAGCATTTCCTTATTTTTGTTCTCTTTTAAGGACTTAATTTGTTCAAGAAACAAGTCACATTCATACAGACAAACAGCAAAAAGCTCAACCACAAGTCAGAAAATAGTCTAGAAAAGTTCTACTACAAAAGCCAGGAAGTCAGAACAGGAAGTTATTATGACATTGAATCTTATACCTGTTTGAGGATGACCGCCTGCTTACAGAACTTTTGTGCGGTGTTTGCAACATGCTGTATTTTAGCTGGTATAGCAAAACCAAGTGCTGATAGCTGACGTACTTCTCTTAGGAGAGTCACCAAACGATCTGAATAAAGTATGTTTAATGTTCCAAAAACATGATCCAACTCCATTACAGGACTATTGGCTTGGATGCTAAACCAAAATCAAACATTTTATTGAATATAATTTGATATTGATCCTTTCTTAGGTGCATTTTATAATATAAAAAACATTTCTAAAAAGCTTGATGTCATTCTATTACATTTTTCTACCTTTATTAACATTTTGATTTACTCAGAAATTATTATAGTAACCTTTCTCTTAATTCAAAGCCAATGAAGACAAGAAATGAACAATGCCTATTGGGTTTTTCTGGCTTCTTACAATAGTTAACATAATAGTTAAAATGTAACTCGCAGCTAGACACTATTTCTCAGTTACACTGGATCCATCCTACCGTCTCAAGCAGGCACTTTACAGACCACAGCCTTAAGCACTGCAAAGGGGAAGAAATTCTCTGAGGGAAACAATCCAAGAACCAGGACTTGGATCTGTGGAACGTTTTAGTATGCACAATCAGATGCTGATAAGAATATCAGCCTGTCTTTAGATTTTACTCTTTTTTTTTTCTATTGTTGTAATGCTTCTACCACCATCCTCCTAGGCTTCTTTCATAAAAACTTCAGCTTTACCCATTTTTTTTCACTTTTTTCCTCATCTTTTTCTATTTCCTATATACATCGCATTCCCCTTTGAGGTGAGCTACCTCTTTTCTTTTCCTTTTAATTAATCTCTTTACACCTTTTAAAATCTCACAATAACAAAATTTTATGGTACCAATGAATTAGATGGCTCTTATATATTGGAGTACTGAATCTGCTTATTTGTCATATTTGAGTGTTTTCCATAAAATAGAAGTCGACACATAAGTATCAACTCCTGTATCCTCTGAAACTGTGGACAAACTCTTTTTTCAAGGAAAGTTTGCAACAGAGATGCAGAAATAAACTACGCAGCCAATCAATTAAAAAAAAAAAAAAAAANTTTCCATAAAATACGACACATAAGTATCAACTCCTGTATCCTCTGAAACTGTGGACAAACTCTTTTTTCAAGGAAAGTTTGCAACAGAGATGCAGAAATAAACTACGCAGCCAATCAATTAAATTAAAAAAAAAAAACT
>VUYV01000507.1:355419-401192 GCA_008711295.1 Anarhynchus alexandrinus
AAAAAAAAAAAAAAAACTTAAAATATATTTTAATATCCCATAAAGTAATTTCATTATTTTGGGAAACACAATTCATGACGTTTAAGCTGATTTTCTTACCCTTCTTCCATCTGACCTATTTAGACTGCAGAATTTCTTGTGAATAGCAATTCATTTGTTACTTTACATGTCATCTGTACATCACAGCTATACTCTAATCTCATCTGGTTTCTAGACACTATCACTGAATGGATTACAATGGACAACAAGCAGTAACAACAAGCAAACCAAACGTGTCTTTCATTCCAGCTGTTACTAGAAACTGCAAGATTAGTTATTAACATTGTCCTGTATACTTCACCTCACTAACCAAGCCTGCCAGGACGATGAAGTGATAATAAACTCTTCCATGTTGTTTCTCCACTCATTCTTAATTCTGTAAATTTTTTTTATTTCATTCATCAAGTTCTATTGAATTTCACCACACTACAGATTTCAGCATAAACATTATTTAAACAAAAATGTATTTACCAAAGTCCTGACTTGGGATTTGATAATTCTGACTGGATATTCCTAGACCAATCATCAAATTGTTCTTGTTCATATATTTTTAACTGTTCCAGAAAAGAATCTGCACGTCGATGAAAAGTATGAAATCCAGATAAGTCAGACAGAAGAGCCTCTGCCAGCTTGATAGCATCATCCACCTTAAACACAATCACATGAAAGGAATCTTAAATTCCCAGTATCCAATTAGAAAAGTAAAATCACCACAGTAAAAATCAGTATTACAAAGCATCCAAGTGGGATTCAAAAACCAATTAGAAAAAAAAAAAGTGAATCCTGAGTTGTGTCACAGATGTTCAAATTCCCATTATGATCAATCAGGTCTGAATAAGTTGTCCACCACAGGTGTCTACCACTACTAAGATATCCCAGAGTATCCCACCTGTTCTTTAGTTAATGCTCCATAAAAGTACAGATCTCCCATGTGTCCTTTGTTGTATCTATAAGGTTCATGCCAATACTCAAAGGTATTTCAAACAGGATTTCACGTCTACATGTGGATAAATTAATCAAAACCCTAGTCAATACAATAACTGACACACATCAGCTGAACTGCTCTCTACATCTTTAGCAGACCAAGCAGAAGAAATAATTGTAAAACCTGAGCTGCTGCTGTAGGACATATAACAAAGTAACTCAGACCTCCACCCTGTGTGACATCCACCTGAAATGGACCCTTGAGATTTCTGCAAATCACAGGTGAATGCCAAAAAAAATGGGCTAATAGTTATTCTGGGATAAGTAACTTCTATTCTCTTTCAAATCTATAGTTACTGTAAATAGTACTTATGTCTACAGAAAACATTTTCCTTTTAGCCAGTCAATACTTTTAAAAAAAAGTTCCAGTTTCTAACTAAAGGGTAAATACAAACTAACAAAAATACCGTAAGTTAAAATAGAGCCAAATATGGTTTAAACTCATTCTGTTATAAGAGAACACACAGAATCGTTTGTAGTGTACTTTTACTACAGTCTCTGTAGTAAATTCCCTGGTAGGCACTGACTGAAAAAACTACTAACAAGAAATCCCTTTGATTTCAAGGGGACACTACACAGGCTAATAACAACAAGTGAGAATTAGGATGTCAGAATCTGGCTATCTGTAAATCTTAAATACAATTTTAAAATGCAAACCAAAAGGTAAAAGTTAACAAAACACCTCCTCTCAGAATTTTGGTCTTTTTTTTTTTTTCTTAAAAAAAAAGTCATAAAAGCAGGCAGTTCAGTGTATTATGAAAAGACTGTCTTCTGAGTCAGTTAATAAAATTTAACTTAGGAAGCAGCACCACTGATAAGGAATCCTGATGATATAACTCTTGGGAAGTTCACAATTTTTATGTGGGGAGTTCCCCACAGAAATCTCAAATACCGTGTTTTATGTTCTATGATAATATTGTGTCGAAACAGTAATGGAATCTGTTACCTTCAGCTCCAGTTGCCGTACCCATACAATATTATTGACAACTTCAGAAAGGTTTTTGCCTGACAGTGGTCCAGAAACATCACCAGGAGCACCGTGGCATCGAGTTTCAAAGTCTGTCTGATAGTCTAACACAAGCAAAAGATTCATTTTAGGCCAGAAACCTAATAGAACAAGCTTAAAATTATTACTGTAATTCTAAAAACATACTAGGGATACTGATAAAATTTTAAAAGTAAATAAAGAATTCTAGTATTTGCAAAATAAACTAATGCAATTAAATGCTTTTAAATACATTTTTACCTTTGACGTAATCTTGAAGTCTTGCTAGTAATGTTTCCCTTTCAAAAAGCAATTCTTTGCTTATATTTGGATGCTTTATCAGTTCTTTGTATTTCTGAAATGTTTGAAGAAGCTGGAATATGAAGTTAAAAAGTTATCTCTTTCTCCTGAAAAAAAATTAAACATATTCTGACACTACTGTCTTTGGCTGTCTTAGTGCTGTCTTTGGCTCTAAGTACTTACTCCTTTGCTCTAAACTGACTACTTAATAATTCAATAACTTTATCTTTAGGGAAGTTTTCAGACTACAAAAATACCATACCTGCTGAGGGCTGTCCTGAATTTCTGAAATAAATTTCTTCAATTTGCTTGCTATTTTTTGTTCGGCTGGTGCAATAATTCTTTCATACTGACAGACTGCTGCTTTCCATAATGGCTAGAGATAATGAGTTCATATGTTAGTTTAGGACTATTTGTATACATCATAAAAGGTCACAGAAAGAATGTGAATAAATTAAAAATAAGCATTATACCTCTGTGTAAGGATTATAGTGTACAGGATTCAGACCAGCAAAGGGTTCGAACACCTGGGCAAGATGTAAAGCATTTTGTTCTCCAGCTGGCAAAAACAATGTAAGTTTTTCATGCAGTGTTCTAACAGTTAGCACCTATAACAGAAAAAGATATCTGATATAACCAACATATTTTTACGTGAAACTTACATTTAGAAGCAAAAAGCACAAGCAGCACATCCCATTCCTCTCCTTTTTACAAGAATCTTTTGAAAGGCTCAGGAAAACGTTGAATATGGAACGCTATCTGACTCTGAAAAGGCTATAAAAGTGTTTTAAATTCCTTTTTTTTTAACTTAAAACAATGTTGTTTAATTCTGTGTCTAATGAAATAAACGTGTATAATTCAAATCTCTACCTCATCAAGACGTTTGCCAAGTTTGGCTAACAATTCAGGGAAATATTTCTCATCTTTCCATGGATGGAGGGTATAACGTTGCCACAGTTGTCCAGTTAGGTACTCACAAGCTGACACCCACTGCTCACAAATCAAGATGCCAGCCTTGAGATTTTCTTTAACACTGTGAAAAGCGTCCTCCCACAGATTCAAAGCTGCTAATTTTCTTTGAACATATCTACCTAGCGAGCCACCTAGAACACAAAAAAGTATACAAAACCAATATGTTAAGTTGGTTCAAAATAATTCCTTTAAACACTAAATAAAGTTCCAAATGCATTTTAAAACATAGTGTAATGCCTTAATTTCAAACCCCACAAATGTATTAATAACTGATCATTTTGTTTCAGATTTAATAAATTTCTTAAACATCTCCAAGTTAAACAGAGATTGGTCCAAAATCAGAAGCTGATGGATTTGGATTCTGGAATCCACACACAAGCAGTTCTGGATTTATCTTTCTCTTTATCAGCAGTAATGGCAGTAGCTGGCTGCCCCCAGCCAACCTTCCCTCCATGCACACACACATCTGGCCGCAGCAGACAAACTCACTGTCTTATCCCTATCTCAGAACATGGGACTGCTGTTGTTGGAATGAGAGAATTAACCTCTCTGCATGTCCTTCTCTCATCTCCACACAGATGGAATCAACTTTCAAATTAGGATTTTATGTAAGTAAATTTTCTCCTCTAGGAAAAAGACAAGGAGTCAAACAGAAACAAGACAAATCCAATCCACTGGCTGAAAGGTATCCAGTTCCATCTTGTTATTATCTATCATCTTCCCAAGCATGTGTGAAGGCATCTTTCAGAACTGGCTGAATTATTGGATACTATAAGGCAAACAGTATTCACTAATCATAATTACAACAAAAAAGCACCTTAATGCTGTAGGCTATCACTGGTGCCTTTAGGAAGAAGGTGGCCTCTGCTCAAGCATTCATTTTACTTTTTCTCAAGTTTACTGTTCATTTAATAAAGACTGCATAAAAGTTTACCTATTACATCCAAGAGATTTTGCATGCGTGGCTGTGGATAAGGATCATGTTCTGTTTGTCTCCACACACCATCAACAGTATCCCTGGTAGTCTCCACCAAATCCACAACTTCAAATAATGAGAGACTATCCAAGTTGTAATAATCCTAGGAAAAAATATCCTTAATACAAGTACTTTGCAACTAGTATTGTAGAAACATCCACACTTTTCTGAAGCTGGCAATTGCTATAGTTTCCTGGGGTTTATTGCTTAACAGAATATGTCATAACCCTATCAAAAAACAACCATTTGTGTAAGTTTATTCATGTGAAGATTGTATTAGTATCTGAAGTGCTGTTTGAGCAAGTGCTTTACAGGTGCCCAAAATTCTGCAGGATAAAGTTCATTATTATCCTCTACATTTTCAGTTTTTTGTTTTATAATTTCATTAGTCAACTTCTAGTTCACAAACTGTAGCATACTGTTGTATTTATACAGCAGCTCTTAGGATTCAATGGTCAAATCTGCTCCCAGTTAAACGTTGGTGTAGCCCTGCACCATTGTCACTAGAAAATACATAAACATAATTTAAAGTAAAATTTTGCCTAAGAAAAAAATAACTAAATAGTTATATATTCATATATTTGAAAGAGTGTACATATACTGACATATGTTTCACAAGAAGAATGTTTTTACTAAGTCTACAAATACATCACTGATCACACAAAAGAAAACATACTTTTGCAATGTCCTCAAATAGGTCTTTAAAATGAGAAGCTCTCTCTTTACTACACCATTTACTTCCATGATGAGCACATTCTGTCCAGAACTGAAATTCATCTGTTGGTGTAAGTATAGCTGCAAATAAGAATGGAAAATGTTTAAATATTAAATATATGAACGATCACAAAATATTTTCAGTCAGAACATACTTTCTATATGGTGATGTAATTATCCTTCAACTTCTGACTCTGACTAGATGTACTATCAAGTTCATACCAAGAGACCAGAGTTGATCGTCACTAATTCCAATCTACTCACCATGACCTGTCATATTTCACACTCTGCTGTCACTGGAATAATGAAGACTGAAAACTCAACCTATAAACCAATGATTTACTCCTAATTTAAAATTGATTATGAAAGACATAACTGCAAAGCAAACCTCGCACATCATCTTCACTGAATTTTGTTCCTGTGTAATTAGGATCTGATCTTCTGAGAACAGTACTCAAGCCAGCTTCAAGCTCACTTAAAAGTTTCTGGAGTTTGGGATCAAATGTTTTACTCCATCTCTCATCCTGCAATGAAAATTATAAAAATGTGACTCACATTACAGAACAATTACTATTTTCCTCCCATTAATCTTAAGCTATTAATAATGTTAAGCCACCACATGGTGGGACAATGTAATAATTTATTTTTCTTAAAGTCAAGGAAAAGCATCTTATTCTTTTCACTTATCAAATCACAATAATACTGTGCAATTTTTTAATCACAAATTCAAAAGTCTGCTGGATTTATAAAAGCACTCTGAAAATGTGTTTAGAAGTCTTTGTTAATTAATTCTCTTAAGTTAAATTTGGAATCTACTTCTACAGTAGAATCTGGAAGTTGCTAGAATAAAATATTAAAAGTTACTATGTTTTTCTAAAATTATTTTCTTAGTGTGGTGAAATATAAGAAATTAAAAATACTTAAATGTTGAAATTCTACTTGCTCAGCATATGAAATACAGCCATTGATATTGTTTTTGATAAAAAATCCACAAAGGAAATACATTCTTTATTGGAATAGAAGGAAAAGCCTAAGAACATTTAAAAAAGAAAAAGCAAAACTGTGAAAAACATAAGAACATCTAAAGCAGCAAAAGTATGGAATCATGGAATCACGGAATTTTCAGAGTTGGAAGGGACCTCTAGAGATCATCTAGCCCAACTCCCCTGCCAAAGCAGGATTGCCTAGAGCACATTACTCAGGACTACATCCAGGCTGGTCTTGAAAATCTCCAGGGAAAGGGACTCCACAACCTCCCTGGGCAGCCTGTACCAGTGCTCTGTCACCCTAACTGTAAAGAAGTTTTTCCGTATATTTGAACGGAACTTCCTATGTTCCAACTTGTGCTCATTGCCCCTCGTCCTGTCATTGGGAACCACTGAAAAGAGTCTGGCTCCATCCTCCTTCAACCCACCCTTTAGATACTTGTACACAGTAATAAGGTCTCCCCTCAGCCTTCTCTTCTCCAGGCTAAAGAGTCCCAGCTCTCTCAGCCTTTCCTCATAAGGGAGATGCTCCAATCCCTCAATCATCTTAGTTGCCCTACGCTGGACTCTCTTCAGCAGTTCCCTGTCCCTCTTGAACTGGGGAGCCCAAAACTGGACACAGTATTCCAGTTGTGGCCTCACCAGTGCAGAGTAGAGGGGGAGAATGACCTCCCTCGACCTACTGGCCACACTCTTCCCTATGCAGCTCAGGATTCCATTGGCCTTTTTGGCGACAAGGGCACATTGCTGGGTCATGGATAATTTACTATCTACCAGGACCCCCAGATCCTTCTCCTCAGAACTACTTCCCAGCAGATCCACCACTAACCTATACTGGTGCTTAGCATTCTTCTTCCCCAGGTGCAGGACCTTGCACTTGCTTTTGTTGAACCTCATTAGGTTCTTCTCTGCCCAGCTCTCCAGCCTGTCCAGGTCATGCTGGATGGCAGCGCGGCCCTCTGGAGTGTCAGCCACCCCTCCCAGTTTGGTATCATCAGCGAACTTGCTGAGGATACACTCTGTCCCCTCATCTAGGTCATTAATGAATATATTGAACAAAATTGGACCGAGTATTGACCCCTGGGGGACACCGCTGATTACAGGCCTCCAACTAGACTCTGTGCCGCTGAGCACAACCCTCTGAGTTCTGTCACACAGCCAGCTCTCAATCCACCTCACTGTCACCTCATCCAGCCCACACTTCCTCAGCTTCTTAATGAGGATGTTATGGGATACAGTGTCAAAAGCCTTGCTGAAGTCAAGGTAGATGACATCTACTGCTCTTCCCTCATCCAGCCAACCAGTTATAACATCATAGAAGGCTATCAGATTGGTCAAGCATGATTTACCCTTGGTAAATCCATGTTGACCACTTCCAATAACTTCCTGTTCCTCAACATGTTTGGAGATGACATCCAGAATGATACACAAGACTGGAATTATTGGCGGCAAGGAGGTAAGGAGCTGTTCTGTCCATTAACCACCAAACAGTGTATTCCACATTTCTAGTCAGAAATCCTCCTCTCATCCTTACTGATAGGACGCCAAGTACTTTCTTTAACTCACAAAGTAAAACTATCATTCATTATTTAAGTTCTTAAAATATTTTATTTGTAAAACATAACAAATTTATCTCAGAATAGTTAACATGCTATGGAATTTCAATGCTTCAGCATAAATCTACAGAACATTTAAATCAGTATATTGCTCACCTTCAGCAATACTGGTGCAAAAACTTGTCGAACAGCTTGATAAAGGGTGTTTATTGGTGAATCTAGCATTGATGACACAAGAATATTACTATGAAGATTATCTTCTGTAATTACATCAGGACGCAGCTTAAAGAACACCAACACATTATTCTTTGAATCAGTAGCTTCAATCTGTAAAAACCAAGGAGACAGGATTTATTTAGAAAACTGTTATTGACTGCATATTATACTAAATTACGTACACCATTTACACAAATGATTTACATCACAAAAAAAATTATAAAATACCTATTACTCCCTGTGGGCTCTGATAACATTCTGGTAGTGTCTGATTTGATCAGAAAATCAAAACCTGTATTATACTCATTCCTGTGTTGAGAGGAACCTGAAATACAAATTCCAACATCAAATACCTAATGCCTTTTTAATTATAAAATATCTGTAAATACTGTAATTATTTATGCTATTTTGATTTTGAAAACTCCACTTAAAACTTTCTTGGGGCAAACAAGAAACTCCACCTTGTGCCTAGAAAAGACTAAACATGAAGCCTTTTTTGGGTTTTTTTTGCATTTTTATGCTACATAACTGTGGGAATACTTTTCTAAATATTCAGTATTGCCCTCCTGAATCTGTAGATATATGACTCTACCGCAATTCATAGATTTCTCAAGGACAGAGAAAGATATGCTCCTTCATCAGTAAAATCTTCAAGTTATAACATGATTCTTGTTCCCTTCACAGTCCAACTTATGGGTAAAGTTCAAAAAGTTGCCATGAGATCAATTATTGAAACTATGTGTGGCCGTGGAGAATTCATAAAACAGGAGAACATTATTAAACATTTGATGAAACAACAGCAAAAAGATACACTAGCTGAAATCCCAAATTCTGTGCAATTGTACACACCTGTAAACTTTTTTCTGTTAAAAGAGGGCTAGTGAAAACAGCTTTCAGTTTTACTGGACAGTATCAATTTTACTTTCTTGTCAGGCTCTTGGCCCAACACACATCGTTTCACTGAGACAACAGGTGTATGTTGTAGCCCCTGTATGCATCGCATCTTCCACAGCTGCTGACTGTAGCTTTGTATATCAGACAGTGGCTCAGCAGCACACCCCAAAAACTGGTCCCTATAAATGTTCACTCTTGCATGAACATAGCATGCGCTAGACTTCACAGACTACACAGACAATTAAACCAGGAGGTATGTAAGTTACTGGTCCATACCGCAGTTCACGTGTTAATGACCCATTACACTAACCATCATTGCACAGAAAACCCGTCACTGACATAACAGACACCACATCCCTGTTCTCAGTTGAATGATGGGACACATGTCAAGGCCCAGGCTTTGTCTATATACTCTTTGTGGCAGGAACCACACTGTGTCCTGATCTTGTGGTGACATTCACTGCAAATCACACCCCACGGTATCACTCAGATAAGTCACTTGTTGAACATAAACACTCAGAGCAGGGCAATGAAAATACAAATACAATGAACCTCAGATTTGCTCACAGCTGGACACATCAATCTGTAAAATGCATGATTTGGACAAAAACCCACCTTGGGACTTGCCAAATATCAGCCAATGTGCCACATACTGGGCCAACTTTCCTGCATGGACATTGGCAATACAATCCTTCCAGTCACCTGCAGGCACCCTTGCCCAGGAACAGCCCAGACACAAGAATCCACCTGGCATTTGCAGCAAGACAAGAAGCTATTTTCCAGGCTGCATTACATTCACACAGTGACAATATACGGCACGCTAAAGCTACATATCAGCATGGGCACAATCCACTAACAAATATATCCCTCAACTGACCATACAGTCTTCACAGGCTGTACTGCATCCAGCTCTGGGGCCCCCAACATAAGAAGGACATGGACCTGTTGGAACGGATTCAGAGGGCCACAAAAATGATCAGAGGGATGGGATGTCTCTCCTATGAGGACAGGCTGAGAGAGTTGGGATTGTTCAGCCTGGAGAAGAGGCGGCTTCGGGGAGACCTTATTGCGGCCTTCCAGTACTTAAAGGGGGTCTACAGAAAAGACGGGGACAAACTTTTTAGCAGGGCTTGTGATAGGACAAGAAGTAATGGCTTTAAACTAAAGGAGGGTAGATTTAGACTAGAAACACTGGTAGATGGGTTGATGCCCCATCCCTGGAAACATTCAAGGTCAGGTTGGACAGGGCTCTGAGCAACCTGATCTAGTTGAAGGGGGGTTGGCGTAGATGGCCTTTACAGGTCCCTTCCAACCTAAACTGTTCTATGATTCTATGACTCTTGGGCCAGTAATTTATGCAGCAGATACTGAGACCCGCATAGACATTTGCAGTAGGACGATGTCTCCCAAATTTTATGACCACTAACCCTGGGCCAGACCCCAGGCTCTGCACCCCCACTCGCACACTGGGCCGCGGTGGACACGCTGGATCCACAAGTGCCTGCGCACCCTCCGCTGACACCCCCCTACCTTGTTGGACGCCGTGAGCTGTGTGCCCGAATGCTGCACAACGAGGAGGAACTCATTGCCGTCGTCGAGGAAGCTGGTGAGCTCTGGGCGGGCATGCAGCCCCGCGGCCAGGGCGGCGGGGCCCACAGCCGGGTCCACTCCGAAGTAGTTAGCAGCCGTGGCTGAAATAAAGCGCTTCCTCATGTCTCCCTCCCCGGCCATGCCGGCAGGACGCAGCCCCGCCGGGCAGGATCAAGGCGGGGGCGGGGGCGGAACGCCACGGGAATACGTGGAGGGCTGACGGGAGAAGACCCAAAGGGCGGGCAGCGGGAAGGACGGCGGCTTACTGCGGGGCACAGGGCGAGGCCCGAGGCCTCCTGGCGTCCCTGCGTTGCCAGGACCCGTCACTATGGCGACTGAAAATGGCGGCGCCGGCNCGCCCCGCGGGGCGGTGCCCTGGCGGCGCGCGGCCCCTGCAGGCCGCGGCGGGGCCACCTGAGGAAGGGCTCGGCCTTCCCGTCCCCACCCCCCGCCCCGGCGGCGCCCCGCGCTGCTGCACGGCGTTCCTCTCTGGGTCATCCAACTCTCTCTCTTGCGTTACGGTGTCACCGACGCCGCGGTACTTGGGGTGCTTCTCTCTCCCTCTCACCCGCGCCAGTACCGGCCTGTTTCTGCTAACGGTTCCCTTCGGTACCGCAAGGCGGGGCGGGGGGGCGGTGGCCCCGGGAGGGGGAGCGCTCAGGGCTGCCAGACACCAGCCAGCAGCAGCAGGAGGGAGCCGGGGAGGAACGTCCTTCCCTCAGGGTCCGCCACACAGCGGGCTTCGGGGGCAGAGGCTGCCTGCGGGGGACAACTGCCGTGGCCGTGCAGCAGCGCCGCCAACGGCTAATACCGTAGAGTAAACCTCAATCGTGATAAATTGCCACCGCGTTCACGCCTCGCGCCGGGAGCCCAGCGGCGGCGCCCCCGGTGGCGGCTCCCGCCCGAGCGCCTGGCGGGCGGTCAGGCCTCGCGGCCTTCCGCGGGCACCGCTCACGAGGGGCTCCCGCCTCCCCGTTTTAGTTCACTGCGAACGCGCGCTGTAACGGCCACACAACCCCTGTGCCTCCCGCCACCCCAGAGACACGGCCACGGCCCCGCCGCGGCGCAGCCTGGCTCCGCCCGCGAGGAGGGAGGCGGGGCCCCGGCGGCGGGCCCGCCCCGGCGGCGCTGTCACTTCCTGCTCAGCGGTGTCTGTGTCCGGGTCGCTCGCCGTTCCCCGAGCAGCCGCTACCGCTCCAGTTCCCCGCTCCCGCTTCCCGGGCGCGACACCCGCTTCTGGGACCGGGTGCGGCGGCGGGGCCCGGCGGGGGTTGAGAGGAGTAGGGCGGGACGGGGCTCCTCTCGTCTCCTCACCGCCGGTCTCGAGAGGCGGCGGCGGCCGGGGGGGCGGTGAGGCCGGGGGGGGCCCCGGCAGCGGGGCGGCCCCCGCCCCGAGGCAGGACGATGCCGGTGAAGAAGAAGAGGAAGTCATCGGGGCCGGCGGCTGCGGCGGCGGACGACACCGGCCTCAAGAAATGTAAACTCGGCAGGTACCGTCTGGCGGCGGGGCTGTGCGGGCCGGGCCGGGCCCGCGGCGGCTGCCGGCTGTACGTCCCGGGCGAGCGGCGGCGGGGGTGGGCCGCTCCTCCGCAGACGTGGGGGGGGACCGTCGGCCCCGGCCCCGCTCCGCCCCGCACCGCACCGGCTGCCCGTGGGCTGCGGCATCCCTTTGTGCGGCGGCCGCGGGCCCCGGCGTGCCTGGGGTTTGCGGCGGTGGGCACGGTGTGGGGCCCGGCAGGCACCGCGCCGCGCCTCGGTCGTACCGGCGGGCCTGTGCTTTGGCACGTCCCGGGGCCGGGATGGGCCGGAGTGGGGCCCTCGTCGTGCGGGTCGCAGCGTTTGGCTTGTTCGTGCTCAGGAGAGAAACGGTACGGAGCTGCTGCCGTCCCCGGCTGGTCTGGCCTTTCGCTCTACCGGCAGGGCCGGTTCCAGCGTTTGTCCCCACGTTCATTCTAACCTTTTGCCTGGGGTAGGCAGCTCTCCTCGTTTTAAGGTCACCAGTACTCAGAGTGTCTTCGTTAAACTGTCTCTGTTTGGTTTTTTACAGTGAAGTGGAAGGAGAGGTCAGCACACTCCTATACAAAATCGGGAAAGGTTTTTTTTTTATTAATACAGGAGTCTGAGTGTCTTTTCATTAACTGCTATAAAAAGACCACTTATGTCAGGATACGCCAAAATTACCATTAAGATGATAAACCATTAGTATGGTGTAGCAGGAGTTTCCAGTGTGGCTTCCCTAAAGTAACTGTATGCCTTCTTCATCTATTAGAGTTTTTTAAGTATGTCAGTAAACCAGTAGTTACGACAAACGTCCTGAGGACATAAGAATACAAAGGACTTACGAAATCAACGCTACGGGAATGGCTATTGCAAGAAACTGTGGTGTATGGCCTTTCTCATAGGTTGACCAAGCTTGAGCTTAGAAGTACTCAGGCTTTTATTTTGCTATGACTGTTCATTTTGGATGACTGTTCCAGAGCTCACTTTCTGTGGTCATCAGTGATCTTTTAGTTTCAGTCTAAATTTACTCATAGCCAGTTAGTAACTGTTCTTGTGCCTGCATTATTCTTTATATAACGCTCCTCCCTCATGGTTCTGCCTCATAATATATTTGGAGTGAACATTTGTGTTTTCTCATGCTTTGTTTTCTTAAATTAAACAAGCTAGATTCTTCTGGTTTGTAATACTGATTTTCAGTTTCCTTGCTCATCATAGCTCTTCTCTGCATCTGTTCCAGTTTCAGTTCATCTTTCTTGAACACTGCTGACCAAAATTTTATCATCTTAATTTCTTTTATTTTAAAAAAAAATTTTTGGAGAACTCTTAAAAAAAAAAAAAACACCCTCAAGACTCTACAGGAAGCTACTAGTCATTGGCAAAAACAATGATGTAAATGAGAGTTCATATTAAGTGGTCGTAAAATGTTAGATACACAAGCATTTTTGACATAGCATTCTTATACAGCAATATATTGGTAATACTCTTTAATAAAACCAGTGATTACAAATGGATATATGTTAAACTGGGTAAAACCAACAAGCAATACCATACTGTATGGCTCTGTTTCTTTCTGGTCACCTGTGTTTTTAATGGCAGTTTAATGGATGTTTGTCTGTAGTACCTCTTTAATTCTAGCTTTCAGCACATAAGGCTTCATCTTGGAGGGCGTTGCTTTCTTTTCCAGTGAAGCTTAAGGTGATACATGGAAAATAAAATTGTTCATCTCCTCTCAGAATTGAACTATTCTTTTCCTGCTTGACATTTTCATTTTAAAATTGCAATATAGGAGCTGCATAATTTTAAGTCATCTCATATGAGAGACTTTCAACTTTTATTCAAAAGGAGCATGCACTGAAAAGGTGCCACAGCTCCTTCCTGGCTACAGATGCTTTTGTGCGGTCAATGTTTTTACTGGAATAAATTAGTTATTCTATGTATTCTTTTAAAGAATGATAAATTATGAAAATTGGCTTTCTAAGCAAACTGAGTTGTGTGTCACATAATGAAGACAATGCCAGGGGGGTAGCTGTGTGTGCTGAGCAGTTTTAGTGTTACTAGAATAGTAATATGCAATCTATGGTATGTGTACTGAACATCTACAGAATTTACAGATATTTAGTTACATGTTTAACATAAGCAAATTGACCGAGTTTTCTTCCCAAATTTGGATGCTTAACTATAAATAGCCTGACTTAAATATGTCAAACTCGGCAGCTCCTGTTGACCTAAATGGGATCTGTGCATATTCAGCACTCTTGAAGATCATGCTGCTTATTAGAGACCTAACTTTAAATGCCTGTATGTATAAATATAAGTAGATAATAAAGCATTTGAATTACTGTGTAGTGATATATTGACTGTCTGTGTGTGGATTTTTTGGTTTAGTATCTCCAAGTTGACAGTATTTTTGCATTTCAGAAAAAGTAATAGTTGCAATAAATTGGGCTATAAGACGGTTGTATTTCAAGGTAATTTTATGTTCCAACAAGTGTTGAAATAGGCTGACAGATAGTTGCCCTTTGATAAACTCAGCTTCGTTGTTGATGTGTATTGAGTTTGTGAAACAGTTTATATAGTTCAAACTAATAATAAACAATTTGGAATTTAATTTTAAATCATTTCCCATTTGTCATATTCAAATAACACCATCCTTGTGTTTCTATAAGCTATTGCAGATCACAAGCCTCTGGTAAAGTAATAAGCGGAGAGGAACATTTTTCAAGCAAAAAGTGCCTGGCTTGGTTTTATGAATATGCAGGTAATAAGCAATGGATTCATATTTAAAACTATATGGTTTTGTTTAAAACAAATGAATACATCAAATATTATTTGCATTTTGTTTTTTATACTGATGTAGACATAAAAATACGTCCATATTTGCTTCCTTGTAACATTCACTTGAGCTAGTATAGCTTTTACTATCACCTTTTCAGTATTTGGTTTAATTTCTCTTACTTTGTAACTTACCATGGCGTTCCTTACAATGAAATTACTGATGTTGGACAGTACAGTGTTGAACCAGGACATACTGATGATTCTAATTCTTTATTTGAAATGGACAAGTAGAGGTCAGGACATGGAGAGATAGTTTAGATAGAAGTTTATTTATCTAACTAGATCTTGTTTGTAATCAAATTGGAAGGATAATTAGATAGTCCATGAGTTAAGCCTCGTGGTTTTCTATTTTACAAAATAAAATAATAGATGCTTATACTGTTTTTCCTATCTGAGACTATCCTAACATTTTTGATATTCTAAATAACAAATGTTTCATTCAAAAGGGTTAGAAGTATCCTTTTTTAAATAAATCAGAATTGCTATCCAAGTAATAGTTGCTTTCAGTGAATATGCAGTGTATTCTGCAGAATTTATTAACTATTACTGCTATTTATTTACCAATTATATGGTTAGAAATTCAGGATCTGTAAACTGTTATTAATTTATTTTCTTGTCTAGTCACTACTTGAAGTCCATCATAACTAATTGGTGATTAAAACTCACTAATGGCCAGTTCTCAGTATGAAATGAGCTGATGATTTATCTGCCAGCAATTGGTTTGTGTATATTTATCAGAACTGATATTTTCCTTGCAGTCTTTCCACAGTAATGAACTGATCCTGATTCTAGTAATCTGCTTTCAGCTTTGGGTTTGAGGTATACTGTTTCGGAGTAGAGTCTCTTCTGCAGAAAATAAGATTTCTCAGTTAATTTTCTTCTGATAAACACACCTGCACATGCTTTTAACTTTTTTAAGGCCTGTAAATTTTGGTTTTGTTGTTGGGTCAAGCACTGAGTGTAGAAGGTTATACTTTGTTAGTTAACCAGTAATCAAAATATGCCAAGTTTCTAGCATAAAATAGAATTCCAGTGAAATTATACACCCTTGAAGATTAAATGTTTCCATTAAAAGAGAAAATTATACACATGTACACACACATATATATGACTTGTACATATGATTTCTGGGCCAAAAATACTGATTCAAGTTTATACCCGTCATTACCAGTATGCATTTCTTCATAACTTAAACTTGCATTTTTTTTTTAACACATTCTCTGTAAGGGCTTCTCAAAATCACACGGCAGTGTTTTGCCTTGCTTACCTTGGCAAAATGTTTCTTGCAACATTTTTCAAGAGGTAGAGGTTCATGATCTTAAATGCCAGTTGCATTTTATTTTCCTGTAAAAGTAGCCATTCTCAATAGTTTTTATTGACTATGTTCTTATCTCACAGTGAGTAATTACTCAAAGTACATTATCCAAACTCTTAAAAAGAGTTCTGCTTAGAATAACAGCAGCAGATACAGATGGAGTGGAGATGGGTATCATCAAGGGGGGGAAAAAAGGACTGTTCTATCTATGTATAAATAGCAAAATTAAAAAAAAAAAAAAACACAAACAAACCAAAACAAAAACAACCGTGTAAAATGTCGTGCTGTTCTGGAAGACAAAGCCTTTACCTTTTACATGGGTTCATGTTCACTAAAACAATGTTAACATAATGATCCAAGACACATCAAAATAGCATGTCAACAGGCCTTCTATTAATATTTGGTTGCCCAGTAGGAGTAATTTTTGGAACAGGTTTAGCAGAAATAACTAAAACCAGAGAGAGATTCAGAGAAACAAAGCACTGTAGAGTGTTCTTTATGTGCTCTTTAAATACATATACATGCTTTTTAGGCGCTTTCTTTGTGTTAAAATGGAAAAGTGACAGCATAACACTAACTGTTGTGGTCCTAATCAAGTTATTTTCATTGCAGTCATGAACCTTTTTCTGCTTTGTATGTGCCTAACATGCTTAGCATTTTCTGATTTATTGTTATCACTCTCCTCATATTACTCAGCATCATAAAACTAACCTTACGTTATTTGAAGATTCATCCTCTTCTGTGTTAGTGCAAACCCATAATGTTAATGCCATTGAAAGAGTAATATCTGTAATAGTAGCTCAGATGGATTTTTGTTGTTGTTGGTAAAATAACTCTTTGAAGAACATTATTCATAGAGTAACTTCAGCACAGAGTAGTGTTACCCAAGTCATCTTAAAAACAATTGACCGCCACAATTATTGTAGTTGAGCTGTGTCAATGGGAAACTCAGTGGAGTCTTTTGAAAACTCACATGCACAGACTAAAATAGTTTGTCTGCTGTTGTGGGGAAGCAGTGCATAACATGAAAATTCTGGTTTAGTTTTGCTTTTAGTTCATAGTGTTACTTCATATGTAATATAGATGTCTAAACATTGGAGTTGATAGATTGGTTCTGACATAAAAGCTACTTAATAGTGTAATTCAGTGATTTTAAAGATAGCTTGTATGCAGTATAGTCTAATTATTGTTGTGTGTAACCCTTGTGAACAGCGAACGTTGCTTAGATTTCAATCTGGTTTCTTTTTGGTTTTGAAGGTCCCGATGAAGTTGTGGGGCCTGAAGGAATGGAAAAGTTCTGTGAAGACATCGGTGTTGAGCCTGAAAATGTAGGTTTCTTACACAATACTAATAACACTTTAAAAGGGGATATTGGATAAGATAAACAAGTCACTGCTTACTGAAGTTAAGAGTTTTAATCTTCCTGCTTTTAGGAGCTGTTCTAAGGTATTTCAGCTGAATACATCAATTATGTGTGGCTGGTGTGTGAGGCTTTTTGTTTGTTTTGTTATAGTAATACTTCATTTTCAGAAATTGAAATTAAGGGAAAGATTGCGCATAGCTGAATTATTAAATGGTAACATATAAAGTGCAAGCATGTACAACAATTGCTAGAATGTTTGAATGCTTAGAGTTTTCTTCTTGGACATCTAGAAATCAGCCTTTTTTTGCATACTGACTCCTTCTCCCCTTGTTTTGTTGTTTGTTTTTTTTTTCCCCTAGATTATTATGTTAGTTTTAGCCTGGAAACTAGAGGCTGAAAGCATGGGATTTTTTACCAAGGAAGAATGGTTAAAAGGAATGACCTCATTACAGTAAGAGTGTTTTTACATATATAATAGTGTTCTAATTTTATGTTTGTACCAGTCGGTTAATTATTCTTGCCCTCAGCTTCTTGTTCATTGTCAATAAGACACAGAAACTCTTGCTTTTAGGTCTGGTCTCGATCAATGACTGGAAGTAGCTATTGTTCATCCAGTTACCAATCTGATGAGTTCACTCAAATGATGTTTTGTCTAACCATAAGAAGTCAGGTTTCAGTGGCTTCTTTTTTTTTTCTTACAAAAAATATGTTAAGATATCATTCTAGTTAGCAGACACAAATAAGGAGATCTGGAGATACCTCCAAGCATATTGGTATTCTAGAAAGTTTTTACTGATTTCTAAGATTTATAGATGAAGACTGTACTGATAATAATTTTGGTTATTAGATGCAGGTCAGAAGGCTTGCTTAATTCTTAGGTTAAATAACACTCTTTCAATTTATAAATAAATTTCCTCTGTAAGAATTTTTGGTGAGTTAATGCTCTGCCCAAAGAGGTGGTTTCTTTCATGAAACTAACCAGCTTTTTGTGAGGCTTAGTTCAGTTGTTACTTTTTTTGTTCTTCATGAAACTACTTATGTTACATTAACGTTTTAGGGGTGACTTGTTACGACACTGCATTCAATATAAAAATATCAGGGAGCTATTGTTGCAGCTCCAGTACGGTGGGAAAGAGGGGCTCATTCGACCCTTGGAGTTGGCACAATTGCCCTATCAGTTGTGAATTGGTTTGGGAATCTGTACTGGGCTGATATCCTCTAAGTTATTTGAGACTGTGAATTAAATGACTCTGGCCTGATGCTTGTGCAAATGTTATTTATTTGGGATCAGGCTTCTGATTTTATTTTTTTGTGTGACTACTGGAAGCTTTTAGATTTATTAAAAGCTGGAATGATTAAACTGCCTGAAATTCAGGACAACAGATTAAATTCTGGGTGCGTACATTTTTAGATTCAGTGAATGGGTATAATTTGGTCACTTCTCTGAAATACTTAATTTTTATGGCCAAATGGAAGCTCTCAAGAGTTAGCCAGTCTAGCAGAATGCAAGCACAAAAATGTATGAAATCAGGCACCTCTTCAGAGCCAATACCATAGACTTTGTTTCCAATAATCTGCCATGATTAGGAATCTTCTGATTCTTTTAAGGACAGAGCTGGTCATGCTGTAGGCTAAATGCGTTTAAGACAGCAAATACGGTACTGCTGTGCATTTTTTATATGAACAGACTCGTGATCAAAGCACTTGCCTAAGCCTAAACCAGTTAACCTGTATGTTTTGCTTCCCTGGGTGTGCTCTAGTAGCAGGCTGTAGACTAAGCAGCTGGATGAAGCAGTGACACTCGCATAAAGGAATTCAAGATTCGTTTGCTTAAAAAGAAAATATAAATCTGTGGACTTGTGCTGTTTGCGCTTTCTGGGAGGGGAGGATGATATTATGGGATTCCATCTGTATTGGAGGAGTCTAGTTTCTCTTGAAAGGTTTGACAGCAGTTTTGAAGGAGAAGAATTTTACCCTCTTAAAGCAATGGGGTATTATTACATTCTTGCACAGCTTTATTTTTTTTTAATTTTTGCACAAATAAATGATGTTAAAATGCATTAAAAGCCTAGAGTGTATTCCAAGTCAGAGTTATATTACAGAATCCTTATTTCAGGATATGTGAAATGTTACAGAAGGTAATTGCATGAACAGGGTTGGGTGGAATTCTGCTCCATAGTAAGACACCTAAATGTGTGGTTTATATGCAAGAGCTGGATTTCTTAAACTCTGAATAGATCTCCAAAGATTGCAGTAAACGTAGTGCAGCCTGGGGAGATATTCAGCCTGCCCTAAGACCTAGTGACTGGTCACCTGAATTGCTCTTACAGGTTGGTTTCTCTACAAATGGCAACACCTAAACTTAGACACCTAAATCTAATCTACAGTTAGATGCCAACATTTGGGTGCCTGAATCTTGCAGTGACATTCTTTTTGTGTGTGGTTTTGTGATATGCTGATGAAGTTTGTTCTTCAGAGAGGAGGAGAAAAATAAATATGTGATAAGGTGTATGCTGTCAAAATTAAGGTGGATCAAGGACTAAGTAGCAGCTTATGAGACTTAAACAACTTAAGCCACAAAAGTGAGGTTTCTAGTATATCGTGTTGGTAGGGCAAATTCTGCCGTGTGTGTGTATATATATACATATATAAAAAAAAAAAAAGCTGGGTGCCTGAATCTAAATTAATCACCTGAAGTTCTTTCATAGTCAGCAGAGAGAAACAAGTACCTCTGCTGGGCAGTTTATTTCAGCTGTTTAAAACGCCTCCTTAGGACAAAATGAATAGCCCTCAGGAAATGACTGTTTACCTACATTTGCTTTAAAGCCATTGGAGGGTGAATAACTTAGAGATGAGCATTTAAATTTATGTATCTGAGTTAAAGGAGAAGCATACTCATGTATTTTTCAATTGTAGGCTTTACAGACCTACAAAGAAAAAAATCTAGTTACAAAATGAAGATGAAGGAAAAAGGATTACAATTCATGATTTTATTAAACTCCACAGAAGTCGTTGTTTGAACTAGGTAAATACAAATAACTTTGTGTGTAAGGAAGTGAGGTGTAAGCAGCTGTATTGTCTTGAGTACTTCCCTCTGGCTATTTTTTTCTTTACCTTAGAATTTGAGCTAAATTTTACATTAAAGTTGAGCTCCTGAAAATGAGTGGCCAGGTAAAGGGGAGAGAGCCAAATTAGATTCCAGCTGAGGGAAAGATAAGGTCATGATCTCACATTTTTAGGTACAAGAGAAATCACATGAGAGAGAGGCAGGAAAGTCCGGTTTGTAACTTCTTGCTGTTTGCAGAATTATTAGTAAAAACAACTTATGTGGGTCGGTTTTAATGATAGCCTAATATCAACTGCTTTTCCAACACGATTTTTGCTTGTTATTGCCTTTCTGTTAATGTTTGTGAGGCTAACACAAAGCATAGTGTAAATATATATATTTTTTTTTTTTTTATGCCAGTATATCATTTGGTTTATACTGGAATCTAAACAATTTCTGGTCTCCAGACCTGTAAATCAAATGACATAGTGAAACTATAGCATTGTCAGGGCACAGAAAAGATGTTCCTTTGCTCTCTAAGCCATCACTTCCTTGGACCTCTGTATTTTCCAGTTAGAACATGGAACCTAAATTTCAGAAGATCCATTTCAATGCTTGAAGAGAGTGGATGGGCTAGACGGATACTGTTTCCTTTTGTCCATCTGGAGGGCTGGATATTGGCAGAGGAACTCTTTTGTAGATTAAAAGACTTTCAAGCTACTTATATATTACAATTAAATGCTTTTGGTTTAATGTTTGTATACATCTTACTAATTTTTCTTTTTAGCAAAAGACAAGCATGTGTGAATAGTTATGAAATATGAAACATTGGAATATCTGAGTAGGAGTTATTGAATCATCACTCTGTCCACGTTAGCTATGCCTCAGATGAACTCTCTACCTCAATAGAAATCAAAATACAACTGGTTTGTGGTGCTAATTTAAGTTTTGTTATAAATAAGATGTAGGGATGTGAAGAGAACATAGTAAGGTAATGTCTAGTTTTGTTTGTCTTGAGGTAACCTTACTTAATGCTATCTTTCAGCAAAGGCAGTTCAAGAAATCACATCTTTTTCTAGTCTCTGTCCAGGAGTTTGGTATTAATTCACTTGTGCTAATTAGAAGGTGTTTTTGACTGTTAAAAAAAAATACTGTTAGAAAGGTTATTCTAAGTATGGGTGACCTCAGTCATCTTGTTTATGGTACAGCCACACAAGCAGACATATGTCTATAAAAGAGGAGTTTGACAGCTCCTTACTTCACTAGTGTGAAGAAAGTCAGTGGCCAGGTGTGGAAATGCCTTAAATGGCTGTAACAGGGATATGTCCCTGCTTCAGGCTTCAGAGGGTGGTGCCTGTCTGTTTGAGTGCGATCTGTTTGACTGTTTGATTTTAAATAGTTTAACAATAGCTCAGAAGCCTTGAGACCTAATAGTTGCACATTTTCATAACTAACTTTTTAAGATAATCACTTCTGCATTAAAATACATATAGCCAATAGTACGGTAAACAACAGAAATTTTACTTTGTACTTAAATTTATGATTATCTGAACAATTTTAACAAAATATTTTTTAAGAAATTTAAACATACTGAAATTTGTGTTTATCCATGGTATGGTAAATAGTCTCAATCAAATTATACTTGACAAAATGTGTGGTAAATCCACTTTAAGTAATTTATATATGTCATTAGTATGCTAACAACATGAGCACTTAGTTAGGTTTCAAATAGGTAGATTTGCCCTCAAATGTAGGGGGCAATATTATTGCAGTATGGAGGCTTGAACATGGAAAGAAGAGATATGAATACAAAATGAGATGCCTTCGTAGCATAGCATAATACTGTTTTAAGGGTTAAACGATAGGATACATAGAACAATTAGATGGCTGAAGACAAAAAAAGTAATTTTAGTTACATTTACCAAACCTTTTTTAACAAGATTTCTTTTCAACTTAATGCATGGTTTATTGCAAAATATATTAGTTCCTGCCACTTGAATACGCAGCCTAATTAGCTAATAGTTTTATTTATTTAGCACTGAACTTGGCTGGGACTCAATGTTGCTTTAGGTAGATGCTACTAGAGACAAGAAATAACAAAAGGCTCCATCAGCTGGAACTGCCTGAGAGGGGCAGACAGGCAGACGGACATGCACACACAGGCTGGCAGACATGAGGAACAAGAAGTATCTATCTGCTGTGGGTACAGTACAGCATCAAAGTACAGCATCTCAGCAGCCTGCTGCAGTACTCCCCAGGGGCCCTTGCTGTGGGCTGCTGTGACAATACCGTAAGGAGCTGTTAAAGATGCAAATGTATTCTCTGAGAGGCAGGCTGCTGGGAGGAGGACACGTTACCAAAAGAAGTATTTATGTACGTCTGCATTTCTGAAAGTATTGCTTCTGTCATGCAGTATATGGGGCAAGGTGGACTTTATTTTTTTTTTAATCATGGCAGTTCTTATTTTATAAGAATAAAATGTGATATGATATGACATAATATAACAACTGTTCTTTTGAGTGGAGTGTTCTTTTGAATCCTCCTTTCCTGGAGGATTAACATGTGTAAATTATATTCTCCTTTGCCATTGTTAGTGAATCTAACCCATTTTCTATTTGGAAACAAAAGTCCTTGCTGAGTAAAATATGTGGAGATCTTCTTTTCTGCCAAAGGGTTATTTTTGCCAAAGGGTTATCCTGTCAACTACCAGACCTGTACGTTCTCGTACAGCCTATGAGTTTTCAGTTGAATAGCTATTGACTAATCCAGGTGATAGGCTTATCACAGCTTGCATGTATCACTCATAAAACATGAGCAGACTAGTACGTTTCGCTGAGTGTGTGTGCTCAATCCTGCCACTCGTAATATGTAGTCTTGAAGTGCATGTTTAGGGTTTGCTTTTTTCCAGAGAGATATGGTATAAAGCCCTTGTTTACAACTGGATTTCACCACCTTAATGTACACCACATACTGTTTTCTCCAAACTTTCATAGTAATTGAAAGATAAGATAGTGCTGGGTATGAATATAAATTGCAGAGTATGGCATAAAAATACTACTATTTGAGAACTAAAACAGAGACTTTGTATTATGTTGCTAATACATTTTAAACAAAACTTGCTTACAGAAGCCAGGCTTTCAATAAGCTGCAGATGTTGAGTGTGTTCAGTGTTCTTTAAGTCAGTTTCATAGTATTACTCCTGTACATCTGATGTTGGTGATTTTAATTTTTTGTTTGCTGGCATTTTTTTCATTGTCCAAATGTTTTGAACTTCTAACATCATTTGTTTTTCTTTATTTTAAGGTGTGACTGTACAGAAAAATTACAGAGTAAATTTGACTTCTTGCGGTCACAATTGAATGACATTTCATCCTTTAAGAATATCTACAGATATGCCTTTGATTTTGCAAGGGTAAGACTACTGAAATGTTAAAGAAGTTCTTATTTTAATTATTCAACAAGCTTGTACTTGAGTGGGTTTTGTGCTTTCTTTATTCAACCTTAGGATAAAGACCAGCGAAGTCTTGATATTGATACTGCAAAATCCATGTTAGCTCTTCTGCTTGGAAGAACTTGGCCACTGTTTTCAGTATTTTATCAATACCTGGAGGTACAAGTTTCCTTGATTTTTCTGACTGATGGCATAGTAGTTGGGCTGTTCTGTGAAAAGATTTCAGGGCTTGTGTTGTTTTGCTCAAGAACGTATCTATATTGCTCCTGTTCCCTTGCTTGATGTGCTTATGAAACAGTAATGTGCATCACAGATCCTTTTCTCCCTCCCTGTACACCCTCCTTCTCTTATCAAAGGCAACTAAAATTTCATCTTAATTAGACTGTAAAGGTAATTTTATAATTAAATAATAGAGCCTCTTCAGCTGCATCTGTGCTGAATTTCAAGTTTGTTTTGTGTAGATACAGTGTGTAGGTAGCTTGAACTCTGGCTGTTTCTGGAAGATTTTGGTCGGCTCAGCTGCAAGTGACTTAGTAATGAGGATGTGTGTAGGTTGTGGGGCATGCTTGAGAGTATTCCCTGGCTTCAAATTAGTGCTAACATTGCAAAGTACATGTCCTTATGATCATGCTGTATTGTACCCTGGAGAAAAGGAGATTTTAGTAATCATTCATTCTGGAAATATATCTGAGCTAGGTATACCCCCCTTCAGGGCAAGACAGAAACCAGTTTTTGAAGCTTAAGAGTGGTGACTTCCTGATTCCCTGGTGTTTCCATTTTACTCTGATCTTTCAAGAAACTGTTTTATGTAGTTTCAGAACTATGAAATATGTCCATGCGTAGTATTTTAAAAAATGGAAAACCAAGGAAATAGCCATTGTTACCCATTAAATTGTTTGTTAGGAACTGGTTGAAGATAAAATGAGAGAAATGAAATGCAGCATTACCAGATGTCACTTGACATTTTAATGTTCTGAAATTATTTTCCCTAGCAATCGAAGTACAGAGTTATGAACAAGGATCAGTGGTACAATGTGCTAGAGTTCAGCAGAACTGTCCATGCAGATCTTAGCAACTATGACGAAGATGGTGCTTGTAAGTATTCATAACATTTTGCTTATTTAACTGTTATTTCAGTATTTTCAATTTGCATCAAACAAATTTCTGTGACAGAAACAATACTGTAAGGTATAAAATATTTTTTCTCCAGCAATGCATAGAAAAACTGTCCTGATTAACCATCCATCTTCAAACTGCAGGCATTAATTGTAGTAGTATGTCAGGGTGTACTTGAGCCAACTTATATTCAGTTGTGAATCTAGTTAAGCTGCTTGCTACATGAAGCTGTAGACTTGCAAATAGCATTATAAACAGCAAACTCTCGTTTTGTACTAATATATGATAAACTCTAGTTTATAGAACTGTATAATAACCTAGCTGAACTCTACACCTGGCTGATAGTCAGTCATACTATGACTGAATTTCATTAGGCATCCCATTTTGGTCCGTGTTCTAATTATGTGTGGTTTTGAAAGCCCTAGGAAGAAGGAATTAATTGTGCCAATATACAATATAACCTTATTTTTATGCTTTCTATTCAGTTCAGTGCATCTGTCAGATGTCGGGAACGCTTTTTTCCATAATTCTGTGTAGTGTTATTTGTCCACTTTCTGCCACCTTTGGATTTAAATGGTTGGATTCATCTTTGAGTCTTAATAAGTATTTGACCATAGGATTGACATGGGTGTTACCTAGACCAATAGTTTTAACCTTCATACTTTTAAGAGAAGATGTTTGAAAGACATTGGCAAATATAACTCCAAGTTTCATCCATTTGCAGGGCCTGTACTTCTGGATGAATTTGTTGAATGGCAAAAAGTTCGTCAAGCATCATAGCAAGAATTCAAAAGAAAATGCAAAAGTTTTTTTGGTGCCCGCCTGTACACAAACTAATGAGGAAAAACAAAAGATTGCATTTTCATTCTTAAGAAAGACTTTACAGTAATTTTTTTCCTTTTTTAAGGAAACTTTCTTGTTACATGTGATATGGGCATTGAACCACACCTCTTCTGAGACTGAAAGTTGGAGTTCTTGTTTTGAGTCTTATGTTTATAGCATTTATTTCAGAACAATAAAGATTCAGATTTGTGACAAAGGCCTAAAAGTGAAGAATGTCCCTTGAATGTGAGTGTGGTGTCTATTTTTAAAACCAAATCTTTAAGATTATCTTTCTCAGAAGTGCCCTTTGCTATGAATTTTTGAAGACCTTAAAAATGCTTAACTGGCACTGTTGCGTGCTGATGGTGTGATTGTCTTGTGTGACAAACATTAGAAAGAATGACTGATTTTTGGAGCCCTGGGTGGGAGTGTTCTAACTTGCATATTGAGTATTGGTCATGGGTTGTGCCACAGTTTTCAGCTCCTTGTGGAGATAAAGGCCTTAAACTCTTGTTTTTTTTCTTTTTTGTGCAGTACCCACCCAGTGGCATGGCATTTAGTGGCAGGCCCTTTTAAAGCAGAAAGGTGTGGAGCATATGGCTCTATGTGCAGAATGGCTGAAAACTAGTTGCCTCTACTTCAGATGGTGAACACAGATACTCTTTGGTACCGTAAGGCAGCTTGAAATTTTTACTACAACTTAGACTTTGGATTGCTTTGTATAAAAAGTGCAATTTATATTTTAAAAGGGAAAGCTGGAAAGACTTGGTTTCAAGCTTTGCTTCTTACGTATTTTAGACTGGAAGCATTCACAACATCACTTTTTTTTTTATCTTCCTGGATGCTTTTCATAATGTAAGTCAAAAAGAGATTATTAAATCACCTACCTTTTGACCTGCATATAACAGGCTATTAATTTTTACCCTTTTACTCCATGTATTGAGTCCAATAACTACTGCAATTGCCCTTTTGGGCGCTCAGTATTCGTGGCAACCTTTAAATACAGTAGAAGTTTGTCACTCTACCTTCTTGCCCAGGAGGCCCAAGGCCACCCTTGAGAAGGAAAGGGATTTTGATGAGTAAATGTGAGAAACCAAAACAGAATGAGAGGTTGAAGCATTTGTAACTTCTACTTTGTTGCATAAATATATTATGTAGACTGTGACAATGCCGTGAGACTCAGTCAGTGATCAAGGCCTCAGTGTGCCAAATATTTCAACAGCTTGAAATAAGACTAGACAATGTAAGCTAGGCATGACTTGAAGATCTTTGCCTCAGGGAAATGACTTCTGTTTTGCACATCCCTTATTCAGACTAACAAGCTTGAGTTTTCCTATCCTTAAGGAGAGCTTTGTTCCCAAGATGAATTTTTTTCTTTTTTACAAGGAGTGGGGGGGGAAAGAAAAGGTGTGAGAAGAAATAATAAATGGGACAAACTAGTAGCGTGTGCCTGTGCTCTTGTTCTACTAGAGAGGACCACTCTTGCAACTTACTCTCCAGACCTGCTTGCCATGGGCTGCAGGAAGCAATGCAGTGGCGGTCCATGGGCTGTTCTGCAAGTCACCTGATAGTGCCGTGGTCCTCAAAAGTGCTGTTGGACCATAGAAACTTAGTTCTGCCCAAGCGAAAAGAAGCGTTGCGGGAGGGGAACCAAACCAAACAACAGTTGAGATACTTGGAAGATCTCTGCTTGTACAGTGGCTTGTGTCTGTGTGCATGCAAACACATGCTACAGCTGTTCCAAATATTTTTCCACCTTTTTTAAGGGAAGTACTTAATTTTAGACCTCATATAGGATACAGCGGTTCTCTTCAATATGTTATAAGTTGTCCATTTGCATTGCTGATAATTCTGATTTCACTCATAACAGAGTGCCTTTCATTTGGAAATTGCCCTACCCCATGGAAAGTTAGTGCCAGAATGAGATTAACTTCAAGAGTTTAAAGATCTACTGGTAGAGCGAGGTCCTAAAATGCACCGATTAACTTATTTCAAGGGAAGTACTGCTGTATAGTAAATCTCTGCAGGGGCACCGATTCTGAAATTACTTTCACAAATTCACTACAATGACTCTCCCTGCTTACTATATTTAGGCCCCATTATAACTGGGAGATTCTCTTTCCAGATGTTTTGAAATACTGGTTAGAAGATGAGTATTTGATAGTGTGATTTTAAAAAAAAAAAATCATCTTTTTTAGGTAACTGCAAACTGTTGTGAATTCAATTTAAACCAGTTGGTCCTAGAGGATGGTATTAGAGTCTAACAGTAGGAGTGATGCATCTACCAATCCAAGGTGGTCAAGTACTTACCATTAAGGTGTAAGACACTATGTGATGTATCATTTGTATCTCTGTTAAGGTTTTATCAGTATTCCTATAAATAAATCCATGTTTCAGGGATTTATAACTTGGTTGTGTGTGTGATTGAAAATCATCAGTTACTGTAAAACTTTGACTGGGAATGAATGTATTTAAACTACTTAAAATCAATATAGTTTTTCAAATTTGCATAAAATAGGGGTTTAAGTTATGTTTTTGTGCTCAAAACTGCAATCAGATTTATTGTTTAAATGTGAACTAATGGCTTGTACAGTTTCATTGTGAGCTGATCACTTCTATTAGCTGTTTTTTATTAAATCACCTTACAGCTTACTGTGGATAAGTGCCAAAAGCTGTTTATTTATTTTATTTTTTTTAATTTTCTACGTGTCCACAAGCCAAAACCGAGTTCAACTAAATGCTTTCTTTAGTCTTTGAACTTTAATTTTGCTTTGCTCAGGTGCATTTCAGTCTATTGAATTAAAAAAAAAGTGACACCTTATTTTTCACTGTTCTAAGATGAAAGTTCACAGGTGAAATATGCTGCCACAGTTATGACAAATAAGATTGAAGGTGAAATGTCTTCCAAAACTAAATCATAGTGGTGTCTATCTTGATATTATAAACTTCACTTTAATCTCACTCTCATTTCTTGATATTAATTCTTCCTAACATAACTAATTTTTTCTAGTTTTCTTAGACAACTGACGGTTTTGGTTTTTAAATCTCAAAACGCCCACCTGTTCATGGAAAAAGCCATACTGGTAGATTGGAATGTAATGTTTCTCCTATGTAAAAATGTGATCTTGAATTAAACAGTCATGTATGTTTACCTATGTCTTTAACTGTATATGTAGTTTTGATCCAATTTATCTTTACTGTTTAAATGTCTAATTCTTTACTAATGGCTGTAATTTCACATTTCTATATAGCGGAATTTGAATTTTGCATTTGAGATTACTATGGATACAAGCTTGGTACCAATCGCAGGTGGCCCAAAGGGGGCACTGTGGTCTGTATTTCCATTGTTAAGGTTTTTTCATATCTCTCAAAAGCTTTGAGCTGATATATTGATACTGACTGCACAAAAATTGCAAAGGGGACCATAAGTTTAATGTTTCTGATGTTTTGTTCATTTTTTTTTTAAGCTAGTGAACAGTTCCTTCAATGCGATATGTACAAACTTGTACAGGTTTAGCTTTGTTAAGTATGACAAATAAAATGGTATGTAATAGGGCAGAAAGCTTTTTTTTTGTCATGCTGCCTCTTTTAGTTTTTTTCTTTTGTGTATGTGTAACTGTTCTTAAAGTCACTGAGAGCCTTAATTCCAGCAAGATGGCTCAGTCTAATTTCTAACTTAACCTTACCGAATAATTTCTTTGCTCCTGTGGGCACATACAGAAAACGGAACTTCATCTCAACTGGGAGCAACAGCAAACACCATTCTTGATTATATCCGATGTTATTAGGTGCTGATAGAACATAATGGTCCTGGTAATTAACTGTCATGAATTATTCATTGGGTGAACACTGTTCCAACAACCTGTTGCAATGCATGTGAATGAAAAGAGAATAAGCTTTTCTCTCTTCCCAGCCGCCTGCCTTCCGGCAGCCCCCCCCCCCCCCCCCCCCCCCCCCNNNTGGGTCACTCCTCTGGTTTTTAGGAAAGGATTTTTGTTTCCTAGTGTACTCTTCCATAGGGTCTTTCAGAGCCCATTATAGAAAGGATCAAAGCCAGGATTCCCTCATATGTTTGAGTTAGTGACGCTGTTTTCCTTGCAGATACAGCTTGTTCCACTACTTGACACTTTCTAGTTGCTGAGGTCGGGTTCCATACTTGCCTCAGGACACTCTTCCCTCCCAAAGATGATCAGTTTCTCTCAGACCAAAGGCAGTGCCCCTGTGTTGTCTACACAGTTCTACTTTATCTTCTTTTGATAATGAAGTTCCTGATGCCTTCCAGTGTCAGTAGGATATTTAGAGGTATGCAAACCAGGCATCTCATATCTATACCTACAAGCGATGGCAACAGCTCTGTTACTTCTCTTCTTTACCCTTCTCTTCTGTTATCATTCTGTGTTTGTTTCTGCCTCTGTGGGAAAGGACACTGTAGTGTTAGGTAGGCACGTTAAAGACTGCATGTGTATTGCAAGATGATATTAGCTAGTGTTACCTTAATCTTTATTTTTAAACCACTGCTGGGCTTGTCACCAAAATGAAATTAGTTTCTGAGGTTTATGTGGCACTTCATCCAGACTCTAAACTTTAATCTTACTCCTGTTGTTACCTTAGCTAATGAGAGTATGGCATTCCCTGCGTGTTGGGATCTCCTTAGCTTTTTTCCCCTCAATAGTAACTGACCATAATAACAATGATACAAGCTGTAAGTTATTAAATTTTGTCTGTTTTATAGGCCCTACAGTGGACAAGGTTTTTATCTTAATGAGCTGAGTACTATTTCTTAATCCAAGTTTATTCCAACCATGTTTCTATTGACTTAATACTTTATAAATTTTTAAAATGTTATGGTTGTGTCCTGTTCCTCTAGAAATGATGCCTGTTGATAAAGATACTTTAAACACGTAAAATTTTTCAGCTGCTTAAATTAAAATTCTTCCCTAATTTTGACAATTTAAGAAAAATCACTCCATGTTTCAGGTGTTTTGTTTATGTATGTATTTTTATCAGCTCAGTAGTGAATTAGTGCTGACTATAAAATAATTTAAAGGTATTTTCATCTGATTTAATTTCCAGCTAATATACAACTTAGTTTTTTCCATACTGTTTTCAGAATTATTTAATTTTTACTTTCACTGTTAATTTTATTATAGTGAATTAAAGGGCTAGAACATAGTATTGCCAGCCACTTCAAGATTTTTTTCTGATAATATCACTGAGGTGATTCTTTTTAATTTTTAAAATATTAGAATATTTCAGGGAGGTTTACTGTGCCTATTGGAGTAATTTAAATTACAATAAAATGAAGTAGTAGATGTGACTTGTAGTTTGCTAACTATTATAGGCCTAACATGATATTTTTTGCGTTGCATTCAAAATCAGTTAACTCTAAATCAGTTTTTCACCTAGCTGCTCAACATACTTCAGTTTAAACATGGAAAAAGTGTTAGGACACCTGAATGAATGATTCAGAACACATCTGAAATAAATTATTATTAATGCACAAGAAACCTAATCACTTTAAATTTTTGCAGAGTACAGCAACAATAGAAAGAGGAACATGATTTATGTAACAAGTAGGTCCTCTACGTACCTGGCGCTTGCTTCTGAGTTGTGCTTTTGCGTAGTAGTTTGAGGTATTGGTTCTACTTGCATGGTTCTACAAAACAAGGAAAACAGTTTATTCCCTCATGTGTGTTTGATTTTTGCGTCAGGGCTGAGTAGGAATACAAAGCAAAGACCAGTGCTTGGAGTTCCAAGGGTTTGGCCTAGGTCGTGACACTGTAATTTTGCCACGATGTGCAAAAAAAATGTTCATGGCACACAGGAAAGAATAGGAAACATACTTGAAAATAAAATACAGTCATATCCTAACATTTTCACTTTATTTCCATGCTTATTTCTTTAACCAGGGGAATGTTCGTTTCCTATTTCAGAGTTGTAGTCTGTTTGTATACATGCACATACATATTTATATATATATTAAAAATACATATAAATGTTTCCCATCTGGTTTTCATCGTGGTGGAAAGTCCCCATAAAGAGTTGGAAGGTGGAAGGAGAATTAGAAAGGAGGTTCAGTTTTCCTCAACGCTTTCCTATAGCATATGTATGTTTTGGAGGCTGGTGCGGTGGCTGGTCACCTTTCTGTCCTATGCAAATCACTAATCTCCATCAGCTGTGGTTTTCCTGCATGTGAATGGTTTTGTCCTAGGAGCTGGTTTAAAGTTTTGATAGTGAAATGCTGTTTCCTTCCTGAATCTTCGGTAGGCTTATTCAAGACCCATTGACTTTAATTATATGGTTTGGGGATTGTTTTTTGTTTCCCCACCCCCAATTTTGGGATGGTGATTTCTGGCTTAGGGAATAAAGACTCTGCTGTGGGAAAATGTCCTCCTAGCATTGGAGATGCCAAACCTAACAGTGTCCATGGGAGGATGATAATTATTGCTGACACTTGAGTGAACCACTAAGATAATTGTCTGCCAAGACCTACCCTTTACTAGAGTTTCTGACTTATTTTTAAAAAAAATTGTTTACGGAACTGTGATTTTAGGTCGTGTATTAAATCACACAAGGATATTGCCTGTGCCTGTGTGGTACAATTGAGTATATATGTATCAGGTCTGGCTGAGATGAAGTTAATTTTCCCTCCTAGCGCTGTGTTTTGTATTGGTGGCTAGAAAGGTCTTGATAACACACCAGTGTTTTGGCTGCTGCCGGGCAGTGCTGGCAGAGCGTCACAGCTGTCTCTCCAACAGTGCCCCCCTCACCAGTCGGCTGGGGATGAGCAAGATCTTGGGGGGGACATAGCCAGGACAGCTGACCCAAACTGACCAAAGGGATATTCTATACCTCCCGAGAAAAGGCACTGATGTGAATTAGAAAATAAATCTTTTGTTTGCACGTGGCCTTCTTTTTCTTTATTAAACTGCCTTTATCTTGATCCACGAGTTTTTTCCATCTTATTTTCTCCCCCTCCTGTCCTGCTGAGGAGGAGAGTGACAGAGCGGCTTGGTGGGCACCTGGTTTCCAGCCAAGGTCAACTCACCACAATGTGCTGTACTCAAGTTCATTACAATGTAATTCTTAAATGAAATACTTATGACTTTAATGACATAGGGTGTTATAGTTTGTGGAGCTGCATATATTTTTGTAATGCAGTGAGTGTGGTGAATGAAAAATGACTGGTTTCCGAAGTCATGGGAAAGCATCTTAAGTGTCAGCTATTTGTAAGCAGTGAATAAGCTTCAAAACACAGATTAATTTGCTATTTTATTTTTTTATGCTCATTTTCATTTCCAAAAGTAACACTGTTCATCAGGGAACATATTCATCGTCTCTGGTTAATAATAGAAAGAATATTATTGTAGATTTAGATTAGATATTAGGAAGAAATTTTTCACTCTGAGGGTGGTAAGACACCGGCGCAGGTTGCCCAGGGAAGTTGTGGATGCCCCATCCCTGGAGGTGTTCAAGGGCAGGCTGGATGGGGCTTTGAGCAACCTGGTCTAGTGGGAGGTGTACCTGCCTATGGCAGGGGGGTTGGAACTAGACCATCTTCAAAGTCACTTCCAACCTAAACCATTCTATGATTCTGTGATTATTTTTCAATTAATTTGTGTGTTTGGGGGGCAGCTAGTTTACTAGCAGGTAAGGCTTCAGTTTCATTGTACTAGGTATTGTGTTATTAATAAAACTTTTGTACCAATTTATTGACATTACTGTCTTACAAATAAACACCGCGCTTGTGTTTTGCATAGTGCTTGTCTTTTAACTAGAACATTCCTGCAATCATAATCTTACATACTTGCCATTTACGTACATCATCTATAGTTGCTCAATATTCCTTAAAAATTAAGCCAATAACTTGTTTTCTATTATTAATGTTACTAATGGAAGAGAGAAAATAACCTCTTTCCCATTAATGACTTTGTTTATATATTTCTTGAATGTTTTGGCCTTTTTTACCTCAAAGATTAGATTTGTTGGAGTTCACCAATGGTGATTCCAATCAAGTTCTATGATTATTTTGGTTAAGTTTTGTCTTTGGGAAGTAAATAACAGGGCCTCAATTTTCCAAACATGCTTAAGATTTCATCCTTACAGAAATTAGGTTCTACATTTATTTTAGGCCCTTCTAGCTTCGATTTTAAAATGGTTCATCCCTGAATCTTCTGCCATCCCTGAAACAGTGGCTGCCTTAACTACAACAAACAGTAAATCCTAATTGCTGAGCTTCTGCTGCTTTGAAGTACCAGGTGGGAGACAGGGGAAGTGCTCCCATGTAGGTTGGATTGCAGGCCGGATTGATGTGTACATCACTTGGGCTACAGTTTGAAACAGATGTGAAGTTGGCTGTATTTCTTTCAAATAAGTTCTTTTTGTTATGTTGCAGCAAGAAATAAAGGTTGCCACATTATATTATGCAACATCTTCATAGATTTAGAAATGGTGGGGCATAGTAAGGCACAGAAGATAGTAAGGCAGTGTCTAAGATACTGAGCTTTTGGTGTAGTGCATTGTGCGAACAAAGTTGTCTGGTCTGAATTTTCAGATTTCGGAGTTTTCCTTATGCAGGTACCTAACATGCTACACAGTGGGCCTGTTTTTTAAGAAGATCTGAATATCCAGAAATGTTGGCACTTGCCCTTTGCAACGATGTAACCCCTTGTTAGTGGCTGTTAGGAAGAGGAAACCATTTAATTGCTGGAAGTTTCCCAACTGCAAGAGAGTCCACAAGAAACATAGGCCCAGTGGACTCCTATTCCTCTCATGTACATTTGTTAGAGGTGTCATGCTGGACATCAGCAGTAGATGCACTTTGGCTGTCCCCAGCCACGTGTGACCCCCCCACCAGAGACAATCAGCCTTGGGCAGATTTGATCTGGAGTAAGGAATTGGTAAGTGATACTCCCAGCAAAAGTTTTCAGGACATCTGTGGGTTATGGAAATGTGACACACCAACACTTAGTAGCTAATTTGAAAGGAAAAACATTACAAAAGCCATTTCAAATCTAAATGAAGCAGGACTAGACTTAACCAGCTTTAATAGATTTAATTTGTGGGCTGAAATTGCCTTTTCGCAGTTCAGAAAGCCCCAAGTTAGTTTGATTTTGCTGAGTTAGCTCTGTGGGGTTTCAATTGGAAATATTTCCATGTAATATACAACACATTTTGTAAACAAGGAAGTGATTGCGGGTTTATAGAACAATGTAGTGCCAGTAAAATATAGTTGTTGGGAACAGATAGAATTTCTGGACATAAAAACATACCTTTTTTATCAGAGGGTGGCTTTCTGGGTTGCTTTATTTTAACATTGCTAATCTGGTTTTAGAAGGACTTTTTACATCACTCTATTGAATTCAATTTGGCAAGTGCTCGTCAGCGTGAACAAGAGTCACACAGGTGTGTCCTTTGAAATCAATGAGTCAGTGCTTTATGTCCCACCAACACACAGAAGGTGAGCAACTGCTATTAACTGAAATTTTAAAGCAGCAGTTTATAAATGGACATAGAAATTCCCACGTAACTATTTTCTTCTGCCCTGCCATTGTTAATGGTGAAGCTGGCAGTATTACCGACACCGGTGGCAGCGCTGCGCTGGGAGTGCAGTCGCGGAAAGCTCACCGCTGGCTGAGCACCAGCATTGTTCTAGCTGCTTGCCCAGGCTTTGCAGTGTGGAGAGCGATGCAGACCATCACAGCCCAACAACTAGACATCTCTGAGCCGTGTCGTGGAAGGTAATTGAAGTTGGTCTGCGCTATACCTCCGTCACAGTGACTGCAGCCCAGAGATGCTTTACTAGTTCTGGGAACAGCTCTCCAGTGCATGTTGTTTCCGCTTCAAAAGGATTTATGAATTGGTTCCTGTTAAAACATGATCAGATAACTTCATCTTACTGTTTTGCTCTTATTCCAAAGATATTCAATAAATTACTTTTGAATGTTAAAACAAATGCTGAGCACATCAATACCAGAAGATGCTCGCTTTGAGGGCCTCCCACTAAACAAACTAATTTATTAAATATAGCCAAAAGAGAAGTACGATAAATCTATGACACACTGTGAGGTAAGATATGTTTCATCAGCTAAATGCATATTTTCTGTTTGTATAAGATAGAACTTCATATGCACAGAAGAAAACAAACAGTTTTGTGCTAAAGGTTACTGTATTTTGGACTTAGATGAGCACTTAATATACGCCTGTCACGTACTGATCTAAAAGCACTTAATTAATGAGGGAGACTCAGTATTGTAGCTACATTATTATTTTCCATTTAATAGACTGGTGTGCCAGAGGTTACGGGGCACGTCGCTGGCAATCAGGAGTCTGCACTGCTCACCTGCTTTACTCACCTTTACAGTCTTGCCAAAGCTTCTGTGGGTTTTATGCCTGCAGGAAGGAGAAATTAATGGACTTTGATCCAGCTGTATGGGTGGAATTAGCGCTGTACATGTGTCGACTATTCTATAGCCCTCATCACTATTCAACATGATTTTACCTAAGGATAGAGTAGCAATTTTGGGTAGGAATTTATGTTTCTTGGCTTACCTTTTCAACAAGCAGAGGAGAGCTTTATGTCTTACAATTTGGGGGCAAAATGTACTGGCAAATATTTATGTGCTTCCTGTTATTACTACATGTTCCTTATTGGTACAAACATTGCCAGTGTTTGCTATTTATGGCCAAACTATAGTGAATTAGCAATATGTTAAAAAAGTAAATTTACAATTTTATACAAACAACTTTGCACAAGTTTCTAGACAAAGGGTAGAAATGACCCCCACAAACAAGAAATCCATGGTCCCTCTGTCCCTTCCTACCCTGCTTCCCTCCTCCGTAATTGTGTATCTTTCCAGCATATGAATGGAAAAATCCGGAAGAACAATTTCAGAAGAATGAAATGAAGAAAAGAGAAACTATGACTAGAGGCAAGAGAGTTTTATTTGAATGATCGTTTTACTGTGTAATTTGATTGGAAAAGTATGTAGTTGGAAACTAAGCTTCAGAAACAGATTGCAATGAACCAAAGCTACAATATTGCAATGCATAACATTGATGAGTGTTGTAAACATCTTGTAGAAGTTATGCTTGTATAGTTAAAATTAAAATCATGTTTTTCTTCCTAGTTTCAATAAAAGACATTAGAAGATCAATCATCTTCAAGGAAATATTTAAATTTGACTGCTATGAAAGTCAAATGTTTCTGTTTCATGAGAATTACACCTTGGATCTAATCTTTCTTAGTCTTTCTCTGCATAAAGAATCCAATGGAAAAAAGGTTGTACTAAACAAGAACACAGTAATAGTTTCTCACTTTGGTAACATGATTACATCTAGCTGTGAAAATCTGCTAGATATAGATATAGTTCAAGCAAACTTATCTGCTGCAAAAGACTGAGAGCAGAGAGAGTATTAATAAATCAGTATTTGAAAGAATATTGAAACAGTTGGTTTCTAGGTACAGCAAGTTAAAAAAAAAATCCCACAAAAATTTTGAACTAAGACTCTACATTAAAAATGTTTTAAAGTATTTCAGGCTTCCATCAGTGGCATTGATTTGACTTTGAACAATCATTTCCAAAATTATTTTTTAAAAATGAAATGAGGGACATGTTAAGCTGCAACACAATGGAAGCATTTGTTTTGAAATAATGGCTCTCCCTCTTTTTACACTATGAATTCAAAATTTGTGCAAAGAATGTTTGGTGGTTGTTTTTTTAAAAATCTAAGATTATTTAATAAAGACATTAATTAGGTTTAATACAACTATGTCGCCTTCTACAATGGGCCTTTACTATGTCTGTCATCAGTGCAACCCACTGTTATGGCCAAATTAGAAATCATCATCTCCCTGCTCTCTCCTGTTTTTGACTTCAAGGAGAATGTGCCATGGTTTAGAATGCTAAAATATAACAGGTTACTTCCAGTTTTAACTCAGAGGGAGGATTTGGAACTTTAAACACTGCAGTTTAGCAAGTTGACTTTTCAGTAAATCTAACCAGAAAAGTTGCAGTGAACGCTGACCTGCTGATTAAAGAACGTGCCTTTAACAAACATCTTGCACGTGCTGCAGTACAGCAGCAGAATTGGCCTATTTGTGGTTTTTAAACTAAGGTTGATATAATTAACAATTAGATTCACAACTAAATTCTAATCCACAGAATCTCTTAATAGGATAAGAGCCCATCGGCCTTTAGGACTGTCTCCTCACAAAATACATCCTAGAAAAGGAGTGATGACTAACGAGTCCTTCTACACTCTTCAAGACGTCAGCATCAGAAACCTACGAGCAGGGCTAAGATTTTAAAATGCTATTTTCAAAAGAGATCTGGGAATGCTATCTTTAGGCTGTCATGGACATGCAGGTATACCTAAAAGCACAGATAAATAACTTGGGGCAATATTATTAAAGTCCACTTCTAAATGTGTTAGTGCAACACATGTGGAAAGCACCGCTAACTGTGGGATTAACGTGGAAACACGCAGAGGCTGAGAGAGGTTCTGCAGAGTGAGGTCACTACTGATAAAGAGTACCTTTGCATAAACATTGGGCTGTACCTACACAGAAATCCTTTAAAAGAAAAAAGAAATACTGCTTCACAGTATTTGCAACCGTGGGATTTTAATGCCTCTTTCTACCTCTTTAAATAGGTACATTTATGTTACTATAGAGTACTATAGAACTCAATGTAAGGGATGGAGGTGAATCTGCAGAGTGTGGTGGTAGTGCAAAAGCAATCTAGTTTCTTTTGCTCCTGAATTGGACCTCAAAATTCTCTGTGTATGCAAGAAATTAAGCTCCTTGTTTCTTCCTGTAGTCATTGGTGTGCAAGGTATGTTAGGGAGGTCCCAGGAACAGCTGACTTTGCCATCTGGAGCAAGATTAGGAGTCAGCATCCAGATCTACCAAAGCATTTAGGCATACTTTGGCTACCTATGTGCAATATCTAACCTTAGAGGCAACTATAGCTCTAATGGGCCCAGGCTTCTGCTGGTTCCCAAGGTGTCCAAATGTCTGCTGACAGGTGTCCCCAGAACTGCTGCGTTTGACACTTCTGAGCAAGTAGATCCTAGATCATGTCTAAGCTCTGTGGCTGTTCAAAGAACTGGCACCCGTTTTAATTCTGGGCAAGATATGGGAGGCAACCCAGATTATACCTAATCGTTTGACCCACACAAAAAAGACAGTCACGAACTGGTCTTCCTTTTGTCCACTACCTTAATAAGCTTACGTGGCTTTTAGGAAAACTCAGATAAATATTGTAAACTTAAATATTTTAGCAAGGCTTGGATTTCTGATGAGTGCCCTCTCTACCAAAGGGAGTGTAGGCACTGTCTAAATCAGCTTTTTCCAAATTCTCTTAAAATCACTTTTGAGTCTGACACATCAGTCCAGTTCAACAGAAGAAGTAAGGTTTATAACTGATCATATTCAGCATAGTCTAACAGCTGTGTAAACAGGCTGCATGTGACTCAGAGACACTGAATGGCTTCATCAGACTATTGGAAGGTACAGCAGATGGGTCACTGACCCTTTGCTGTGGGAGATGGCATCACTAGCTATCCTGCGACCAAACCTATGCGGGGAATACAGGATCAGCTCTGGTACAAAAGAAAGAGCGACCTACTAAAACTACGTTGTTCAGCACTTGGAATTTCCTTTGAGATCTGGCCCAGTCCATCTCAGTTTAATGTCATTCAGGAAAGAAATGCCCAAGGCCTGCAGAAATTCAGAACCTGTAATAAAAATGGAATTAACAGATTAAAGGAACCATCACAGGTAGCAGAATGAACTGAGAAGTGAGGCCGTCAGGGAGAAAGACATGATGCTTTTAACAACAGTGAAAAGAGTGTGATCAAACATATTTCCTTTTCCATTCATCATTTTTGTATTGTCTTTTGCAATTTTTTTCTATTTTAGGAGACATACAGATATAAAAAAAAAACTTTTAAGAACTTTTACTTTTTTTTTCCTATGGTTTGTAGAAATATAGAGCAAAACAAAAACAGGATAAATTACTTCACGTGAAGAATCACATCTACACAGCCCACTTCTGCTACTCAGGCTAGCCTATTTTGGGCTAAGTTGGATTTCTTAACACTGCTGCAGAGTGAATGTTGCTCAAGTGTGAATTTTACTTGCCATCTATGTAGGACAAAGTGTTAAATGTTTCTATGGCTTCATCTGGTATCTATAAAAAGAGCTGATCTCAAAGAAAATCCTAACTACTTTGATTGCTTCTCTCTAGATAATTTGAAAAATCTAACGAGCATTTCACTTGTGAAACCTCCCAAGAAATAAAAATACTTTGTCCTCTAAAATAATAGCAGTTCCTTTTATTTAATGCAGATTTTTCTTTCTAAAGTGTCATGATTTAACCCCCACCACGCAGCCGCTTGCTCTCTCCCCCTTCCCTCCACAAGGTAGAAGAGGGAGAAAAAGAGGGAAAAGGAAAAAAACTCGTGGGCTGAGATAAAGACAGTTTAATAGAACAGTATCAGAAAAGGAAAAATAACACTAATAATAACAATAAAAATAACAACACCAGACACCCTCACTGTGTGGTGAATTGGCACCATCCTGAGCAGTGATTGCAGATTTCCGTCCCCTGGCTATCCCCATTTATATACTGAGCCTGATGGCTATGGTATGGAATATTTCATTGGCCATTCCATCGTTCTGTCTATTCTTCTATGGGAAGCTGAAAAAGAGTCTGAATAATGTAAGCATCACTTAGCAACAACTAAAAGCTATAGGTATTATTGACATTCTTCTCACAGCAATCACTAGAAAGAGAAATTAATTCTTTCCCAGCTGAAACCAGGACACTAAATTAACCTCATTATTAGAAAGGCCCTTACTTTTGTGTTCAGAAGTTTTTTCTGTTGTTAAAGGGACCACTGCACATGGACCAGGTAGGTCAGCATCCCTGCACAAACTGTTTGGGCCAGAGATATTGGTCCAGCTACAGGGTAAAGGGAGACCATGAAAGTTTTGTTCTTGAGGTCTATGGCATGTTCTGGAGGGAATTCCACCACACACCCCACACACACACCCCCATTTCTATAACCTATTTTTCCTGTGGAAACCACCTTCATAACCTCATTGGAAGTGGACTTGATGCCAGAAAATTCATTAAAGTTATTAGTTTTTTATTAGATTTTACGTAAGAAAGGCAGTCCCTTTTGAAATTCATAACTCTTTTGGAGATGCTTGCTGATAACTTAGATGTTCAATATTTTTCCCAGCCCTGATGTGTCACTGATGTACGGTGCCAGTCTTTGTTTTGACCAAGCATTATGTAATGGTGAGTGTTGTTTATAGTGCATCAGACCTGTGACAGGAAAGCCCAGAAAACTCAGAAGGCTGCGGTTCCTTGGGAAATTTTGAAAGGAGACGTCTCCAGCAAATGCTGCAAAACAGATATCATTTAACAATGCGCTCTATTAATTTCCTAATGCATATTCTTTATTACCTGGTATGCACATCTCCTGTAAGAAAGACATTCTTTTCTATTACTTCTTCTGAGGCTTTGATTCAGCAGTCACAGCATAACATCTCATGGCCCATGCAATTTAGAAATAAATTGGAACCACACTAGTCCCACCCTGTCTTAGAAAACCCTGTATCTATGAATGCAGTGGTACTGCGGATTTGACCTACTTGGGTGCTGCACAGTTTTATTAAGTATTCTTGTGGTAGCTGCTAACTTTTTCACTTCAGGAGTGGGCGATGTCTATGTACAACCTGGTTACAATAGTGCTGTTTTAAGAAAGCCCAGACACACATGTCAAATTACTATGAGTATCAAGGCTGTGATTTGTTATTCAGCGTTACCACTTCTCAGATTATAAGTATTTCTGTTGTTTTAAGAATGAACATAGTTGCAAACCTAAAGAAATATAGAAGTATTTTATATCCATTCAGTGGTTTTATTTCAAAGTAAAGTTGATGTATGGCACTTTATGCCACCAAACATTGACCTTACATACTCTGCTCTGACCTATTTTTCCACCAACCAAGTGTCTGTGCCTCCTTCCTGTCCAGCTTTTGTCTGCTATTCCATCCCTCTTTTAATCAAACTTTGAGTTCTGCAGCTGAGACCCAGGAAAGTTTATCTATTAGTGGTGCCCATTCTCTTTGTTTAAACCTTGTACGAAATTCTTCCATTGACCCCAAAGAATCCAGACTGCTGTAGGGAGTTAGTAAGCCTGTGCACCTTCAGAACTTTGTTTAACCATAAAAATAGCCATACCTTGTCTATGACACTAGGAAACACTGAAACTATACTGACCTTTGCTAAATATTGTCTGCCTGAAAACCATGAACTTAATGCGCTTTTTTTTGCATTTTTTTCATGATTTCTTCATTTGTGCATGTAATTTGCTTCTGTGAGTGTGTCAAAACATGTTAAGCACAGAAGCAACAAAACCAACTACCTAGTGGAGCCCTCTGGGTAACACTGGCAGTAGAGGTTTACCTAGTGGCTCTAGCTATGGAGGTAGATACTCTTTTACCTAGTTCTCCAAGAGTCGTATCTGATGCCAAACAGATTTTTTATTTGGAGCAGTGTTGAAGTGCTGTGAATGTTTTCAATAAAATATTTTTTCCATTGTACAAACAATAAAATTATAATTGCCATCCAGAGGGACCTTGAGAGGTTTGAGAGATGGGCCCGTGCAAACCTCATGAAGTTCAACAAGGCCAAGTGCAAGGTCCTGCACTTGGGTAAGGACAATCCCAAGCACAAATACAGGCTGGGCAGAGAATGGATTGAGAGCAGCCCTGAGGAGAAGGACTTGGGGGTGTTGGTGGATGAGAAGCTCAACATGAGTCGGCAATGTCCGCTCACAGCCCAGAAGGCCAACCATATCCTGGGCTGCACCAAAAGCAGTGTGACCAGCAGGTCGAGGGAGGTGATTATGCCCCTCTACTCTGTTCTTGAGATAACCCACCTGGAGTACTGCATCCAGCTCTGGAGCCCCCAGCACAAGAAGGACATGGACCTGTTGGAGCAAGTCCAGATAAGGCCACAAAGATGATCAGAGGGCTGGAGCACCTCTCCTATGAGGACAGGCTGAGAGAGTTGGGGTTGATCAGCCTGGAGAAGAGAAGGCTCTGGGGAGACCTTATAGCAGCCTTCCAGTACTTAAAGGGGGCCTACAGGAAAGACTGGGAGGGACTCTTTATCAGGGGAGTGATAGGATGAGGGGTAATGGTCTTAAACTGAAAGAGGGTAGATTTAGGTTAGATATTAGGAAGAAATTATTTCCTGTGAGGGTGATGAGACACTGGAACAGGTTGCCCAGAGAGGTGGTGGATGCCCCATCCATAGAGGTGTTCAAGGCCAGGCTGGATGGGGCTTTGATCAACCTGGTCTAGTGGGAGGTGTCCCTGCTTGTGGCAGGGGGGTTGGAACTAGACGATCTTTAAGGTCCCTTCCAGCCCACAAAATTCTATGATTCTATGATAATAACAGTGACAGAAACAGAAGAGCCTCCTTGCCCCCCAAACAAACCCGTAGCAGTGTGCAAGGAGCCCGGACACGCCGACTGGTTTTGTTAACCGACAGTTGAAGGAAGACGGTGCGGCGGTTCCCCGCCGTGTCCCACCGCCGCCACCAGGGGTCGCCTCGGCCGCAGCCCCGGCCGCCACCCCGGGCCCAACCCGCGCGGCGCCCGAAGGGGCCGCCAGCGAGGGCAGCTCATCTCACTGCTCGCCTCTCGCCAAGCCCCTGGTTTTACCCTTTTTGGTTCTAGTCTAAATGGAAAATAAGCACAGCAAAGCTAGGCACAGCAAGACTACAAGTCTCCCTACTTCTGTCTAGGTTGGTTGCGATACTTATTTCAGCACAAGGGGAAATGAATGAAACCACCCATTTAAATAATCTTTAAGGGCAAGCGTTGCTACAACACTTAACTGAGTTACTGGATTAAGTCTCATTTTGAAATACGGTCTAGACGTGTGGAATTCAGAACCATATGAAAGCCTCTGATTCTGATAAACCTCATTAGACAAGCCAGATTTATGGTTTCTTTGAGTTACTCAGGAATATGGATAAGGTGAATCTCTGTATCATTTTTGTTCTTTCAAGTGTATAGCCTTGACTGAAAGCCAACAGAAAGTAGTCTCCTGTGACCCAAAGTATTTACAATAACAGGACACAAAAGTGGAATTTTCTCAAAACATCTTGGTACCTAACTCAAGCACTTACAAATCTGTCCCTAACACCAAAAAAACCCCAAAAGTTGAAATTAAGATTTAGAATTGAAGTCAACATCCATATTTACTTATAACTGAATGATGATCGTGTAAGAAGGAATACAAATTATACTTTCTTATCTGGAGACAAACAGGAGTACCTTGTCCCATTGAACTGGGATTTGCTTCATACCAGTATGTAGAAATGTTAAGAACGCAAAAAAAAAAATGTTTATTACTCTTCCACTTCTTTCTCATGTGGAATATCAATGTGCACTAGGCTTTTATAACAAAACAAAGTTCCCATACTCAATGAACTTAAATATCCAATATTAAGGTCCCATGATTCTTACAGAAGCATATTATAGCTGCTAAATTAAAAAAATTTAAACCAATCTGGAAATTTGAACACTTTACATACTCACTGCATACTTACATACAGTAGGCTAACTGTGCCACTGCACTACAGCGACTGAAATAAACCATAAAAACACTTTGGCAGGCCAGTTAAAACACTCTTCTGTTCCTGTCCATATAGCAAATTTTTCCTGTTGACTTTAATTCTACATTTTTTAATATGGCATGGCTGTTGCAAGAATATCATCAAAATACAGTCAACAATCACCTGGGTACTTTAAAATTCTAGTACTTCTGTAAAATTCTTAGCAGAGTAGGGATGACATTTAAGGATTTTATTGTTTTAGAAAACATGCTATAAAATACTGACTTGTGAACTGATTTAAGTGGTCAGACCATGCAGCAGTAGACAAAATTTCAAAGGAAATGGAGCACAGTTCTTTCCCTTGCTGATGCTACTGTTGAGCTATGCATCTTGTGATGAATATGCAACTGATTCCTAGAGGAAATGAGAAACAGATAAGAAGTTTACATAGTTTTCTGTTTTAGGGAGGTTTCTGAACAAACAAAGCTACCAACTTATATCCGGATGTAGCTTGGATAATGAGCAGACTGAGAGCAGCTATGTGGAGGAGGACTTGGGGGTCTTGGGGAATGCAAAGATGAACATAAGCTGGAAATGTGTACTTGCACCACAGAACACCAGAGGTATCCAGGGCTGCCTCAAAAGCAGAGTGCCCAGCAGGTCGAGGGAGGTGATTCTACCTGTCTGCAAATCCCTGGCTGTGTGGATGAGGACGAGACTGCACCATGGTCTGCTCCTGTCACTGTCTGGGCCCGCACCTGCAAAAGGCAGGGTGGTATCAACAAACAAAGGGGCAGCAATGCTGGTCCCCATGGGCAACCCCTGCCCACGGCTCTGCCAGCCTCAGGCCAAGGCTTTCAGTCCCACAGCTCCCTGGCAGCCAGGAGACACACAGTCCATGGTGGCATGGTCCTCCACCAGCCAACCGCCAGGTTCCTTGTAAAAGGTAGAAAATTCCTGTCTCTGTGGCTAAGGACTGGAGTGCGCCATGGTCTGCTCCTGCCCCTGTCTGGGCACGTGCCTACAAAAGGCAGACTAATATCAACAAACAAAGGAGCAACCATCCTGGTCCCCATAGGCAACCCTGCCTCCGAAAAAGGCTTTCAGACCCACATCTCCCTGGCACCAAGCAGACACACAGCCCATGGTGGCATGGGCCTCCACCAGCCAACCGCCCATTCTGCAAGTGCCACAGCCTCACTAGGATCGTTCCAAGAGCTGGTGTCACTTTTGATTACTTAACTTTGTATCAGGGTCCTTGTAGCAGGCAGCAAATCCCTGGTGGTGTGGCTGAGGACGGGACTGCGCCTTGGTCTGGTCCTGTCCCTGCCTGGGACCACTCCTGCAAAAGGCAGGCAAATATCAACAAACAAATGGGCAACCACCATGGTTCCCATGGGCAACCCATGCCCAGGGCTCTGCCACTCTCAGGCCAATGCTTTCAGTCCCACATCTGCGTGGCAGAC
>VUYV01000508.1:4458-21260 GCA_008711295.1 Anarhynchus alexandrinus
TTTTGGGAACAGCCCATGCAATGGCTTTCCCCAGGGGAGGGAAGGTGGGCAGGGGGCTCAGAGCTGGGGACCCTCCCCACACCTCCACCTACTTTCACCACTCAGTAACAAGCCCTCGAGCAAGCCTGGAGCTTTCGTTGCAGCTTACAAACACATTTTAAAGGCAAATCTCACTCCTTTCCAGAAGAGGCAGCAGCAGGAGGGCGTCTCAGTGTGTCGGTGTACGCAGTCTACCCCGACGGAGTCAGCGCACCGAGCTCCGACCAAGGTAAGCCCAGTTGGGTGGAGAAGTCACTGCTTGCTGCCGTGGGGCTGCAGAGCTCAGTGTGGTATTTCGCTCTTCATATTTCCCACCATCGGCCGGTTTTGCAGAATTACTTCGTTTTAGAAATGAGATGTTAAACCCTCCCACTGAGCAGAGGAAAGCAGGGCTCTAGATGGAAATCTCTTGGTTGCAGGTCATGAAAACAGAGATTTTTATCAACGCATTCGCGTAAAAAGCCTTCTCTAACTGATCTTTGCTCCTGTTCACAAATCTCCCGTGCACATGAGAACCACATCTTACTCCACACGATGCACCAGTGGGGTCTTTCTCCCTTTTTGTGGCAGAAACGATGAGGTTGCTGCTCTGCACGTGTGACAATCAAATGTTATAGATAAACCAAAACAAAGAAAACAACTTGGAAGAGGGCAGGTTTAGATTGAACATTAGGAAGAAGTTTTTCACTGTGAGGGTGGTGAGGCACTGGCACAGGTTGCCCAGAGAGGTTGTTGAGGCCCCATCCCTGGAGGTGTTCAAGGCCAGGCTGGACGTGGCCTTGGGCAGCCTGGTGTGGTGGGAGGTGTCCCTGCCTATGGCAGGGGGGTTGGAACTCGATGATCTTCAAAGTCCTTTCCAAACTAAACCATTCTATGATTCTATGAACTTAGAGACCATCTGGCCAAGCTGCAACATGCCTTTTCTTACCTGGAGCGAGAAGTAGGCAGGCTTCAGTTCTGGAGATGGTTTTAGATAGGACAGGGCATGGGCCAATTCACAAAGGAGAGTAAGGACTGCACCATCTCCAGCACTGCGCATGTTGGCTTTGGTTGTCCTCAAGAGCTGGGCACACTGAGATCCCTGAGCTCTTCCATCCTGCTGCCGGTCCTCACCCAGGTGAGCCAGGATAAGCCACACACAGCTCAACATCTGAGTGCTGAAGACGCCTCCCAGCACCACCATACCTCCTCCATGGACACCACAGACAAAACCTCTGCATTTATGGATGCTACACAGTGTCCAGTGGTGGCTGGGCAGGTCCACGGAGACAAGGGAGGGCTGAGGCCAAGCCACAAAGCCAGCCAAGGGTCAGAGTTGAGACCTCCAGAGATCCTCCAGCACAGCCCATAACACAGGGCTGAGCTTAAATAGCCCCATGCTCAGGGGCTGTGGGTGGAGGTCCCAGGTGAGGCTGGTCAGGGCCGTTAAGGCCTGCTAGTGCCCTCGGTGCCCTGACATAGCCGGCTGTAGCTGCATGCAACGATGACACCTGAGGATGTCATCAGTTCACCACCCCATGCTGTGATGCAATTTTCGATGCATTATTTGAAGCTGCTCAGATACTTTCCCTAGGACAAACCAGCTCTGCGTTTCTGGTTAGCACCTCTCATGGCTTTGAGAAGGGCAGTTATTCCATTTTTTTCCCCAAGAAATGGAAACAAATACGCCTGACTGGTTCATCCCAAGCTGTCAGCCCTGGCTATCAACTGATATCCTCACGGACACACCGACAGCCTTCGGCTCTGGCCAGGTCGGGCTTTAGGCACCTCCAGCGCTGGTGACATGAATTTCCAGGGTCCTGATCCTCAAGTGGGGCTTAAACTTTGGCAGCAGGTCTCCATCTGCATGGAAGGGGGAAGAGCTGAACGTCAAAAGGAGGACTCTCTAACCTTTGCGCTAGCAAATGGCTTAGAAATGTGATAAATGCTAAAAAATAGATACTTATCATAGAATCATAGAATGGTTTAGGTTGGAAAGGACTTTGAAGATCATCGAGTTCCAACCCCCCTGCCATAGGCAGGGACACCTCCCACCACACCAGGCTGCCCAAGGCCACGTCCAGCCTGGCCTTGAACACCTCCAGGGATGGGGCCTCAACAACCTCTCTGGGCAACCTGGGCCAGTGCCTCACCACCCTTCATCCTTAGTGGTTGCGTGGACTCCTCTAACAAAGCTTGGGGGTTCACGTGGGGAAGTACCAACGCGAGGCAGCAGTGACGCTCCTGTCTGTGACAAGGTTGGCTTCCAAAGCACCAGCCCAACCCCCAGCTGACACCCAAATTAAAGTCCTCCAGCCTGTCTCCACAGGTTGAACCTTGTTCTTCATCTCCTTTATTCAGATTGAGCCCATCCGTCGTCAGGAAGGCATTACTGTAATCATTTGGGGTTTTTTTATGTATACAAGTTCGATGTGCCAGCAACATCTGCCCCCCAAAACTGCTGAATTCCTGGACTGCAGAATAACAGGACGAGAGGAAATGGGTTCAAGTTATGCCAGGGGAGGTTCAGATTGGATATTAGGAAACATTTTTTCACTGAAAGGGTTATTAAGCATTGGAAGAGGCTGCCCAGGGAGGGGGTGGATTCTCCATCCCTGGAGGTGTTTAAAAAAAGGGTAGATGTGGTACTTGGGGACGTGGTTTAGAAGTGGTTTTGTCAGGGTAGGTTAATGGTTGGACTCGATGTTCTTAAAGGTCCCTTCCAATCTCAGCAATTCTATGGTTCTATGATTCTGTAATGTACCCCATCACTCGCCTTCCACAACCCCAGATAGCCAAGAGATGATTTGCGGCACCTGCAGCGCTCTCTACTTAGGGAACCGAAATATTTGAATTGCAGGAGCTCTGCTAGGAGAGGCGTGTGCTTCAAATGCACAAAATCAGAGATAGTTCCTTTTCTGGGATTATTTTTTTTTTTTTCCCCTTTGGAGAAGAAGAAATTGCATTTGGCCTTGGGTTTGCCTCGGTCCATGCAAAGCCAGTACCAAAGAGAAGTGGAACGGGGCTTCCTCCAGCAGCCTTGGATAACCCTCACCCTTTGGCAGCCGCTCTTTCATTCGTTAGAAGCTGTGAATTCAGAAAGGTTTTCACTCGTTTTCATCCGAACCAGTCTCAGCTGATGGATTACCGTTCTCTGATTCCTTTACTAACTCTGTTGCAGAAATCACTGGCTGAAATCAGGTGGCCCACATCGTTTAGGATATTTGTACTATGTATCTAGGATATATTATGCTGGATATCCTTAATTTTCTTCGCCAGTTGAAGCGCTGTGATTGCCGGTGAGGATGCTATCTGCTCTTCTTATTGACGCCGACCCTCTGCTTTAATGCATTCGGCTCTCTGCTGCCCCGAGGGCACATTTGGCTTGAGCTGGGGGACGGCCCCGCTCTGCGGAGGAGGTGGCCCCGTGTCCCTGTCCTGCTGGGACAGCCGGTTTCGGGGACGGAGAGGCAAACATGGGGAGCGGCAGGGTTTTTCCCGAGGCAGTCAGCCAGCTGAAGGGTCCGGAGGAGGTTTGAGATGTGCAAATGAGGAGTTCCGTAAAGCACCTGGATCCTCGCGCTTCGAAAGATGCACTTGCGAGTCTGCCCTTCCCCAACTTCCCACTGTTGGCACAGTGCCATTTTGGGAAAATCCTGTTTCTGGTGTGAGCTGCGCTTGCCTGGATGACTGCAAAAGGGGCCCTTTATGTTGCCAGCCGCTTTGGGGGCATTTCCCTTCCTTCCAACGCAACACAGACCCACAACCCACATCATCGGCGATACTCAGTGCTGTTGAAAGACACAGGAAAGTCGTAGGGAGCGGGGCTGGAAAGGATGGCTCCGGGTTCCCAAGGGACGATCAGCTGTATCGCTTCCATTCCTGGCAGACGTTTGCTGAAAGTGCTCTCGCATTTGCAGGAAAAGGCAACTGTGGTGGTTTAAGCCCCGGCGGCAGCTGGGACCACGCAGCTTCTCGCTCACTCCCCCGCTTGGGGTGGGGGAGAGAGTCAGAAGAGTAAAAGTGAGAAAACTCGTGGGCTGAGATAAAGACAGTTGAATTGGTAGAGCAAAAGCCACGCATGCAAGCAAGGCAAACCAAGGGATTCACTCCCTGCTCCCCACGGGCAGGCGGGTGTTCGGCCGTCCCCAGGACAGCCGGGCTCCATCACGCGTCACGGGGACTTGGGAAGACAAACGCCATCACTCCAAACGTCCCCCCTTCCTCCTTCTTCCCCGGCTTTATACCCTGAGCGTGACGTCCCATGGCATGGTCTATCCCTGTGGTCAGCTGGGGACAGCCGTCCCGGCTGTGTCCCTTCCCAACTCCTTGTGTCCCCCAGCCCATTGCTGGTGGGGTGGTGTGAGGAGCAGAAAAGGCCTTGAGAGCTCGGCAACAGCCAAAACCACCAGTGTGCTACCAACGCCATTTCTCATCCCAAATCCAAAACATGGCACTGCACCAGCTGCTAGTAAGAACGTCAACTCTATCCCTGCTGAAACCATGACCGCAACCTACCCTGGTGCTCCTCAGCATTGCTGCTAGAGCAGTTGTCCTCTTTCATGGCCTGTGTTTTAGCCGCCGCAGTTTAAGATGATGACTCTCATCCTGCTCACGCTGAAAGGGGACCGACTACCTTCCTTGTCCTTGCAGCATTGCTCGCTTGCCACCCCAGCACGCTTCCCTGCTGTGTGCTCTACTCAGGATGCTCCAGCAGGGCACGTTCTCCCCAGGGCAAGCGTGCACGCCATGCGCGTCCCAGCAGAGCCCCTTTTTCTTGCTGGGTGGCCCCAACCCCAGCAGATGACTCCACCTGAGGTCTGACTGCAGGGCACGGCGGTTCCTTCCCTCTCCGGCCGGCCAGGCTGCTCATGCCTGGCCCCAGTCCCCGTGCTGGGAGGTGACCCCAGGGACATGCGGTGGGTGGCTTGTCCTGACCATATTGCTGTGGTTCTGGTCCAGGCTATAGATTCAGTCCAACGCCCAGCCCAGCGGTGGGCTCGCCCTTGGCCTGGACCCTCACCCCTTTTCTGTAGCAGCAACGGCACCACCTATTAAGGAGAAGACATCCCAAGGGAATTGCTTCATACGGCCGGGAAGAAAGCTCGCTGCTTATTTTACCAAAAAAAAGCTTCTTGCCATGGCAGGTTCCTTAGCTGCAGATCTTCCCTCACCGCACAGCCCATCACACGACCAGATATTATCAGAAAATTCAGTCCCATGGGGTTCAGAAGCTTTGGGAAATAATCTGTAGGCACTCTTGAAAAACGATGTACAGTTCCTCAGGAAGACTAAATTCTTGTTTCAGGTACCGAGGGGGCGATGCGCGTGGAAGATGTTTTGTCATTGGTGTTACGTGTTTGTCAACATCTCGTTGAACTGGATCTCTGAGAAATAGGAGATCGCGTAGAGTCCAGCCAGAGCTGGAGTTACTAATTAGTTCAGGAGGCTTTTTTTTTACTCGTTATACCATTATTTATTTTTCTAAATAATATTAACAAACTCAAAACAGCCATCGCTTGTACGTCACCTGCTGTCCTCAAAATGAAGTTACGGACATTTCTTTTCTCTCTCTTTTTAAGTCCCCTCACAGGACCAGCAGCATCTGGGCAACATCTACGGCGAGATCTCCCATGGTAAGAAGATAGTAGCTCAGACTTGGTAAGCCAGATTTTTCTCCTTGACCAGAAGTGGAAATTTTGGCCCGAGCAGCCCCTACAGCATCTGGCGGTGGGGAAGTGAAAGCTCCCTTACGCTTCGGAGAGGTCAGGGCCAGAAAAGCAACTTTCCGCTTGGTGGGGACACGAGCTGCACGGCAGGAAAGGCCGCGGTGCGCCGGCGGCTCGATAGCACCCGCGTGGGTTTTGCTTTCTTATGAGACTTACAGTATAATGTACATTACAGCAAGTAGGAGATAAGCCCAGGAAAATAGAAGATGATGTTAACATAGAGCGTAACAGTGATAGACTGTTTCAGTCTTACAGCTTCAACCGGAGAATCATTTAAGCGTTTCCCATCCGTTTTTCTAACTTTGGTCGCGCTTCTGGTTTGCGCGTCTTCTGGTAAAGGTTACGCTGTGAGCTGTTGCAGCGCTTAAACCAAAAGCAAAACCAACGTCAGCTGAAGAAGTCACTTCAGCGTTTCTGGAAGGTAAGGCCGCCTAGGAAATGGTTAAACGCACTGACCACACTTCTTCGAATTACTTGGTTGACCCCCCCCGTCCACGGCGATGATGGCCCGTGGTGCTCTAGTCACAGGACACCGCTGACGGGACAGCAGCTTTGGTTTTGCTTTTGTTATGGCTTTGCTTCGTTCCTTCGAGGAGCAAAAAGGGCAAGTGAAAGGCTGAAGGCTGCTTTGTCCGGAGATCTGCCCTCTCTATCGGCGGCCGCGGTGGCAGATGGGGCGGTGGAGCAGCGCCGCCCGGCTCACCTTTTTCCTCTCTATCCTTTTCCAGACGACGACGTGGGAGTTTTCCTCGGACTGGGCGTCAGCGTGGTCGTATTATCCGTCGTTTTTTTAATTCTGATGTTTAAAAAATCAGCCAGGAAAAGGTATTGCTTTCTTCACCATTTTTTTTTCCCTTATTTCCAACTCCTGCCTTTCTTCCAGAATAGTTTAAAGTTAACTACAGAAACCTGCTCTTACTAAGGACAACTCCTCCCATTAATCATATGTCTGTGTGAAAAGACATCTGTGCGCTCTACAGTAAGGTGGAGACCAACAAAAACAGTAAAAATCACTCCTCTGTCAAAGCCGGACTTAGGGACACGTGATATATTATTACACAGGTATAAGGGGTAGAGAAAGAGAGGAAAACCAGTTTTTTTGCAGGGAAGTTTTATCCCAGGACTCGTTACTCCCAGTTTTGAGCGATGAGGGGATGCTGAAGCCCTTCGTGCCCGGACCCCGAGGGACAGGCAGAGGCTGGAGAGAGCAACAGCCGAAAAAACTCAATCTTAATACTGGTTTTTAACGCTGTCTGCTGTTTGCTAGGCACCCTCACAAACCAGCGCTCCTTCTCTCCCAGTTTGCCGTTTAACTGGAATAGGGATGTCCAGGAATCCGGGCACTGCTGTCCCCAACACCATCCCAGGGGAGCGGGTGACCTCTGTGGCGCAGAGCTACCGGCTGGAGCTTCCCGGCAAACCAAGAAATAGGGGAGAGGAGACCTGGGGCTCGAAGATGTCGAGGGGTTTGCCTCTTTCGGTTCCTGAACCCGGCCTAATTCTTCTGCTCTCGATGTAATTGTGAAACACGGGCAATTCAGCGTCAACAGGCACGGCGTGTTCTCCCGGGAGCACAGCCGTGCACCCGAACGGCAGCGAAGCTCGGCGAAATCGAAATCTCTTGTCGGTGATTCTCGTTTCTGCAGCAGCTTTGGCTGTAGGGAAAAATCAGCTTTGGTTACCGCCGTGCGTTTGGTTTCGTCGCTTCAGGACACACGTGCCTCCTCTGGGTCATACACATAGCTTGGTTCTCCTCTGCCCCCCACCCCCCAAGTTTAGCAACATTTTCATGTACAGACAAGTTTTACAATTTAACTGGAGTTATTTAGCTTCCCAAATCAAACCCAGAGGAATAAGGTTGAAAGATGAGAGGTTCAAATGGGGAAACCCACCCATTTGGGGTACACCTGGGACTTCCGAGCCATCCACGAAGGATGGACGCGCTTTGTGTGTTCCCCTCCTGCCGGGGGACAGTTTCACCCAGCACGAACAAGTGATTAATCAAGTCGACTAACTTTTGGGGGTTTATTTTTTTCCTTTTGGTAAAGGATTAAGGCCGCCGTTGTGTTGCTCTTGCCCAAATGGCTGTTTGAAGACTTTCCCCACATGGAAAACAGCACCGTGGTAAAGTCACTCCAGGTAATTGCTCCATTGTCTTCCAGCTTTTCTTCCCTTGGCTCCCCTTAGATTAAAGCTTGCTCCAGAGCTGTGAGAAAAAAGATGGGAAGAAGATTAAGCTCTAAGGGACCAGGAACTGCTCAGGAATCGTTTCCCAGGCATTTGCAAGGTGCACGGGAGCCCAGCGTAGAGGAGGTCTTCAAACCTTTCCTCAATATACACTTTATTTAGTGGCCGCAGTTGACTCAAGTTGCCCTTGAAGTGCATAGAGAAGGATGGAGACATGCACAACCGCTCCCCTGTCTTCTCTTGTCCACCTCACTGTGGCCTCTTTCACAGGGGGCATTGGATGAGAGAGGTCGGGAAGGAAGATGAGATGAAGACAACAAGTCGTTGCCCCATTTCTTCCTTGGGATGCTCTAATGACATCTCTCCCGTTCACAAAATTTGCCAGTTTGTTACTACACTCATCTTTTTTTTTTTTCCAGGAGAAGAGTGATTTCACAAGTAACAGTTGCCATGAGCCGTTCTTGGACACTAGTGACCCCATGGTTACGGAAATCGAGGAGGTGCCAGCGCAGAAGGAGTACAAGAACGTGGCCACCAGCAAGAACCCCAGCAGAGAGGTCCCCGAGGACGGGGAGCGCCCGGGGAGCATGACGCCTGCCAACATCACGGCCCCCAAGCAGATCAGTGACTACAAACCTCAGGTGTCCGACGGGAACACGCTGGGGTACGTCGCTGCCAACTTCTACCAAACACAGCCCCCTGCAGCCCTCCCAGAACCGGAGATGAACGTCTTCTTCAGAGACTACACGAGCCCCGTTCCCCAGGTGTGGGACGGGGAGGGAGGGGGGCACCACCTCTGTCTGCTGGAGAAGATCAACCTCATCTTAAACAACAGCCGGAGCGGGCAAAGCCAGGTGTTCGGCTCGGCCCAGGGGGGACACGGCGCCCTCCTGGAGAGCCCATGGGGACACGCGCTGGCCAACGATGTTCAAGAGCAGACGCTGGTGCCCGATGAGCTGGTCTCCTGCCTGAGAGCCATGAACGGGGAGTCGGTGGATCTAAAGACCTGCTTTCCCCAGGGCATCGGAAGGTTATTTTGAAAGGCATTGTAGTTGTGGTTAAAAGACCCCGAAGCGATGACCATGGCACATATCAACCTTTGAGGCTGCAAAGAGCGGAACTGGAGCAAAACTCCAAATCTGAAATGTACCTTCTTAATCAACTACAAATACTCATGGCTGCCCAGAGCGCTTTGGGCAGTAAATCACAATTTTAAACTTACCTCATATTGTCGCAAGCATAAACCCCATAAAACTTGAATTCCCATAAGAACCGAAATCCAGAGCAGGTGGGTTTTGCGGGATGGAATATGCTCCAATTATTATTCCAAATTGTTCTCTTGTTAAGTGTTAAATTCTCTTGTCTGGAGCATTTCATGCCCAGAGCTGATTGCAGTTAAGATGGATAAAACGATCCCTTAGACATCCTGACTGAATTGTGCAAAATGCCTCGGGGTCACCCCTGACAAAGAGACACTACACCGAGGAGGATTTCTGTATCGTACAGCGGACGTGGGTAGCAAGAACATGAAATCTTCTTTGTATGACACAGTAATGCAACTTCATTTTCCCTCTCGTTCAATAATAAAAACTGCATCGGGTGAGAAGAAACCGTCATCACCTGCCAGGCCGATTTAAGGTCTCTCTGAATTGGTCACTGGACAGGTTCTTCATTTTGAGTGAGGGCTTTATCATCTCGCAGTGCCTCATCGCTGCCTCAGCCTTTGCCGTGCTGCGTGAAGCACAATGTGGTACGGCCAAACGGCGTTTATTCGGCACATCAAGGGGAATCTGGATCTTCTGACATCCAGACAATGAACTGCAGGAGTCTCCTTCCTGCTGAAACCATTTACAAGTCTGCCCAAGACTTCAGGATGCGAAATGCTCCGAAAGCAACCAGAAACTCCCTGGAAATGCGAGAGGTTGGATTATCTATTTGCTGATCACCCGCACCATTTTAAGGAAACTCTCCAAGCGCTTTTAAGGAGTACAAGCATAAAAGAAGTTTAGGATACTCTGTAAAATGCCCGAGCACTCAATGCTCTCCAGGATGTTTGCTCTGCCGTTCCTCTTCTCCTGCCTATGTCCCAGCAGGGACTGGGTTTGATCCGGAGCTGCAGCTGGTAGAGGTGACGATGAGTGTGGCTGAGGTGGGGACGGGTGCTGGTGCCAGAGCCGCATGCCCGTGCACATCTGTGCACACACACGCACAACCATGCACGCCCATGGACAACCATGCACACCCATGCACGCCCATATACGCCCAGGCATGCCCATGAGCAACCATGGACACTCATGCACCCCATGCATGCCCATACACACCCATGCACACCAATGCATGCCCATAGACACCCATGCGTGCCCATGCACACCTGTGCATGCCCATGGACAACCATGCACACCCATGCACGCCCATACACACCCATGCATGCCCATGAGCAACTATAGACACCAATACACACCCATGGACACCCATGCANCCATGCACTCCCATATATGCCCATGCATGCCCATGAGCAACCATGGACACCCATACCCCCATGGACACCCATGCACCCCCATGCACGCCCATGCACACCCATGCACACCAATGCATGCCCATAGACACCCATGCGTGCCCATGCACACCTGTGCATGCCCATGGACAACCATGCACACCCATGCACGCCCATACACACCCATGCATGCCCATGAGCAACCATAGACACCAATACACACCCATGGACACCCATGCATGACCATGGGTGCCCATACACACACATGCACCCCCATACGCACCCACGCACACCCATGCACGCCCATGGGCGGCCATGCATCCCCCATACACACCCATGCATGCCCATGAGCAACCATAGACACCAATACACACCCATGGACACCCATGCACCCCCATGCATGACCATGCATGCCCACGCACACCCATGCACGCCCATGGGCAGCCATGCATCCCCCTACACACCCATGCATGCCCATGAGCAACCATGGACACCTGTGCATGACCATGCATGCCCATGCACACCCATGTACACCCATGCATGCCCCATACATGCCCGTGCACCCCCATACACACCCCCACACACCCATGCATGCCCATGGGCAGCCATGCATCCCCCATACACACCCATGCATGCCCATGAGCAACCATGGACACCAATACACACCCATGGACACCTATGCACCCCCATGTACCCCCATGCATGCCCATACACACCCATGCACGCCCATGGGTGGCCATGCATCCCCCATACACACCCATGCATGCCCATGAGCAACCATGGACACCAATACACACCCATGGACACCTACGCACCCCCACGCATGACCATGCACACCCATGGACACCAATACACACCCATGGAAACCTATGCACCCCCATGCACCCCCATGCATGACCATGCATGCCCATGCACACTCAGGGACACCAATACACACTCATGGACACCGTCGCCGCCGACAGGAGGGATCAGGGGTTTAAATATACCCTGTTTGCAGCTTGGAGCGGTCGCAAGGATCCCACCACACTCGCACTGAGTCTCCATATACCACAAGTGGCCCAAAAAGCCCCTGAACCGCACACCCGTGCGTGGGGTCCCCGCTCACCGGGCGGCCCGAGTGGCTCTGAGCAGGGACAGGGACGGAGCCGGGCGCAGGGAAGGTTGGCAGGGAACGTGTTCTGGTACGAACGGCGGTAACACCAGCACGTTACAAGGCAAACGGATCACCGGGCTGCGGATGACCAACCCGACATCTGTAAAATAGCGAGAGCGAGACTTGACAAATTTTTGTAAGACTTAAAATTCACAAAGCTAACGTAGATGCTAACCTATACGCGGTAACCTACCTGGAGTTATCCACTTTATTGTTATGAAATCACTTTTTTGCAGTAGAACTGCTAAACTTGGAGGTTATAACCTTTCTTTCAATTTTCGCTAGGCGCTGTGTGCATTTCTTTTGCACAATTGGACGGATTTTGTTGTTTGGTCCTGGATACCCTCAAACCAACGCAGCTGTGTGCTGTACTTGTTTCCTTTTGAGATACCCGTCACTTAAATTTTCCCAGTAGCAGTTACCTTGTAAGGTGGAGCAGGACTATTCTTTAGAAGCAGCAAACTGTTTCCAAGCCAGAAATGTGACTTTTACAAATAAGCGAGTCTAAAATTAGTGATTGCTGCCTGTGCAGGAAGGAAATTGTAAAAGAACAGCCACGTACTACCAGCAGCCCAAATGTGCGATGAGGAAGGTGGTTTTTTTTTCGATGTCCACATCCTGAGACTTGTGCTGCCGCTATCGCCTGAACGACCGAACCCCGGGGGCGAAAATGCTCGTCTCGTCAGCAAACGAGGCTGAAAGCCTCGTCGTACACCTCGGGTACCCGCTGGTTGAATTTCCATCCCTGCGAACTCACTCCAGGATGGACACCCCCAAATATATCTTTGGCATCTCCTGTTCGGCAGCTCTCAGCCCGCAGCGCTGCAGGGGTGAAGCGTCGCCCTGCTCCCACCGTGCACGCGGGGTCCATCGGTGGATGGAGCGCCCACTGATTTCTTGGGGGGCGCCGAGGGAAATATTTCTCCTTTACACTGGTGCATGGATACATCTAGTAAATATGGACTGGTTACCGGGGAAAACGGAAGGAGAAAGACAAAAATATTTATATTCCAACTAAACTATTCTATTCTATTCTAATATACAATACAGTTCCCCCTCTCCCTCCCTTCTAACCCATTCGGACGGTGTTTGTACCTACCAACAGTTTAAGAGGTGGCAGGCTTGGTCTGGTGATGCTCACCTCTGGCGATGAATGCATCGGTGGGTATATCGACCGGGGCGCAAAGACAGCAGGAATCCTGATAGTAAGCCAATATCGTGACGCCACATCGTGTCCTCGCTTTCAGATTTTCCATCGTCGGATGTGTTCTGCTGTTTATCTTTGCCTGCTCTGCCCTTGGAAAGCCCTTTGCATCCCGCCTGGACCTTCTTTCCACCAGGTGGAATGTGAACCAGCGAGCTAAGTGACGGGAATGGAACTATAGGCGTGCAAGCCCGACACTGAGATCCTCATATGGGCAACCCTTGAATACACGCATGGCCTAGTGTTTTGAATCATAGAATCATAGAATTGTCTAGGTTGGAAGAGACCCTTGGGATCACCAAGTCCAACCATCTACCCTACTCTACAAAGTTCTCCCCTACACCATATCCCCCAACACCACATCTAAACGGCTCTTAAACACCTCCAGGGATGGTGACTCAACCCCCTCCCTGGGCAGCCTATTCCGATGCCCGACCACTCTTTCTGGGAAAAATTCTTTCCTAATGTTCAGTCTAAATCTACTCTGTTGGAGCTTGAAGCCATTCCCTCTTGTTCTGTCATTAATTACCTGTGAGAAGAGCCCAGCACCAACCTCTCTACAGTGTCCTTTCAAATAGTTGTAGAGAGTGATGAGGTCTCCCCTCAGCCTCCTCTTCCTCAAACTAAACAGTCCCACCAAATCATGGTGTTGCTTTATTCCCACCCTCCCTCAAATATTACGTGCTCTCTAATTCTCGACACTAGTATTTTCTAAACTTTTCCTAAGTTTGGTTACATTCTTGGCAGCCGTATCTTGTGCCGGCAATTTCCGCAGGTTATTTATCGGTTCAGCGACGAGTTTCATGGGTTGTTCAGCTTCGTTGCAACGTGCGGTCGTATACCTTGGAGGCACGTAAAGGAAGTGTACGCTGAGTAATGTCTCTACCCGCAGACAGCACGCACCAAAAAGCATTGATCTCCCGTGGAACTCCCACTCCACCTGCTCAAGACTGCAAACTCAACCGTACGTTATCCCATGCGGGTGAAATCTGGATGCAATTATTTTATGATGAGACATTGTCTTTTTGTGCCAAATGAGTAATGTGGAGAAAGCGGTTGCTGTCAAAGTTATAGTGTGCGGGTCTTTGCACAAGGCAGGCTTGTTTGGTGTGCAGAAGTGGTGACCCCATGTGCCTTGATGTAAAGGTGTGGGGTCACCCACTCGATGTCCCTTGATGTAAAGGAGTGGTGACCCCATGTGCCTTAATGTAAAGGTGTGGTGACCCCATGTCCCTTGATGTAAAGGACTGGTGGCCCTTCTGTGATTCTATGCAAGGGAGCAGGCTCCTACGTGCTTTGATGTAAAGGAGTGGTGACCCCATGTCCCTTGATGTAAAGGTGTGGTGACCCCATGTGCCTTGATATAAAGGCATGATGACCCCCATATGCCTTGATGTAAAGGTGTGGTAACCCCATGTCCCTTGATGTAAAGGACTGGTGGACCCATGTCCCTTGATGTAAAGAACCAGTGGCCCCATGTCCCTTGATGTAAAGGACTGGTGACCCCGTATCCCTTGATGTAAAGGACTGGTGACTCCATGTGCCTTGATGTAAAGGTGTGGTGACCCCATGTCCCTTGATGTAAAGGACTGGTTACTCCATGTGCCTTGATGTAAAGGTGTGGTGACCCCCATAAGCCCTGATGGAAAGGTGTAGTGACCTCATGTCCCTTGAGCTTGGTGTCCCTGTCCCCCAGACAGAGACAGCCAGAGGCCCACGGAGACATCCCCACCAGCCTGAGGAGGAGCTCAGCACTGGTGCAAGCCGGCAGCTGCCCACTCATCTACGTGTAACGTCGTTAAATGGCAAAGCAGAGAGCTCACAACCTGCAGGGACGCACCATGACGCCGTCTCCCATTGCCATTCGCGGGTCTAACACAACCTCGGCAAAAAGGACCTTTTTATACAAATGGATGGAGAGAATAAACTAAAAAGAAATGAGAAATTGGGCGTAGTCTCTTCGGGAGGCTTGAAAATTCGTTAAACAAAATGCATAATAAATACATAATAAATAAACTGAACACATAACGAATTATGCATTAAATATGCATCAGTAGCTGCAATTTTTAATCCCTTACGCTGCTGCTCCGCTGCCGCGACCACGCTTTCTGCGGGAGGACATAGAATTAATTCAGGTTTAGCGTTTGAAGCAGAGGAGAGCCGGGTTTAAGTCTCGCCTTCCTCGCGGACCGGCTCCACGACCTCCACCAGGTTTCTTATCCGCGGAGTCTGGACAGGAACAATCCCTGCCTCTGGTAAAGCCACAGGATCTGAAGTCCGAAAGCACCGTGTAGCGTTTGGTCACGGGAACAGTACAAGAATGTGAAGATGATGGAAGTGTTTTCTGAGTAATCTTGCGCTGCTCGTTTTTATCCCGCGCACGGATTTGCCAGGCGGCTCCACGCCGAAAAGGTTTGGAAGTATTTGGTAGTCGGTAGGTGACGGAAGAGATTTAGCGGCGGCGAAATGTGCTGCAGAGGCTAAAATCGGATTGAAAACGTTAACGCGTCACAAAGCTAAACAACCACAGTAGACCTCTGGGGATTTCTGAATGCAGAGACAAAAGATCAAAGCCCAGGTTGTGACCAACACTTGCGAGCAGCGCTGCAAATAAATGCCTGGATCAGCAAAAGCCTTCTGAAAACGCGGTGACGGAAAAATGGCAGCAGACGAAACGTCCGCACGACAAAAGTAGGAATATTCGTTAAAAACTACGGTATTTGGTACAGCCTCTTACATTCCTTAGCCTTCAGGGGGATTCATTCTTTAAGAGGGAAGGTGAGGAGCTATTGGCGGGGTAGAAGGGCTGAGCGCAACGGCAGCGACTGAAACCAAACCTGCGTTTCGCAGAAGAGGATGTGAGAAGTGAGGCTGCGGTTTGTGTCATGACTGGCTTCACTGAGCGTCGCCTTCACAGGCTCAGATCCCATGAAAACCCCACTTGAGAAGCAACGGGAGCAGGGTTCGGGTAGAAGACCAAAGCAAGCACTGAACACAAGGAATGGACAACAAACTCTAGAAGTGATCTAGTACAGGAGATCTCAGGATTGCTGCTTACCAAACCAGCCATCTTCCCTTAAGAGAGAGGAATTAATCTTGCCACAAGAATATTAGAAAAACTCACAATTCTGGACCTCTTCAAGGATGCAGAGTGATGACGTGCAGTTTTCTAGAACGGCACGGTGGGACCCATGCTCTCCCCGGGAATTCGGCCTTCCTCGGCTCAGTTATGCGCTCAAGAGAAGGCAGAACAATTGCATTTACCAAACTAAGTAACCGATTCCATCCTGCTGGGTCAAGGCAAATTCAGCCAGAATCCCGGCACGCACAGCGGCTCTGAAGCTCACGGAGCCAACGCAGAGTGCAGCAATACTGAAGACAGACTAACGCGCATCCCGCATTCGTGCAAAGCATTCAGCATTGTCCCACACGACATCCTTGCCTCTCAATTGGAGAGACGTGGATTTGACGGATGGACCGCTTGAGGATGAGGAACTGGTTGGATGGTCACACTCAAAGAGTTGTGGTCAATGGCTTGATGTCCAAGTGGTGACCAGTGACCCTCAGGGGTTGGTACTGGGACCAGTGCTGTTTAACATCTTTGTTGGCAACATGGACGGTGGGCTTGAGTGCACCCTCAGCAAGTTTGATGATGACACCAAGCTGTGTGGAGCAGTTGACACACTGGAGGGGAGGGATGGCATCCAGAGGGACCTGGACAGGCTTCAGAGGCAGGCCCTTGCCAACCTCATGAAGTTCAACAAGGCCAAGTGCAAAGTCCTACACGTGGGCTGGGGCAATCCCAAGCACAAACCCAGGCTGAGCAGGGAAAGGATGGAGAGCAGCCCTGAGAAGGACTTGGAGGTGTTGGTGGGTGAGAAGCTCCCCATGAGCCGGCAATGTGCGCTGGCAGCCCAGAAAGCCACCGGCACCCCGGGCTGCATCCCCCGCAGCGTGGCCAGCAGGGCGAGGGGGGGGATTGTGCCCCTCTGCTGCGCTCTGCTCTGCTCTGGGGAG
>VUYV01000508.1:32565-43806 GCA_008711295.1 Anarhynchus alexandrinus
ATATATATATATATATATATAAAAATATAAGAATAATGGTTGATTGCTTCAAGCAAAGCTTGTGATGCTCAGTCTGGAGAGCTGATAAGCACTTGAATTCATCTGGCACTCTTTAAAGTCACTGGGGCTTTGCTCAAGTGTCAGAGACCACTGACAGCAATTTTCCCACGTTAAAATTATTAGCCCAATTATGTTGTCTAGAAGGGTGGTGAGGCACTGGCCCAGGTTGCCCAGAGAGGTTGTTGAGGCCCCATCCCTGGAGGTGTTCAAGGCCAGGCTGGACGTGGCCTTGGGCAGCCTGGTCTGGTGGGAGGTGTCCCTGCCTATGGCAGGGGGGTCGGAACTCGATGGTCTTCAAGGTCCTTTCCAACCTAAACCATTCTATGATTCTATGAAATTCGTTAACAAACCCAACCCAATCAACACATCAAACTTTCTTAAAATGTCTCCTGTCAACATCTTTAAGGAAGAAACTGATACGAGTATGTGTTTAAGACCCTCCAGATGAGCCGAGAAACGTGTCGTGTATCCAGTATGGGACAGACGGCCATCCCAACTGCACCTGGGCCAAAGGAAGGCTCACCTACATCAGCACTACATATGTGATACAGTGAGTAACGCAGGGACGTGGGTTCCTTAATACATATCATCACGTCTTAGAATTTTTATATTTTTACACCGTTTAGTAAATATTTACCCTTATCAAAGCGCACGAAAGAGTTGGTTTATGAACAACCAAGGAACAGGCGACAGGACAAGAGGAAACGGCCTCAGGTTGCACCAGGGGAGGTTTAGGATGGATATTAGGGAAAATCTCTTCACCCAAAGGGGTGTCAAGCACTGGCACAGGTTGCCCAGGGCAGTGGTGGACTCACCATCCCTTGGAGGTATTTAAAAGATGGGCAGATGTGGTGCTGGGTGACATGGGTTAGTGGTGGTGTTGGCAGTGTTGGGTCAATGGCTGGACTCAATGACCTTCAAGATCCCTTCCAACCTAGACAATCCTAGGATTCTATGAATCAGTCAGCCTAAGGCTTCCATGACCACAGAAGCCAATCAGAGCGGTTAAAACCCCTTTTCTGCTCATGTCTGCGGGTGCTGCATTGCAGTGGGTTGGCTCCTTCAGATTTCAGCAGGTAAAGAGGGTCTGCCAAGAGATGACCTGCTGCTTTCCCAGGGTGGATCTCCTCTATTCAGTGATTCTGTGGTTGGCAGTGCCTGCATCAGCAATCCTGTGATCTGAGCTGCTCGGGGTGTAGCTAAGGAGATGGAGAGGGACTTTGCTTGGAAATGTGTTATTTTTGCTTCCCGTTTTAGACTCAACCTCTATTTTTGCTCGCTCTGGTTTTGCTGAGCTTTCGCTGAAAAAAGGTCATGGTGACTTCTGCAGCAAAGGATGGGGAAGGAGCAAAGGCTCCCTAGAGCCCATCAAGGCGCGTTAGGAGACCTTGGATTTCAGGAATCACCATGCATAGGAGGAACCTTATTAAACACTTCTACTCAGGCAAACATCTGGGTAGAATGAATTAATTCTGCCCTTTGCAAACCACTGGGTTAGGCTGAAGTAGTCCCCATTTGTTTCCAAGGTGCTGCAGGTTGACCATCTCCTTGCCCTGCAAGGCTCACTCTTCTTCACCTTCTTCTTCTTCTTCACATTCTTCTTCTTCTTCTCCACCTTCTTCTTCTTCTTCTTCTCCACCACCTTCTTCTTCTTCTTCACCTGCTTCTGTTGGCCAAGGTAGCAGCAACTTTCTTAGCAGCTTGTAGAAACCTGTCGCCGCTTTTTAAGCAGAAGGAGAATAAATGGGTAATTTGCAGAAGAGTAGAGAAGTGTGGATAACGAGTCCTGCAAGTGTTGTAACAGAGCTAGAGCAGTGCTTGCTGGTAAGTTATTAAGTATATTACGAAATACAAAAGGTCAGCCTGAAGCAACACGATATGAACATCCCTGGTTCAGGTGGAAGAAAATACACAGAGGAGCTAAATGAGTTACCCAAGGCAATGGGTTGAATGACATCGAGAATTAAAAGCTGTGTTTGAAGCCATGCCGCCTTCTGCAGATAAATTACATCTTTAATCACTGACTTAGTTAAAAAAAAACGACCAAACCCCCCAAAATCCATCATCCCCCCAAATTGTGTGGGCCAACACCTAGGCTCATTCGTAGCAAAATATTAGGTAATCATTATGCTATTGAAAGGAACCTACTCGCACTCTTGCAGCTCAATGGAAATCCGAAACGATTTCCTTTGTCTGCAATTAAAACCAAAAAGCAGTATAACACCTTCGCTACCGATTTGGCCAGAGGAGTATTTACTGTAACCGCCGTATTTAAGTGGATCTTTCAAGGAGCGGATGACCTACCTGGCATTCAGCGCAGTGGTCCTCCCATGAAAGCCAACCTGCAGGGAAGCTGCTGGAAGAGCCCCAAGGGACCCAGAGCAGCACAACTGTACGGGGACCCGAGCCGTGCCCTGACGCACCCAGGGTTTGGCCTTCTTGGTGTACAGAGGAGTATTAACCACACATTTTCCTTCTATTCCAGGCTCTCAAATGGGACAGACGTCTTATGTGTTTCAGAAGAAAGCCAGAGTACGGAGTTTGGCTCAGTGGCTCTGAGCAAGTTGAATTTCAACTCTACTTACACCCTTGTGGTTGCTGCCTCCAATGAGCTAGGAAGTGCTTTTTCACAACCACTCGTGTTCATGCTAGTAGACATAGGTAAATGCATGACTTACCTCCTTTCGGTTGGTCCCAGCCCTTTAGAAAGGCATGAAAACATTTAGAGCGCTTTCTTGTTTAAGCCTCGGAGAAGAAGCGTCCATCCAGTCTAACCCAGTAATTCTATTTTCCTCCCCACCCCCCCATCCCGAGCCGTGCTGTGTATCTGAGCGCTCTTCGCTTCTTTCTGGTTTGTTTTTTCTTTGCTGCTAGTGAAACCACATCCTCCCAACTTCCTGGTGGAATTTGAAAATTCTTCTGCGACCGGCTGCGCCTTTTTTCGGCACGCTCAAGCGCAAGCGCAGCGCTGCAGGCTGAGATACCGTCCACTCGCCAGGCCCGCCTGGAGCACGGTAATCCTCTTCTGAACAAAAAACGGTACCATCCCTGAAGGTTGCCTCAATACCATTATTTCTTCCTAGAATGGCTTTGTCCCAATTTGCCTTTCTCTGCTCTTTAACACCATGTTTAAGGAAAGCTGTTGCCTACCGGTCAAAAACCATCATTGGCCTAAAACCGAATGAAGGTAAAACACTGATCCTGTAAAAAAGTGCGTGTGTGAATATTTCCCCGTATGTCACGCGTCTGTATGATGCACTGAAGAATCCGAGGTTGTGCTTGACCCGCCGCTTTATTGGAACATGGTCATATCCGCTCGTTGTAGCTCATGGCTACGGGCGCGCCATTTCCAAATCGGTTGTGCTTTCCCTAATGCTGACCAAAAACCTTTTTAAGCAGTAAAAGCGATGTATTGCCTGGAGTCGAGTAAAACACGTGAACAGAAAATTTTGTTGTCTTCGCATAATTAAACGCGGGGTTTTTCTGATGAAGGACTGCAAGCCCGATGATTCATCGCATCGTTCTTGGAGTTATTAAAGTTGCCTCAGATCAGGGGTTTCCCCATTGGTTTTTTAAAGACGTGTTTTGGCTGGCTGGGCTTCGCTTTGAGGATTAGTAATTCAGCCTCTCACGGCCTTCAACCTTTATTTCCTCGTAAGCTTAACATTATATGTCCTTTATCTTCGTTAAAGGTTGAGACCTTGAGCAGTGAGAAATGCAGTCTTTACGGTCTGGAGCCTCATACTGCCTACGAGTTTCAAGTCAGCTGTAAAATTCACCCCGAGCGAGGATTGTGGAGCAACTGGAGAGGGTACCAGACCTGGACACCAGAAGCAGGTAACACAAGACGCATCTCCTGCACGGAGCCCGCATCTACCCTTTGCACCCAAGCAGAAACTCAGCCAACGAAGTTTTTTGCCGGTTGGTTTGAGGCGTCTCTGTAGATCCAGATGCAGAGCCAACCGGGAAGTAACTCCTGGAAGGGAATTGTTTTTTTTTTTTAATGAACAAACATGGAAGCTGCTCAAGTTTCTCGCAAAACAGGAATTTCAAGAGTTCGCTGAGAAGGTCTGAAGGACGTGTTTTGTTGATGCTGAAGGTTGGGGGAATTTTTCCCACGTTGCCCGGAGCCGGAGCGGCCTGCCGCATCGTGACACAGCTGGAGAAGGAAGAGGCAGTTTGTGCAGCTTAGCCAGGGAAAGGAAAACCTTCTGTGTTGGTTCAGATCTAAGCGTTTTACTGAATTCCTGCAGTAACCCCGTGCTCAGGTCAGGATGCACCATGTCACCCTCTGGTGCGGATGAACCACAGCTTGGGTGACCCGCTCTGGGTCCTTGAGCTCACCCAACAATCTGGTGAAAAGCTGGGTGAATTGGCCAGGAAACTGCCTGGACTCTTTCCGTTCTGCTGACGCTGGCAGGTTTTAACAAAAGAGTTGAATTTTGCCAAGTCATCTTTTCCCAAATAGAGAGGTTATTTCGCTTGGTGCTGCCTCAGGCGTGTCCTCCACCACACTGTGGAGCGGCTGGAGACCTGGGTAGCTTCAGCAGAGCAGAATCTGGCCAGGCGTTTGGGAGAGAGAGGTTCCACCAGGAGTTAGATGAGCAAAGAGCAGACTCCAGGGACACCCGGCACCAACCTGAGGGCAATCCCATTAGAACCATAGAATGGTTTGGGTTGGAAGGGACCTTGAAGATCATCGAGGTTCAACCCCCCTGCCCTGGGCAGGGACACCTCCCACCAGCCCAGGTTGCTCCAAGCCCCATCCAACCTGGCCTTGAACACCTCCAGGGATGGGGCAGCCACAGCTTCTCGGGGCAACCTGCGCCAGGGGCTCACCACCCTCACAGCCAACAATTTCTTCCTAATATCTCATCTAAATCTCTCCTCTTCCAGTTTTAAGCCATTCCCCTCGTACTATCACTCCATGCCCTTGTAAAATGTCCCTCTCCAGCTTTCTCGTAGGCCCCTTCAGATACTGGAAAGCTGTTATAAGGTCTACCCGGAGCCTTCTCTTCTCCAGGCTGAACCGTTAGCTCCTGCCATGGTCCACACTGGCTGCCCTGGGCTGGCCACGGGCTCACAGACCTGCCTGCCTGGCTTCACCCTGAGCTGCACAAACTCAGAGGCTGCAAAACTTGCAGTTCTGACGAGAGAAGAAAGCTTCTCAGAAGTTTGCGTTTCAACAGCGATGCGTCAGCTGCTTTGGCATCCCCTCCTTTCATCTGCTGCTTGGCTTTGGTTGCTCTTTTTTTTGTGAATTACTATAAGCTCTTCAGCCTGGTCCGTTATTACTCACGCTATTTACCACTACTGACAGCATCAGTTTCTGTAAGAAGCATTGATTGATGCAAAAGGTGTGAACTTTTCCTTCCCTCCTCCACCTTCCTCTCAACAGTTTTCTCAACCTTCGCGCCGCACCCCGGCTTGCTACGGCGTTTGCGGTCATCACCCCTCTACCCAGCTGCTGCAATTCAATGAGAATCTTTTCAGCTAACCAGGGAGCATTTTCTGTCCCCGGACCGGGTGATGAGAAGCTCTGGGTACACCATGGTTGCCCTTCTTTGAAGGAGCTGAAGTTCCACACGTGAGTTTGGCCTTTTGCAAATTCAGGAGTGGACCTTTTCAGTAAGATCAATTTTTATTTTTTTTTCCCCTGTTTTTCTAAGCCTGACCTGCCACAAAACTTGGTTTATGCAAGCACTGTTTGTAAGTGAGCGTATTTTTTTTTCCGCCCAGCTAATTCGTGCGGTTCACGTGTGAAATGAACTTTAAAATCCGGGCTGGAGTCCAACAGATCATAGAATCATAGAATGGTTGAGGTTGGAAAGGACCTTGAAGATCATCGAGTTCCAACCCCCCTGCCATAGGCAGGGACACCTCCCACCAGACCAGGCTGCCCAAGGCCACGTCCAGCCTGGCCTTGAACACCTCCAGGGATGGGGCCTCAACAACCTCTCGGGGCAACCTGTGCCAGTGCCTCACCACCCTCACAGTGAAAAACTTCTTCCTAATGTTCAATCTAAACCTGCCCTCTTCCAGTTTGAAGCCATTCCCCCTCGTCCTCTCACTCCATGCCCCAGTAAAAAGTCCTTCCCCAGCTCTCCTGGAGCCCCTTTAGGGACTGGAAGGCCGCAATAAGATCTCCCCGGAGCCTTCTCTTCTCCAGGCTGAACAGCCCCAACTCCTTCAGCCTCTCCTCAGAGGAGAGGTGCTCCAGCCCTCGCATCATCCTCGTGGCTCCCATATTTTATTTTTCCCTGCTTTGAGCTTGCCCCTTCCTGCCTGGCTCACGGCGAGCGTGCCCTGGTTTTATTCCCTCTGTTGGTCCTGCTTCTTGGTTCTATTCCAGTCACTATTTGCAGTTAATAGAGGACAAATAGCTCTCAGCATTGCTGGCACTGAGGGTTTTTTTTCTGTCTTTGAACTTAGCAAATAGCAGGCAGCCCCATTCTTCCTGGGGTCGTCCAACAGCTGCCTGCTGCTCAGGCTATTAGCAGCAATTATTATTTGAATTTGATGGGTTTATTTTGGTCGGGGACCTTGAGGAACCCAGCTTTGTTACCTTTTGTCACATCGGCTTTCTTTACGTGTCTCTGATTCTGAGCGGTTGGAGCACATCATTCGCCCGTTTCCGCGGCCAGAAGTTTGCTTTAATGCTATTTTTGGAAGGTTTATTTAAAACATCAAGGGTTTCCAGTCTTTCCGTGACTGGAAGGAGAATCGTGGAAAGAAGAGAGATTTTAAGCTACCTCTGACGAGCTCCTACCCAGCTAGCCATTAAAGGCATTTATTGCTTAGAGCCAGACAGTGAAATCCTACAGATCCTACAAACCCCATCACCTGAGGCTGCCCATCGTTTGGGGATTAACGTAGCCAACCCCCAAGGACCTTAATTAGCCTCAACTATTATGAAAGAGGAGAGCTCATACTGTCGCTTTGCAGTGTAGGCTTCCTGGGGAGCCATCCCCATTCCCGAGGGCAGGATAAAGTCCCCAGCAGAGCAAAACCCTCTCTCGGGTGGGTGACTTGTTCTCTTCGTGAGCACCATCGTCAACACAGCCGAACTCCAGCTACACCAGCGAATAGAGGCTATTACGTATTGCACCATTTCACAGCCTTTTCAAACCCTAAATTCTCATTCTCTCAGGATTTCTACCTCCTTCGCCTGTTCAACGTCTTGTTTGTTTGCTTTGAAACACGGCCGTTAATGCCGCTCACCCTTTTCCTTCCCACACCAGTGCCCACCGGTCTCCTGGACATCTGGTACCGACAGCAGGACGTGGACTCCCAAAGACAGAACATCTCTCTTTTTTGGAAGGTAAGTCGTTGAACTGAAACCTGAGCAGATGAGGGGGAACTCTGGTTTTACCAGGAACACTGGCTTTACCAGTGCCCAGTGAGGGGGACATGGACCAGTTCTGCTTATTTCCCCCCGGGAGGTTCATCAGCTCTGTTCTACCTACAATTTCCCTTTCACAGTTCCGCAAACTTTTTGTCCTGCTGGAAGTATAACAGGTTCCCAGTACGTCACATCAGCAAAGACAAGTGGAGGTATCACAGCTCAGTTACCCCCTTTCAGAGATACACCTTCCCTCCCCCTTCCCATGAGGTGACCTGTCCCTGGTGATATCTCCAAAGACAACGGCAGATTATTGTTCCAGCGCTGGAACAGGCTGCCCCGAGAAGCTGTGGCTGCCCCATCCCTGGAGGTGTTCAAGGCCAGGTTGGAGGGGGCTTGGAGCAACCTGGGCTGGTGGGAGGTGTCCCTGCCCAGGGCAGGGGGGTTGGAACTCGACAATCTTCAAGGTCCCTTCCAACCTAAACCATTCTATGATTCTATGATTCTATAACAACCTTACAGACTTCCTAATTTGTTTCCTAATTAATATCTCCCTCTCCTGGTTCTCCACCTTGTTGCTGTTTGCCATGGTTGCCATAGGTGGTCAGGACAGGAGTTCTAGGAGGCCAGGAGGACACCATGCCCCATGTTCTCCCTATGCATGCACCTTCTGGGCCTGCTTTGGGATATGAGCATCCTTCAGGGGTGGTTCTGCTCTGTTTTGTTTATATGAAGGACAGAGCGATGAAGAATGGGGGAGGCAGAAGAGGCAATTTTTTTGTAATAGCCCTTTAAGGTGACCAAACTCTCAAAAATTTAAGAGCTGGCTGTAGTTTGGGCAACTGGAAGGGTCCTGCCCATGTCCCTGCTGTGTGGATGGACGGTTGGGTGACGCTCTTGTCGTACAGCAGCAGGGGAAGAAACGGGTTTTCTTTATAGATGTGAAGCAGGTGATGGTTAAAGCACATGCAGAAGGGTTTGCTCACAGTGAAGCTGCAGACCTGAAACTGGGAGAACCGAGCTGCAAACCTTCGGTGGTTTGGGTCTGCCGAGCAACGCCTCCTGTGAGCCGGGGCTGAGACCCCGCAGGGGAGATTTCCAACAGAACTCGGATTAAAACCCATCTGTAGGGTAAAAATTCCACATTACCGTACGTTACCACCCAGCTCAGGGGAAAAGCCTTACGCCAGGTCTGCTGTCCCAGTGCTCCCAGTGAAACCAAACCCTGTTATACTGGTGTCGAGTGCGGAGTTTCTCCAGTATCACCAGCCCAATACTTAAAGCCAGGTCCGAGAGGGATTTTTTGGATTGTGGGGCGTTTTGCTGTGCTGGTTTTGTTTCAAAGCCACAGGTTTGTAAGGTTATTATCTGGGGGTTTTTTTTGTAAGGTCATTATCTGGTTTTTAAAGCATAAATTCTCTTCGACTCCCAGTTCGCAGTCTCTCGGTAACCTTCCAGTTACCGCTCCATCTCCTCCCCACACCAACGAGCACTGCGCTATAAGTGAAAGCAGAAATTCTCATGCGAGTACGTGCCTCCGGCCGTTGCGGCTTTTAAGACATTGAACTTGAAGCCCTTTAACTCGCAATCGCGACACTTTCTGTACCGAAGCCGACTTCCCGCAGCATCATTCATAAAACCATACATCGCTTCTTTAGCTCTCACGACGGCTTCCAAGCAAAAGCCCCAGGCTCAGTACGACGTACTGCCGTTATCCATTTTCATATTTCCACGCTAATTCCGCGGGAAGGGGCACCGATTTCATTTCCGCGGGCTTTTAGAGGGGTTTCAGCCCCGCGTTTGTCCCCCGCCACCGCCAAAGCCATTGCAAAGCTGCCAATAGTTTTTGGGTTTAAAAGTAGGTTTTTTCCCCCCCTCTTCCTTTTTTTTTTTTTTTTTTTTTTTTTCCCCCCCCCCCCCAAAAAAACCCAACCCTGCCAAACAAAATGAACTCACTGCGTAGGAACCGCAGGAAACTGAAAGCGATAGTACAACTGCAGACACCCGGGGTGGAAAAACCAGCGAGAGGTGTTACATGGGACAGCACAGACTGACTTCTCAGAGATGTGTAGTCTGAGGGGTTGAATTTAAATAACTCTTTATCGTGGCTTTAAGCAAAAATATGGATTTTCCCCTACTTAAAAATGGCTCCATCCAGCTGTGCGCTTAATACTCTTTATTCGCCCCTCGTGGAAAGCATGGCTTGAGTTCAGGCTCAAGGAAGGAGGAGGCTGAGTGTTTCCCTGTCCTCAGCTACTCCACTGCTTGGAAAATGGGCACCTCGCAGCAAAAGAGCTTCGCTAAACTGGAATTAAGCAGGAAAAATAAATAAGAAATAAAGATATGCAACCTTAAGAGAGGGTCTCAGGTAAATGCATGCTCTTGGCCCTACGGTTAGGGAGTTAACTCATTTCGTGTGGCTGGACGCCACACGTTCCCGAGAGCAGAGCAGTGATGGGGATGGGATAAGGCTGGGGAATGGAGAGCACTGGTCACAGCGGCAGAATCAAAGGGAAAACTCAGAACAGGCTGTTATGTGGTACAGGTTTTACGTAAATGTCCAGAGGAGAGCCACGAGGATGATCCGAGGGCTGGAGCACCTCTCCTCTGAGGAGAGGCTGAAAGCGTTGGGGCTGTTCAGCCTGGAGAAGAGAAGGCTCTGGGGAGATCTTCTTGCGGCCTTCCAGTCCCTAAAGGGGGCCTACAGGAGAGCTGGGGAAGGACTTTTTACTGGGGCATGGAGTGATAGGACGAGGGGGAATGGCTTCAAACTGGAAGAGGGCAGGTTTAGATTGAACATGAGGAAGAAGGTTTTCACTTTGAGGGTGGTGAGGCACTGGCCCAGGTTGCCCAGAGAGGTTGTTGAGGCCCCATCCCTGGAGGTGTTCAAGGCCAGGCTGGACGTGGCCTTGGGCAGCCTGGTGTGGTGGGAGGTGTCCCTGCCTATGGCAGGGGGGTTGGAACTCGATGATCTTCAAGGTCCTTTCCAACCTAAACCATTCTATGATTCTATGAAATGTGCAAAATCATGGTGGAAAAGGGATATCCTGCAGCAAGGACATGAGCTTCCCTTGGAAAAAAACATTATGTTTGTAGTAATAAAAGCGTGTGTTCGCTTATAAATGTGTATTCTTAGGTCGGAACTGGTGGGGAAATGGTGCTACCTTTGAAATGCATTAGCTGTTCTTCAGGCCAGCAGATCTTAAGTTAATTTAAAAAAAAAAAAAAANGAGTGAAAGTTGCTCGCTTAAACGGGGCAGGTTGAGCATCTGGGTTAGGGAGATGCTCTGAAGCCATCCCTGGCTGGAAGGTTCCCACCTCCACCCAGCATGGGAAGGGGCCGGGGCTGCTGCTCCATGGGCATCCCAGCCTGGGTGGATGATCTGCAGGGAGTGTGCGGGCTTGCTAAACCCTTCTTCAGGAGGGCTGGTGGCTGTGACACAAAGATCCCTTTCGTGGTCATAGGTTCGTTTAAAAGCAGGTGTAATATTTGGTTCACAAATGGCCAACACCAGCTTCATCCACGAGCCAGTCTGAAGCCTTCCTGGGCAGCCTGCTGGGACCCCCAGCTTGGTCCCACCACGTCTCTCCAGGCTTTGCTCATCATACAATTGCAGAATGGTTAGAGTTGGAAGGGATCTTGAAGATCATCCAGTTCCACCCACTGCTCTGGTCAGGGACACCTCCCACCAGTCCAGGTTGCTCCAAGCCCCGTCCAACCTGGCCTTGAACACCTCCAGGGATGGGGCAGCCACAGCTTCTCGGGGCAACCTGCGCCAGGGGCTCACCACCCTGAGTCAAAAATTCCTTCCTCATATCTCATCTAAATCTCCCCTCTT
>VUYV01000508.1:69317-90587 GCA_008711295.1 Anarhynchus alexandrinus
ATCTGGAAAGCAAACCCACGTTTTAGCATCTTCATCCAAGTCTGACAAAGGTAAACAGTGGTCCACCATTAAAGGGAACTGCTGCACGAAAAAGCACGTAACTGGCAATGGCCACCTTTGTCCCCACACGCTGCCCCCCTGCCCTGCATCGCTGCCCTGCCGCAGTCTCACCCAGCCAGCCAGACCTTCAGGCGCTTTCTTAGGAGAGAAGAGAAGCAAATCTTTCCCTCGTCCTCCATACGAGAGAACGGAAATCCTGCAGTTTGCCGAGTACAAATCCCAAATGCAACAGAGCATGCGCCAATTCAAATAGCTGAACTGCAAGAGCGCAATAAAACCGAACCTGTATCTGATTTACCTTTCCTCCACCCAGTTAAGAATGCAGAAGTAAAATAAAGCTCCCTCACCTCTGGGTGTTATGACGAGCTTTGCAGCAACACCTCACAGGTGAAGCTCAAACAGCTCAAGCGCACTTATAGGTAACTAGGGGCAAGCTCACGCCGTAGGGCAGCGAACCAACACGAACCAAAGCAGCCTCAGCTCCCACCAAACAAACGAGCATCAGCACCAGCCCAACTCACAAGACCCCTCACACCATCAGCTACACAAAGGGTGCGAGAGTTTTTTTGCCAAGTACCAGCTCTGCCATTTCGCTTTTTGGGTCTAGGGGCTGGTTCCGAGGTTTGGTCTCCAGCCTTGGTGCCCAGACATCTCCCACCTGCGAAGACCCAAAGGCAAATATTTCATTCGCACTCGGGTCAGACATCCAAGACAGCAGAACCCCATTTTCACGCTCTCCGTACCCAATCTGGCAACCGCCCTGGCAAGAAGATTCTGGCTGGGCATCACAGACAAATCCCTACCTCGAGTCAGCCACGTACAACCAAATTAGATGCCTATTGCCAAAGAAAGGTTGTTTGGTTTGTTTTTTTTTTTTTTAAAAAAAAGGCAAAAAAGTACTATTTTGTCATTCACCTATTTCTGCATATTGATCTTCAACATACAGACAACAGAACACCGGAGCGCGTTTTCTCTTTGCTCAAGTCTCAAATTGCCACGTGAGGCTTCACATGAAGACTTACTCCAACTTCAAGAGACAAACAGCATCACGAGTAGGACAACGGCCAAACTTTTGTAACTCCTACCTGAAAGTCTCCCAGTAAGGGCAAAAGAACCATTTCCCCCCCAGTAAGAATATTACATTTGGCTCTTCTAGTGCAGCACCCAGCGCAGCGGGGGACACGCTGACCACAGCACCGGGGCACTCGGCGCTCGCTCAAACACCCCCACGCCTGCGCAGGAGGCTGTTACCTGGCGAAGGCAGACCAGAACAGGAGCACAAAATGAAGGCAGCATGGTCCTCGCAGTGATTTTTAGAAAAGAAGCAGGTTAGCAAATGCTGGAAGTGTCAGCTTTAGGCATATGTCCTGCGTTTATTAAAACAAGAGGCGTGGCTATGCAAACCAATCTCCACGGGCAAAGAGTCATTACAGGTAAGAGTCATCTCAACTCCTCAAACTGCAAACACCGTATATTCACACCGACTTCTGATGTTTCAGAATTTATGTCCTTTCCCGCACGGCTAACAACTTCATTTATTCATCACGCTCGTTTCCTCCCAGCCATCGGCGGCATTCCATCTGAAAGATGAACTTTCATGCTCAAACCTTGCCATCGTCACATTCAAAAGCCAATTTGCACCGTGTGCTTTTCTCTCCGTTTCATCACCAACTTTTTCTGCTGACCCCCTTTTTCAAATTGTTCAGGTTTTAAAAGGTCTAGTCCTCTGGATTTGGCGTGACAGCACAAGTAGCAAGCAAGAGGACAGAAAATGTTACTAAAGAGCAAGGTCATTAATTGTAAATAAGCTACTCGGAGGGAGACATTTTCCCAAGGCAAAGTCCGTTCCTGGCAACGGAAACGCCTGGGCCCCACGGCCGCGGGCAGACTGGACCTCTTGGGGCAGAACCTAGATGAGACGCTATTAATCTAAGTGGTTTCATCTCCATGTGTTTTCATGACATTTTTTAAAAGAGCATGAAAATAAACCTTTATTTCAGTTAACACCCACCAATATTAAAGATATATGTTCACAGTTTTAGTTTGACACAAATGGACCGAAAGAGGCAAATTTACATCTATCGGAACAGCAGACGGACCAATTGTTAAGTACAAGCTGTCTTGAAAAAAATCGTACGTGACATGCCATTCGGGAAACTGCTCTACGCTCTAAAGCAGGAGAAGGGAAAGCTTCTGACCAAGTCCGGCTAGCAGAGCCCCAAACGACTGACTGGCTGGCCCAGAAGTCATCTGGAAAAAAAGCCAAGTGGCAACTGAAACGGCAAATATACAGAGTTTGGATAAGGGGAGGAAGGTTTATGTTACAGAGAGAGCTTTTCCAGAAGTGTGTTTCTGCATATCTAGGCATTCGTTTAATTGTATTATATCCCTAACGCTGGAACTGCAACACAGTCTACTGAACCACAAAGGGAGAGGGAAGAGGAAGGACTCGGTGCTGGACCTCCACCAGTCCCCGACACTGAGCACCTGGGTAAGATCTGCTTAGAGTCCGGAGAAACGAACCAAGAGATTTTACCATCCACTGTTTGAAAACTTGCCTCCTTCTCACAGCCTGGAACGTTAAACTATAGGTGAGTGCACTAAAAAGTCTAATCCAATGATATTAACAGTGGTTTACAACAAAAACTTTTGTAGAAAATAGTTCAGATACAGCAAGCCAGCTAAACACCACAGTTAAGGAGTTTGATATTTCATATTCAAAGGTCTCCGATACTTTTTGCCTGTCCTGTACAGCTTTTAAAAAAATAGGGCGTTACCTTTTGTTTTCTATCTACCTAGTTAAGAAACTACAAATATGTTATAAGCTGTCCAAAGTGTAAAACATTAAATAAAATGAGAAACCTGTTTCTAGTCTCCTAACAAATGCTGCAGATAAAAACGCTAAGAAACCCTCTTTATAAGTCATTCTCTCAACTCCTTTTGCGTCCTGAAGTGGTAATCCTGTTCACAGGGATTAAATTAAACCTACGGCGAATTTCTACGGGGGTAGAAAGGGGTTCTTACAATCGCGCTCTGAAAAACATTCATTTGTCAGCTAGCAATCAGATCTCAAACACTGCACAAATCCAGAACAAAACTTTGACGGAGAGGTTAAGTGTTGGGCTTTCGTTTTGCATCTTTTTGTGGTGTCGCGCACAGGTTGCAACGTCCCCGTCTCAAACAGTAAACCAAAACTCCCTCCTGCCAGACCCAGCCAAGGCCTGTGGTTTCTTCTTCGGAAGACCTACTGCTGTCAGAGCGGCGCTGCGGATACATCAGGAACTGATGTACTCGTGTCGGACTGCGCCGCTAAATTCCACGTCCCAGCCGGAGTCCAGACGGACTACCGCAGCAGCGGCTATCACCTTCCCCGACCTCCCCGCTCCAACTTCAGGAAAGGTTACTCCAATCTACAGGGCACCCCTCTCAAAGAAAAAACATAGGTAATTTATAAACTCTTTTTTGTTTTTTTGCCAACAAAGCATCTTGTTCTGTTGAAGGGAAGAGAAGGGAATAAAGGTAATAAGGGTGAGTGGAAGGTGTAACACATTAATTTTAAAAAACTGTTTAGACCAATTATCCACACATCATCGCTGGATCAATACACGGGTATTTAACTACAAACCAATGTGCTTTGAATCTTTTTCAAGTATCTGGCCATCAATTTTGTAGAAAGATTTTTGCGTAAACAAACTACCAAACATAGATGAAAAATGACTGTTTTTCCAAGTCTGAAATTAAGCATTAAAACTAACGTACTCCAGGAGTTAGTATTCCATACAGCACTAACAGTCTGCCAAATTAAAATTCCACATATTCCAAAAGACCATGGGCCGATAAAAATCTGCTAAACAGGAATTAAGGAAACGGAAATAGTGTGCAATAATTAAAACCCAGTTTGTAGTTTGGGGAAAATGTCTAAAATCCTGAATTTAAAAAAAAAAACCACAAATGAAGTGAAAGCTTTTAACTGGTACACACTGTTCACACCTATATTTCAAGTTTGGAAACGCATATTTTCAAGCAGCAATACAAAAAAGTATCCATGAAGAATGCATAATCTCTGAAAAAATTATGAAAACATCCCTGCTACCATTACATTTCTAAATACAAAACTGACTACCATATTGTTGCTTCTGTGTAGCGAGAGAAGTTCATTTTCAAAACAGATAAAATTCAGTCTTTAGGTGTGAATGGTATGAATGACAGTCTCCTCTTTTTTTTTTTTTTAAATTTCTTAGTTGTTTAGGATCCTTAAGCATGCAAGCCTCGGAGAGGAAGGCCCGATGAGGGCAGGGTTGGCTTATGACATCCAGTTTAGGACAGAGCTGGGAAAGCCTCTGGGTCATCTACATCAGGAGCAGAAGCACTTGACTGAAAGAGAAACATCAGAAAGTTATTCCTTCCCTTCAGCAGCATCGAGTCCTATTGCGTTTCTAATTCTTCACGCGTTCCCAAGTCCTTCCATCCGCCAGGCAAACAGGGGCTCAGCGAGACGTTAGCGCCGTTCGGCAGCAGGCACGGGGACAAGGTTAAGCCTCTGTCCCTGCGCAGACAGACTGGGCGGCACTTGCACGGGGCAGGCAGGGGGATTCCCTGTACCCCACACAAACAGGGGTGGGAATTCCTCCGTTTTAAAACTAACCTGAACCCTATTCCATAGGGAAATACCGGGATTCAAAGAGGTACATAGTACAGCGGTCTAGTGCTGGACAAACTACTGCAAGAGCAACTTTTTTGCTCCATGATAAGCAACACTTTTTTTTTTATTCCAAGGACTAGAAAGTTTCTTACACTACTTTTTGAATCAAAGCTATCTGAAGAGGCATTATAAGCAAACAGACCATGCTTGAACGTGATTATCGCACAAGGTTACAAGTATGTCTCTTTTTCCACTCTTAAAGAGATCCCTACAAGTGGGCTTATGCTATTCTACTAGCATATAACCATCACTTCTTACCGAGGGACACGACTGAAGTGCTACAGAAAAGGCCTGTTTGTAGCACAAATTAAGTTTCACCTGTTTAATTTTTCCCAGGTCACAAACTAGCTGTTGACAAAAAGGATTTTTGTGCCAACCTAGCCCTAGAAATTCACGCATTAACCAAGAATCCCCTCAGTAATTCCCAGCAGAGTTTTTTAAAAGGCTCTGTACCACACCTAAAAACCACAGCTGCAATGAAATGCAGAAATGAAGTATTTTTTAAAATACTCTTCACTTTGCCCATGAGGGATGTGGAAGAGAAAGAGTTGGAAGAGCCAGGATAGTGGAATCTCCTGTAAACGTATTCATTTATCAAGAGATGTATTTAAACCATCCCATGAAAAGTTCTATCAACACCTACAGGCAAGATTAAGACACTGCAGAAGTACCCAGCCCACAAACTAGAATTAAAAAGTAATAGCAGGGTATTAAGCCCATAGCCTTAGTATTTCTGGTTGCTCGTTAGAGAAAAGCAGAAAGCAAGCCAAAAAAAAAGCCAATCCACTGCAGGAGGGGAGTTACAGTCCCTGCAACAGGAGGGCCCCGTTCACAGGTAAGGCAAGCGCCAGCAGAGATCACCAACCTGGTTGGGTGTGTGGATCACGTCAAACTCCTTAACCAACTGGAAGGAAATAAATAAAGTCAGTATCAAATAAGCCGCAGAGAAAGTTTTTAACTACTTTATGACACAGCATTCTTGAAGAAGCAAGATGCCACATCAGTGAAACAACTCAGAGCAAACACCACTACCATTTAATTTAAATTCCTTAAATTTTCCTTATATTGATAGATATCAGGAGAGTTTTCCAGCTAATAAGCCTAAAACTTAAAGTGATCCAGTATAAAAGAGAACACAAAGTCAGTGTTCTAGGAGAGACAAAAAAGAGCAAGTCTGATCTATGTGAAGAAAGTCCCACCACGCAGACTGAACACATCTTCTAGTGAGTAACAATTTGATTAGATGCATTTCAGCTGAATAAGTGATCCACATTAAATCAAATCTTTACTGTAGCTATACTACGATACTTCAAATTTACACGTTCTCTCCCCAGTCCCATTCAGTACTTCTCCTGAGTATTTCCTTAAGGCTTTAGGACTAGAGGAGGAAAAAAATTACTGCAGATAAAAAACCCCACACACCAGTAAGAGTCCTATTTCCACATGAAAACACTACATTCCTCAAATTCAAGATATAACATGCAGCCATAAAACCAGTCTTTCACCCCCAACAGGTCACAATGCAGCTACAGCGTCCTGACTGTGTCTGAAAATAACCGCTCCAGCACTCGCGGTTCTGCTCTGGCACAAACAGGAGCGTCTCACAGTACATTCAGATCTGTCCATACTGAAGAGTCATTTTTCAGGTTTAGATACAAAGATGGACACTTTTTTTGAATCCAACCTACTCCCCACCCTCCCTTTTTTGTGTTTAATAAGAACACCGCTAAAACATTCACCCTTTTGCCCTAACAGTAACCTAGTTTAAAGTAAACTTGTAAAAATTGACATTTTTTTGGTGTTTTAAAATGCGGTGTTTGTCGTCAGAGCAATAAGGAAGACACCTAAAACTATCTGTGTGAAAATCCTAATAACACCTGAAACTAAACTCCTTTGTGGACGAAAGCTGTAGCTACTTACCTTGTCAGTTCTGCCACCGCGGCTGGCCCTGCCACCACGCCCTCGGCCACCCCGTCCCCCTCTGCCACCACGTCCGGGGCGGCCAAGGTCTCCAAAGTTGATCTCCAGCTGGGATGTAATATCATTTGCCGGCTTGCGGAAGTGATGATCCATTACCGAGTCCTCAGCGTGAGCCTGAAATGAGTGTTTCTCCGTAAGAAAAATCACCAAAGGAACTTTTTTCATCTGTAGTTGCGCTCTTACCACCACAGCATGCGTGTTCACCTCCAAACGCACTCCCAAATCGATGGCTGATTACCTTGATTGATTCAAGTTAAAGGACAGTGCAGGAATTGTTAGGAATCAAGTCACACCACTTGTGCAGATGACACAAACCACATACAGGTAATCAAATAAGTGCTTGAGCAAACAAAGGTATTTTGCATTTCCAAGATAATTCAGGGAAGCACTGGAGTTCCTTCAGAGGAACATGTTCAGGCTTATCCGAGATCAAACTATCACCGAGCCCGTACAGAACCTCATTTTCTAGCATTTCTCTTCTCGCTTTGTATCCTGAGAAATGTTCAGGGTCTATGGATTCATTTCATTCTTTTTTTAATACTTACTTGGTAACCCATCTTTATTTTGCTCAATGAGTACTTTACACTTTCTCATTTGTTTAACCCTGTATAAATATTTAAAACAAGGGAGATGGTAAGAATCCCTTATTGATTTGTACTAGCCATAACAAACATCCCACGAGGCATAAACAGTTCAAATCGAACGTAACTGAAGTAGCCAAAACATTAACGCTAAAACAGAACCAGTCTCACCAATTACAGTGAAAAATATGACACTCCCACCTCTGCCATGATACAACATTCTCTCACAGCTGGTTTTCTCCCAGTGCGTTGGCAGTGAGAAACCGGAGCCTTGAGGAGCGAGCTACACACCAAAGAGTTACACCTAACACCATAAATGCTACTGTTCAGCACATTTGAGTATTTCAAATTATTACACACTGAACACAGAAAGCCCCAAGTGTTTTCAAATTATTTTTCCTATTTTGCAAAACTAATTTTTCCAGGTAGTAAGTCCATGTTCAGCACCTATGATGATACACAGAATGTAATACTGAGCCCACTGCATCAGACCAAGGGTTTATCTAGTCCAGCGCTCTGCCTCTTGCCAGGCCCAATCATCAGGTTTTGGAAACGCAACAACATACAATGCTTTCTTTTCCTATAAGCCCCTAAACTTCCAGCACAGCAATTTTCAGTTTGCTTTTTTATTTTTCCCCCTACAGGAGCCCCATGTGCGAGCTTAAGCCTACCGACTATAACTTACTTTTCTTGTGGTGTAATTACACAACATGCCCGACTTTCAAAGGCAACACATTGTGCAATTAAGCCCTATACCCTTTAATTACCGTTTGTGGACCCTTCATAAGGCTGCAGTCAAAAGGCTGAAAGCTGCTTCCAGGGATTCCTTGAGTCAGTCACGAGCACCAGAGCGTACAGAGCCATAAAGAGCCTTCTTCCCCACCAACCTAATTACCCCTCGCCCTGCCCAGCCCCATGTTTGGCCTCCACAACGTCCTCCAGTGGAGGGCACTGCAATTTAATTCGGCACAGTGAGAAATACCCCTCCACGCTGCTTTATTTCAAACATATTTCACTGGGATGTATTCCACGTAACAACCACCCCCCCACACCTCTTGATTTTATGGATTTCAATTGTACACACTTTCCTCAGAGATCTCTTTTCCCAACTTAGGAAAGCAGCCTAAGCAGTTATTTTTCAGAGAAAACTCATTCCACATCTCAGCCTGACATTACTCATACGTAAGTACACCAGCAATCTGTAAAACAGTACACAATACCTTTTGTTATGGTTTTAATTTCCTTCTTACTATTTAATATTTTATCTACAGTTTTGATCGCTGCAGAGTACCGAGATGGGATTTTCAATCGAGATGGGATTTTCAATTTATTGGTAGTTATATGACATTTTATTTTCTGAGAGGTAGTATCAGTGGAATTCTGTGTGCTTCCTTCCCTACGTTGTTACTGCTTAAAAAAGAAACACTGAAGTCTACCAAAAACATTGTTATTTTCATAACTTAACTTTGGTTTAACCCCTAAACTCAACAAATAGCAAATTATGTATGTAACCTGATGATTTCTTTATCCAAAGTAACTAAAGCTAATTTCAAACGCCAATAAAAGACTTCGCATGTTCTCCTCGTCCTCTTCCATCACTTAGGTGACAACAGTCAAAGACATATCATACAAATTGGTTATTCTGAATCTTCTTCGGAAGCATTTAATTTATGTGTATTGGCAACTCCCAACAGTGCTCTAATCTAATAACTGATAGTTTCTTGAAGGCATTGCTGCACTGCTGGGTCTTGGGGAAGGCTGTCAAAAATTAAGAACAAGCTACTAACAGAAAGGGGGCCAAAGCAGACAGTAAGACATGGAAAAACAACAGCAACAACGCAAAATAAAAAGACGCATGATAGAAGCAATTATGATAAGGTTTGAATTCAGCTAGAAGCAAGGGTAGTAATTATGAAGGGTCCTATATGGTGCAAAGTTAGACAACAGGCATGGACAGAAGAGCTCCAGATTGTATCTACTTGTATTCTCTATTTTTGTGACTTCTTAATATCCAGACCTTCATTTCAGAAGGGGCTCATATCAAAACACAGGTATTGCCAGTTAGATATAAAGGATCAGTACCTCATTTGACTCCAGCAGACTCCCCTGCATTTCTGTCATCGCCTTTGTCTGATGAAAGTTGCGTGTCCACGCCAAAGTGACAAAAGGAACAAAGGGAGAAAACAAAAGGAAGAAATGAGACTCAACTACATACAGAAACAACAGGTAATAAGGTCACATGAACTTGCCGGGTACAGATGTCACTGAGCACATGAAGCAGCAAAAGGATGAGATCAACAGCTGTGCAAGCATCCAGAAAGACTAGAGGATGGACTATACCACAGGTGTGGAGACAAGAGAAATCTCAGACCTATACCAAAAAACTTTAACGCAAGCTGCTGGAAACTCTGGTAGAGACCACGCATGCAGGCTGATCTCTAGCGCCTCAACGCATCAGGCACACTGCGTACAGAACCAGCCAGGTAAGAGGGCGGGATGCTTAAAATTATTGTTAATGAGAAAAGGTTTCTGCACGGCCTCGATTCAAGAGTCATTCCTCCAAATTTTGAGAAGATGAACTGTTATTTTCCGAGACATATTTCTCAGTCTCCCACTGCAGCCTCCTCTAAGGAAGCGATTAGATTAGCAGAAAAGCTTGAAGGCGCAGGAAAGGGGCATGGCATAGCGCAGCAGACACATGGAGTAGGAACTGATCTACTAGTGTATCAGTCTTTGCAGGAGACTCTCATCCAACTCCTAGAACAAATTTGAAGACCTCTCCAAAACATAACTGCTTCCCATTTTTTGTTCAGCTGCACCAGCAGAACTTAAGACTGAAGCCACTAAACCAGTTGCAGAGAAGGAAAATAAGAGGATCTCTATTATATGGCATAACCCAATCTCCTGGAAAGGATCTCATCAGGCTCGGGCTGCCAATACACATGGATTTCATATTAAACCAGCAAGAATCTGAGACAGTATTAAGAGTTCATTTTACACAAAGTATCACTTTCTAGTAATTGCATAGCAAATGTGAAAGAAAGGAAAGACCTCAGATAGGGTCAAGCGTTTCACCCCTCCGTGAAAAGCGCGAGGAGGAGGAGGAGAGCTCTTTCATAAGACTAAGGCAGATGAACAGTACTAGATCCTCACACTCCTTTCCCCCCCCCAGACTCCTAAGACATTCTCCCAGTAGTTCCCAATCTACAGGAATGAGGGTGGTCATCACAACACTTCAATCCAAATTTCTGAGAAAATCTACCAGGGCACATTGTGATTTTTCAGCTGTAAGAGTACAGAAGATTTGGGGCTGAAACCCAGAATTTACCTATAAAACCAAGTCACTTCCACACATCAACTCCCTTCTTAACAATAAGAATCACAGAAACCTTACATCAACCTTAATTTCATGATTCATAAATATGTCCAAGAGGACAATCAGATAAAGAACCGCAGGTGATCGGCAGGTTTTGTTCGTAACTTCTAAATATTCCACCTTCTAAACCTGCTCACAAAGGAGCCACAGCGGAGGCTTTCCTAACAGCTCTATTATAGAGCTATTCTGCTGTAACACTCAGCAAGAAACCTCATGCTGCTTCCCAAGAGATCAGTGAGCAACAAATAAGCGAAACGGGGAGAGACATCTGCTGGACATACAATAAAAGTAGGCTAAAAGCATCTACATCTAAAGGCAATTTTGTTAATATCTCACTTCTGTGCTTATACGGCCAGGACCTGTTAGCTTCTTATGTGATAGAGTTAAAAATATCTGACTCATTTCTTTTAAGAGAAGTTAACTGAATACATCTCTCAAATAGAACAGTCTACTAATTATGTCAGTTCTGCCATAAGAGTAATTTGATCAGTTATTCTCATGGTTTTTGTTTGGTTTTTTTTCCTGAGTTAACTACCAATTTATTTTCCAAATAGAAAATACAGTATGGCTCTTTCTAGCTTCTAAATTACGCAAGAGTACCACCATCTTAGTATACCTGCAGATATGTTAAAAAAAGACTGTCTTCAGCTCACTAAATGTCAAATAAATCTGCTTTGGCGAGATTGGGGCTGGGGGGGGGTAATTCTTGACACACTTGCAGGACTACAGGTTAGGTAAATCTTCGTAAAGTACATAAATAGTTCTGTTTGAACATACTCTAATATACAGCAACATTAAGTTTAACCCAATTTCCCTTTTCTACACAAGCCAGAGAAAGCAGTATTTAATGAAGACATCAAACACTGAACAGCTTAAGGTAAACAAAAAGATACACAATCATTTAAAGAACTGAACTACTCTGCAGAGCAAGAAAAGAAAATAGGATGATTGTGATAAAAATCAAACTTGTTTGGAGTTCAGTAAGACTAGAAACAGAGTTTTCATTGGAAAGTACTGAATAGTGCCTCCCCATCTGTATGACGACCCCAGCTTACAAGAAAACACTGACAAGGTGTGAAACAGCAGAAATACATATTAAAACACCAAACAGAGTATTACATGCTATCTAGGTACTTCAAAGGGAGTCAGAACCATCTGGTATACAAAGTTGCAGGCCACCCATATCTTAAAGCAGGCCACTGAAGCTCTCACACAGTGTTAAAAACAAAGATTAAAACCAAAGATTAATACAGCCCCGCATTAGAAAACAGAGCTCTCAGCACTTCCCTCCCTTCTGAAGTGGAAGAGAACATCTCTCCTTGCTACTTTCACTATCTTGGAACAGAATAATTAAAATTTTGCAATGACTGAAATGAGTATGCTTGAGAAACTGCAATTTTAAGATAATTCTACAGCAGCTACATCGAATATCACTGAAGCATACAAATGCATTTCACCTGGTTTCTCAAAAGCTTCAAGGACAGTTGTCTATATAATCTTACAAAGTGAGAAGATACCTATGTTACAAACTTAAGATACACAGTTTAGGTATTAAGGTGTCTGAGGAATGACCAGCATTTCTTCAATCTTACATCATGTTTAGCAAGCACCATACATCTGTGTACTGCATGAGACCAACAGAGATGCTAAATAACATCAGCTTTCTTTAAAATAAAAAAAGCAAAGAAATAAATTTTATATTGATAATTTTTTTTCTACAATGCTCACCAAGAGACAGCCCTTACAAAGTTACCTGCCCAGTTGCAGCGGTATTCTAGTCTCGCCTTTAGATTGTATCACAGTTTACACCAATCTAAGGATACAGATCAACTGCTAGAACTAACCAGAGTAAGATTGGTTACTTATGCTACTGCGTAACTTCAGTTTTATGAAGAGAAATGTTGTTCCCACTTTATAAACTTTTAGCTACAGGTCAGCGCATCAAAGACTGGAGCTCCCCCTCCAAGAAGTGCATATCAATAGAAAAACCTACACAATCAGGAAACTAGCAAGTATTGAAAAGCACTTTACCTCCTCGCTCTTTGACTTGTGAAGAACAAATCCTTTTTTCCACTGCCCATCAGCACCCTCATTTGGTTTACGGATGTTGAACTCAACTTTTGCACGATCCTTACTTTGAATAGCTTTCCACTCGTCCAGGGTCATTTCCTTAGGACCTTCTTCCTTAACTTCTTCAACCTCATTCTCTCTGTGGTAAATTCATGGATATTATGATCATGACTTAGAACTCACGTTCTAGATATAACAAATTCAGAATCAGTTGTTAATTGGCACCAGATTATAAAAAAGTTTGTCAACTCTTTAACAGTTAAGAGGTGTATATAAAAAACCCTCGCTTCCACCACTCAGAACCACACACGAAAACTCATCTCCCTTAGCCAGAGTGCCAAAAAAATAAAAACACAGCCAGACACCTTTAAGCAACTAAACAGTGAGCACAGCAAAACATTAAAATTAACACTGACCCAATGCTGTCTAAAGAAAATTGTCATTAATGTGAAGAATACTAATACGAAAGCCTAATTTCTGCGATGGACTTGTTTGGAGCTTCCCCCCTCTTTTTGAGATGCCTCTCTCCCAAAGGTTCAAGGTAAGGCAGTGAGAGACAGCTTGTTCTTGTCACAATTTTCAAGCTTGTCAGTTTGTGGGTTTTTTTTTTAAAAAAAGATAATTTAATCAGCTTTGGATAGTCTGCTTCCTTTATTGAACCAAAGACCATTATTAATTTCCCAGCTAACCGAAACAATTTTTACTTTCAGCTAACTTGAAAAAACAACAGCATACAACCGAGTTACTTGTGTGATATATCACCTCATTGCCTCTACCTTCTGCCAAAGAGCTATTTTTAAGTAAAACACACAACCACTACGCTCAATAACAGATCATGTTCCAGCTACACAGGCAGTTAATCCTCTAGTCATTCTTCAGTGCATTTATGCAACTAAATTTCCGATTTATAGAAAAATATTGCCATGTATGTGCAGCAAAAAGATCATGAAAGCCTCAACTTGAGAGAAAAGGTCTTCATTTTGTAGCCATTAATTTTGATGTAATAATGCAGAGGGTTTACGTCAAAATTACCGTATTTCAATTTTTTCTCATTCTGTAGGACAGAATTATTTTTGACATGGTATATAGTCAGGAGTAATTTTTTGTTGTTGTTCAATGGAAAGATATTACCCCTTGGCTTTCTGATGTTTTACGGCAGTAAAACATCTTACAGTTCTGCTGAAACATTTAGGTTAGAGATCCACTCCAAACTAGCCAACCTGAAAACTAACCCACATAAAGATGCTTTTCTATAAAGATAACTGACAGATTACAACACATGTGTACCCTTCCCAGTTTCAAACATAACACATTTTCTGCAGATTTGAGGAAGAAAAAAAATGCAAACAGTCCGCAGAATTTTGCAGATAAACGATCTGCGCACGGATGGGTCAGTATCTGGTCAACCACCAGGACACTGCTACTAAGATGATCCAGGAAATACTGCAGACACAGCGGATTTAATATATCCAGATTTCCAATACATACAATTTTTCTAAGGACTAGCTCACTTGCATTTTCTGACCAATGCTCAAGCTGTAATGCCTTAATTCTCACACTGCTTCTGTATACAAGATGACCTTAACCTCAGACCACCACAACCTTGGAGAAGTAACAGCATTTAGTCTTTTTTTTAGTTAAACTAAATCCATTTCTTATTCTCTACCCAGTAATTGTACCCTCTTTACCACTAACCAAAGTTATTAATGAGGAAATAAAGCTATAGTAAACACCACAGTAGGAATCTTGTGCAAACAAGTATGTCAAAATGCTATCTTATCCGTTTGCCATTTTCTTTTGAATCCACCATAAAGCATATTTCTCCTTAAAATATAACATATTATGGTACTACGCTACCATAGAAGTTTGTATCACATTTTTACATCAACTATGAGCATCACTACTTGCTCATTCTGCTTCTCTAGTGACTATTTAATTTATCCCATTGCTGATTTCTTCTGTAACAGTGTCCAAGTGAAATGAGAAGCAATCAGGTTAGCTTCTTTGAAAATTGCCTGCATGCACAGAAGCTGGAGAATGAGAGAGATACCACCTTTCCTCTACAGCCTAGTCATACAGTCTCAACAGTTGTTTTTCAAAAGTAAATAGAAAAAAAGTTGCCTTCCACTGGCAGAAGAACATTTTGTCCCTTTTGCTTGGTGGTTCTACCTAGTTGTGAGCACAGATGCTTTTGGATTTGGTACTTATGAGTTGCAATCCCGAGACCCTAAGCGTATTAGAACTGATTATTAATAACTAAATCTGAAAGTGACCTAAGAGCCTGCATAAACAGTTTCAAGACAACAATTTTTACACATGTGGTTTTTAAAGAGACAGTCTGTCAGCAGCATTGTGGATAATTTCCTATCTAATGAAGAAAATATAATCTAAGTTTGAAGTAGGAATAAATATCAGAGGTTAAAGGCAAAGTAAGGCTACCTTTAAAGCAATCAAAGAACATTAAGGGGAGGGGGGGGCACTCACTTATTTTCAGAATCAGCAGGCGGATGTTCCTCTCCCTCTGGCGTTTCCTCAGTTACAGCCGACTGATCCAATTCACTGCAATTACATAATGTTTGGAGTTTTGTTTTTTAAAAGTTCATCCCGATTAAAAGCTACACAAGATCAATGACTAAGTTCTATAGCAGATTTACACAACCCACTCTTCTTTAAACAGAACTACTTCATTAAGCATTGGTGCTCTCTGTGCCTTTTAATTCTATGCTTTCCACCTTCCTCGTGGTTTTCCCCCCAACACTCACTAGTCCCCATTCTGAAAGGCTCCTGCTGTACCTTGACCCAAAATGGATTTGGGTATTAAAAATACCATTTTTAATGTAATATTTTTAAAAAAGCATGCTTGACCCGATCAAAATTGTTAAAATTAAATTGTTTGATTTTTAGTAAAAGAAATGTTCAAAAACCAGCACAGGAGACCCCCCCCATTCCAAACTTCCCCAAAATTCTGGTTTTAACAGTCATCTCTTATGCTACAAGAAATTGCTAATTTCCTAAATTCTGCAAAGGCTGCTTTAAGCATAGCAAAAATCAAAGGCAAAAAAGGCAGCTAAATCTTTACATTTCGCAAGCCGTAAGAATTAGGATTTATTAACATTCTGCTAATTATAATTTTCTGAGCAATTACAGATTACTAACGTTAGTTCGTCTTTGACGGTTCCCCAGTTGTGTGATCCACTGCCACCACGCTTGTCCTCATGCTTTAGGCCGCTGAAATGTGAATGTGAAACAGAACTAACAAAACTGAGTTAACATTATAGTGTCCAGATACAGAAATTCAAAGGCAAATTTTAAAACATGTATTAATTGTAAAGAATAGCCAAAAGACAATAGAAAAAGTTAAAGACTTACGATCTATCGCTGCCACTGTGTCTGTCAAATTCACGTTTGCCACGAGAGTCAAAGCCATCTCCTCTGCCCATTCCACGGCCGCGTCCACGTCCTCTTCCGAGTCCACCACGTCCACGCATAGGTCGGTCAAGAATGGGTCTAGCACGGAACAGCCAAACTTGAATATTTCACCTCCAAAAATTTACAGCACGGTTCTTAAGGTTTTCTTTTTCTCTTTTGAGAATTTTATTTACTTACTTCTCCTTTGATAATTACTGTTTGTAACTGTGTCGAGGCTCTAACTTCAATGCTAAATTATTACACTGAAAAACCCCACATACCTAATGCCCACATTTGAGAATGTGGAAACAAACGCTCAGAAGGATTACTCTTTGTTTGCATCTTCCGACACTAAATTCCAAAATTTACCGCTTGTATTGTTACGACTAGCTGATACTACAATTCCAATTTAACTCACAGTCATCCAACTTACTTTTAAAAGGATTTTAACTTTGGCTACTAAAATTTTAATGTTTGAACATTACTTTCAGTCTGGATCCCTCACGATACTCAGAACACATTAAATCTTGCCTAGACGTAAGATGGCTTCATCACTTCCAGATTTGAAGTCACTGCAGCCAAGGTGTAAACACCTCCATGCACAAACTTCTATTGGCTTCGAGTCAGCTGTACGGATTTAAGAAACACCTATAAGAGCAAACAAACCTCATCCTGCAGGCAACAGCTACGCTTCAGTCCCTTTCCTGAGCTACCTGCTGTAGATTCAGAGAGATATGGTCGATATCGGACTGATTTAAATCATGTTTTCAGTTAAATCAATGGGACTGTTCATGTTGGATCACTCCTGATCTATAACTTGAGTCAAACAAAATCACGGAAAAGGAAAGAAAAGAGTTATATTCTGCATGACATACGCTCTTCTTATGACAGGCAGGACAGCCCCCTCCTATCAAAACTAGGAAAAGTTGTCAGGCAAGACAAAGTTCTTACTTATCAACGGAAAATTCTCCTCCTTCGCCTTTCTCATCAGCAGGTTTATCAAAGCGGCGCTCACGAGGAGGTCGTCTCTCCGGTCTCCTGTCAATAGGCTTGCCTTCACCCTGCTGTTGCTGCTGCTGCTGCTGATCAGGCCTCCTGCCGATACGTCTTATCCCTGAAACATTAGGCAAAACGCATCAACGGAAAGCGGAGCTGCTCTGGGAGAGATACCGACTCTAACGCTGTAAAGCAATATTGAAGGTAAACTGACATTGAAGTTTTTCTTTCCTTGCGACTAGATAATCTGAGAAACTATACCTTTACAAAAAGGTCACTGTAGATCATTTGACTATTCTTATTCACTTTTTTTACACAGCATTTCAATCAAATTATATTTTGTACAAGTGTACACTCTTACAATATTGTAGGAAACAAAACCTGTCAGAGCACACAACGCATTAGTAATAGTGTTAAAATGACAGGGTAATTTCCAAAGAAGAATCAAGGTAAGCAGGATGTTTTGTTGTTTTGGTTTTTTTTTCCTCTGAAAGGTGCTTTTCAGGTAAAACAAGTGGGTTTTATTTTGATGTGATGAAGTCAGCATCACCACGCTGGACCCAAGTCCCTGTGGCAGCCACCCTCTTTCATCCCACCGCGCTCTCCTTGGAAAGTTTTTTGGCCACTAGCACAACCCAGGACAGGGCCACCCTCACCCAGACAGGTGTCACCTGCATCCCGATGAGCAGGCGGCCCAGGACAGTTGGTACTGGTCAGTGACTAAATGGTGTATTCATCCACACCAATTCTCCCAGTCCAATACACGTTCCCTGACAAAGGCTCACCTCGTTGCGCACTTACTTAAAATAGCTTAAGAATACACTATGCCAGCGAGCTGGCTACCCCTCCCTCTCTATGCCTTCTGAAAGTTGTTTTTTTAAATAATAACGCCCCATGGGATTCTATTCTTCACTAAGATATCTTAAGGATCTTAAATACAAGGGTTTTTTCCCCACTCCTCTGAAAGGTCCGTTTACTCTTCTTTAGAAAGATCTGGACAAACATATGACTCCTTTGTTATACTTTTTTCTTGCCAAAATGTTTAGGGAAAAAGCAAATCACCAAGGCTGGCTTAAGAATTTTGAATTATCTTTCAATTTAAAAGATGCCAATTTTTAATTTTTTTTTTTTTTTTAAAAAATAAGTTTCTGCATAATAAGCTATGTCACATATGGGTGGGGACAAAGAAACTATAGTTGTAATGATATCCAAGCCATCNNNTTTTTTTTTTTTTTTTAAGAAATAAGTTCCTGCCTAATAAGCAATGTCACATTTGGGTGGGGCTAAAGAAGCTACAGTTGTAATGATATCCAAGCCAACACGCCCAAATGAACAATGTCTTCCTTACCTTACAAGCTGTATTTAACATGAAGTTTGCATGACATACATTGCTCGCTAAATAATCCTTACTCCCTGAGGAAACGCAGGGGTTAAACTCACTACACATTTACTCTGAAAAGGGCTCTCAAACTAAGGACAATCGTTTTAAGAGGTAAAGCTCAGCAAGGAAAGCGAACAGGCCGGTGTCACATAGGAGGTATGCTGCAGAACTGGAATGAATAATCCACGTCCTTTGAATTTCGAGTTCAACACCCTGCGCTCAGAAAAACCTGGTTCCTGCTGAAGCCTAACCAAAAATTCAAGTTATTTCTTTTCCTTAGTATCACAAAGCTTTGAACTGGTAATTCACCAGTCAAATAATCTGCACCTTTACATAGTAGTGGAATAGTTTTAAACTGCAATACGTTCACGCAGGAAACAACCCCCATCGATATCATGGCATCAAATGCCTTTATAATGTTAGAACTACTGTCCCCCCACAAAAAACCAGACATTTTCAAACTGGAAAGTGACCTTGTTTACTACAGCGCTCCATACACACTACCACAAAAGCAGCCCTACCTTTCTCTGTTTCACTACTATAATAAGCCATGAAATACTTTTTTTTTTTTTTCATAGCAACGTAGTGCTTGTTCTTGAAAACAAATGTGAAAACCGGGAGGTAAACACGGGCTGCTAGCACTACCAAAACCCCTCTGCGTTCTCTTGCCATGGTTCAGGTTTAGCTCCTGAGGACAACACCATAATTCTGTGTCTGACTAATATTTCCAGGGGACACTGAGCTCAGTAAATTGCCATTCGGGACAAATTATTGCATTCCTCCCAGGGAAAAAACTCTCAAGAGTAAAGTACAAAAGATCCATAAGCAAAGAGTATCGTAACACAGTACCTAACTTCTGCTTTTCACGAGGTTTTTTGAAATAACGTTTGGGATACCTACTTTCTAAAACAACTATTATATTAAAACATTTTCTTTCTTAAAAAGCCTAAAACGTGGTAGAGGATCATTTTGCAACACACACTGCAGTAAATGCTAGAGTATTAAGATGCTTTCATGTAGCACTGTGGTCATCCAAACTGGCCGCGTTTTTGAAAAGATGGGAGTTAAACTGCAGTTGGCAAGCGATTTCCTCACCCCCCACGTCAAATGCTGTCACCACACTTCGATGCATTTCAAGGATTCCAATTTAATCAGAGTTCTGACCAATCTGACACGTGCTGAAGTTTGTGTGCGGTACAGCTGTCTGCCACGGGACGACCTCTGTGCACAACATCTACCCCTCTTCATGCGGGGCTGTGTTCTGCTAATTAATTTGCCCAAAGCATATTTATTTCACCTATCTATGCTTTAATTTCTTTTTTTTTTTTCAGCAAAGTTGCTCATGAGGGGTGTCTTATGGGTTTACACAAACACCGCTAAGAATTCATGCAACCTGTTACTAAAACACATACGTGATTCCTGACACAGAATCAGAAAATGGTTTAGGTTGGAAGGGACCTTGAAGACCATCCAGTTCCACCCCCCTGCCCTGGGCAGGGACACCTCCCACCAGCCCAGGTTGCTCCAAGCCCCGTCCAACCTGGCCTTGAACACCTCCAGGGATGGGGCAGCCACAGCTTCTCTGGGGCAACCTGCGCCAGCGCCTCCCCACCCTCAACACCCTTCCCGAGAAAAAACGACCCACGCGAAAAGCCCGGCGGCCGCCCGACACCCTGTCAGACGCGCCAGCCCGCCCCGAACACGATTTCGGTGCGGGATGCGTCGGCTGAGATGTTCCATTTCACGTCGCCGCTCTCCCGCCGGCGGCCCTCCCTCCGCCGCGCCCCGCACGGCCCCAGCGGCAGCACACGGCCACCCCACGCGGGCCCGACTCCATTTTGCGCGGGCCGGGCCGGGCCGAGCCGAGCCGCGGGGACACCCCGCCCGCCACCACGTGCGGTCGGGCGAGGAGGGCCCGCCGCTCCTCCCGGAGCTCCGCCGCCTAACGGGGCCCAGCGGACGGGCGGCCTCCTCCCGCCATGCGCTCCCACACGTGGGTGCGAGGCCCGGGGCTGCCGCCGCCGCCGCGGCGGGGTCGGCCCTGCCCGGGGCCTTCCCGCCGCCGCCGCCTCCTCCTCCTTTGTGCGCGGCGGGGCGAGGGGCGGCCCCTCGGTGGGGAAGGGCCCGGCAGCCCCCGGCTCCCTCCCTCCCCTCTCTTCCCTCCTTCCTTCCCCCGTCGCCCCGCTCACCCTCCTTCCGCAGCGGCGCGCCGGGCTGGCCGCTGCCCTCCTCCCGGCGGTCCCCGGCGGAGGCGGCGAAGGGGGGCAGCGGGTTCTTGCGCTCCTTCTGGGACTCCCTGCGCAGCTGCTTGGCCGCGCTACCGACGCCGCCGCCGGCGCCAGCCTGGCCCGGACCGCCGCCGCCGGCCCCGCCGGAGGAGTTGGTCTGGGAGCCCGCCGGGCCGCCGCGGGCCCCGCCGCCCCCCTGGCTCCCGCCGCCGCCGCCGCCGCTCTCTTTCCTCCGGGTCTCGGCCGCCCGCAGCACCTCGAAGGGGTCGGACTCGTCATCAAAGAGCTGGTCGAAGCGGTTGGTGACGACGCAGCCGAAGCCCTCCTGCAGGTGTCCGGGCATGATGGGCCCCCGTCGGCGGGATCCTCCTCCGATGCTGCCGGGCCCCCCGCGCCCTGCTCGCTGCCGCACAAGATGGCCGGCCCCGAAGAGACCCGCTTCTCTTCCGGCGCCGGCCACATCCGGGCACCTCACCCCCTCCGCCCCC